>CM053742.1:45851209-45872063 GCA_028658305.1 Pachyuromys duprasi
CCTGTTCCCCTTACTAGGGTCTTCAGTTGGACACCGAGCTACCATGGGCCACATCTGAGCAGGGGTTCTAGGCCATATCCATACATGGTCCTTGGTTGGAGAAACTGTCTCGTATAAGACCCCTGTGCCCTGCTCAGTTTGGTCTTTGTGGAGCTCTTGTTCTCCCCAAGTCTTACTAACTTCCCCTATTTTTATTATTTCCCACCCTCCGCCGAAGACTTGGTTGTGAGTCTTAATATCTGCAGGAGTTTTATAGAACGAATATGCACACAAGAAGAAAAGAAGGATGTTGTTATTTTGGCCTCAGGATTATGATAAGGAAATGCTATTGACTAAAGAAAGGTCAAGTGGACTGTGATAAAATAGTGAAGGTAGACCAGAGGACAGATACTTATTCTGCTGCTCCTCTCTTATAAGTCTGGAAAGGAATACCCATCTGCTCTGCCTGTACTTGTATGAACCGTGGTCCTGTCATACAAGTATATTTGTGCAAAACACCCCCCGAAATTTAGCTTTGCTTTGTTTACTTATGCCTGTTAGCTACACTTAGTTATTATAATGAGACATAGATAGTGACTCTGCCTGTGACTCCTTTTAGCAAGTCATCTTGAGAATAGAAAGCCTTAGAGGAATTGAAATGCACTGGAACTGAAATGATTGCTGGAACTTCACTTCCAACTTTGTAGCCAAAGTAATGGGGAGAATATTATGTGTGTCACAAGTATATGAAAGCAATATTATTATATATGTGACAAGAAAGAAAAACAGTCAGGGCCAGGTGTGGTGGCATCTTTAATCTTTGCACTCAGGAGAGAGACAAAGACAGGTGGATCTCTGTGAATTTGAAGTCAACCTGGTGTATATAGTGAGTTCTAGACCTATGTAGTGCAACTCTGTCTCAAAACTGAATCAACCAAACAATAACAACAAAAAAATCCTAGAAAGAAAAGTATAAACTTGTATGAGCATATTAAAACTGAAATAGAATTCTGAATAGCAATACTTTTTAGGGTAATAGATTGTCTAATTTCGGTTAACCACTGTGATTATCTAACACAAAGCATTTCAAAAACTATATGTATGAACATAGTGTGGACTGAAAAAAATAAAACAAGGTAAAACCACAACAAGCCTTATTTTCTAATATATTATTGTTAACAACCCAATTTAGTATGTTTTAAAGCGTACAAAGACTGTTTGCTTTCATTTAGAAATCATATAATCTATCCTCATTAGGAAAATGATAAAAAATTATTAGCTAAAACATTGCATGTGAATTTATTGTTGGCTGTATTGAAAGGACTGGTCCAATATTTAAATGTCACATAAATCATGTCTCCCCTCTAGAGCTGATTTAAGTGAACCTAATTACATTTTTTAAACTCCTGAATATATCTTTTAATGTATGGAAACATAATAGGAAAATGAGGCTTAGGAATATTTTTTTTCTGGATCATTTTCTTGTTTGGTTAGTAACAGAAAAGGAAATATGTTCTAGATTCTTTAAATTTATGTGACACTTTGAGTAGTGATAGTATTAGATATGTAACTCTGAGCAAGGCACTTCACTCGGTGGTACTTGGTTTCCATTATGCACATTGAGAAGGTTGCATATGTGCTCTAACTTAATGTTAACAACTCTGCCCTCTTAACAATTAATAATTAATAATTGCTTTTTCTTACTTGCTTACTTTTAGATTTATTAACTTTGTTTTATGCACATGAATGCTTTTCCTACATGTGTGTATGTGGACTATATTATGTCTGGCTCCTACAGAGGTCAAAAGAAGGTTGTGATAACTGAGAACTGAACCTGAGTCCTCTGTAAGAGCAACAAGTGTTAAACTCTGAGTCAGCTCAGCTTCTCATTCTGTAGGAATATAACATAATTTTAAAATTGTATTTGTCTATGTGTCTATCTATTATCTATCTGTCTATCTGTCTATCTATCTGTCTATCTATCTATCTATCTATCTATCTATCTATCTATCTATCTATCTATCTATCTATCTATCTATCTATTCATTTTATTTCCCAATCATAGCCCCCTATCTCCTCTCCTCCTGTTCCATCCCTCTTCTTTTATCCCCCTTCCTCTATTCCTCAGAAAAGGGGAGACTCCTTCAAATCCATCCCAGCTCATCAAGTCGTATCAGGACTAAGTACATCTTCTTCCCCTGTGGCCTGCAGAGGCAGCCCAGCCAGGGGGAAGTAATCATAAAGGAGGCAATGGAGTGCATGTCAGCTTCCCCAGTCCCTTTATTAGGGGACCCACATGAAGCCTAAGCTGCTCATTTGCTACATCTGTGTAGAGGACCTAGGTCCAGTACACGGATGGTCCTTGGTTGGTGCTTCGGTTTCCTCAATTCCTTTTGTGCCCTGGTTAGCAGACTCTGTTCTTCTTCTTGTAGATTTCCTGTCACTTCCAGGTCCTTCTATCCTCCCCCATGCTCCCCTCCTCACCTTTCCACAAGACTCCCTGTGTTTTATCCAATGCTTCCCTTGGGTCTCTGCTTTTGTTTCCATCAGCTGCTGGGTAGAGTCTCTCCGAGGACAGCAATTCTAGGTTCCTGTCTGCAAGCATAGCAAAGTGTCTTTAATAGTGTCGGGGGGATGACACTCTCCCATGCGAAGGGTCTCAGGTTGAGCCAGGTATTGGTTGGACATTCCCTCAATCTTTCCTCTATCCCTGCATATCTTATAAGCAGAGTAAATTTTGGATTGAAGATTTTGTGTGTGGGTTTGTGTTCACCTTCCTCCACTAGGAGTAGTCCTGTCTAGTTATAGGGTGTACTCTCCAGGCTCAATGATCCCTGCTATTAGGAATCCTAGCTAGAGTCAACCCCCATAGCCTCCCAGAAACCTACCTTCTCTTAGGTCTCAGCTTGTCACAGAGGTGTCCCCACCCATAGTTTCTCTTCTCTCTAAAGGCCCTCTGTCTTCCCACCCCTGTTCTTCCCAGGTCTGATCTCCACCCTTATTATTCTCTGCACACCTTCTCCTACCTTGTTCCCTCTCTTCAATCAGTTCTGCTGCCTATTCTATCTCCCTTTCCTAGCAAGACTTATGGATCCTCCTTTGGGCCCTCCTTGTTACTTATCTTCTTTGGGTCTCTGAGTTGTAGTATGGTTATCCTGTACTATATGGACAAAGCCCACTTATAAGTGAGTATATACCCTGTGGGTCTCTCTGGTTCCAGGATACCTCATTCAGGATGATCTTTTCTAGTTCCATTCATTTGCATGCAAATTTCATGATTTCCTTGTTTTTAATAGCTGAGTAGTATTCTATTGTGTAAATTTGCCCCAATTTCTGTATCCATTCCTCTGTTGAAGGACTTCTAGGTTGTTTCCAGATTTGAGTTGTTACAAATAACGCTTAACACAATTTTCATCATTAAGTATATCCAGACTTTTTAATCACACACACACACACACACACACACACACACACACACACACTGGTCCCCTATCCCTGATTGCCTGGAGGTCTCAGGATGCAGAAGAGCTAGGGAGCAGAGTCTTGGGCTACAGTTGAATACAGCAGGTATGAACTACCTCGAAGACTGTTTCAAAGAACAGCTCATTTTTTGAAATGGCAGAGCTAGCTTATAGAGTTTGAATGGGGGCTGGGGAAAAAGGTCAAGGGAAGAAGTGCTACAGCATGAGCAGGGATCTTCCAAGTTTATCAGTAGAATTAGCAGACTGCTGGTTACATGATTACTGAGCAGCTTAGTTCTCTGTTGGGAAACAGAAACTTAACAAACTTTATCATGACATGGCCTTTGTCACTATGGAGTTGAGCAGACCCAAGTCTGATATGGATAGGAAGTGACGCTACTTTTGTTGTGTTTTCTGGGAGATGTCAGGTTTGGACAATGCTCTGCTCTTCTTTATCTGACTTGAGACCTGCCCCCACCCCCGGCCACATATATAACATATAACAATACCCACATATACATATTATATATATTATATCTATATAAGTATAATTTATCTTCAAATTGATTAGTCATCATGCTCTAGGATTCATGCTCAGTAGAGTAAACTGTCAGTGAAATGACAAAGCTATATTTGGAACAGCTATATTGTGTCTAAACTTTTACCCAGCTCGACTTCTCACCTCCTTCAGAATCTATCCCACTGAATTTCCTCTGACCTCCCAATCCACTCCCTCTCCCCAATTCACAAGTCTAGACTGGGAACCACATACATTTTCCTGGCTTAGTCTATCTGGTCACCTCTTCCTGAGGCACAACTGATGTATAAAAGTCAGAGAGGACCCACCATACCCACCAGCACCCACAGATCCCTTCTGCTCTACATATAGTCTTTCCCCCCACCTAGAACTCCCATTTTAGTGTCCAGGATCTAGCCTAGTGAGTGTCCCCGGCCTCCCCATACACTGTGTTCCATGACCTCATATACTGTGTGTCGTCCCCTTACTCCCTTCTTAACCAAAACTAGCACAGGTGCCCCATTTAGGGTTTAATCTTAGTTTGGCATAACATATCTGTACCCCAACCAATCTCTAGGAATCTGTCAGGATGCTTCCTATCTATTCCCAACCTACAGGCCCCTCCCACACCACATACAGCCTTTTTACCAAGCCAGATTTACCCCCTCACTTCAGACTTGGACCAGCAAACACATCCTGTATACCAGCCCAGTCTGCTCCATCCACCTGACTTCATTCCACTTAAGTCCTTTGTAGGGTAAGAAGTCCAATCACAATTCAGGATTTGAAAACCAACCAAATGGAGGGCTGGAGAGATGGCTCAGAGGTTAAGAGCACTGACTGCTTTCCAAAGGTCGTGAGTTCAATTCCCACCAACCACATAGTGGCTCACAACCATCTATAATGAGATCTGGTGCTCCCTTCTGGCATGCAGGAGTACATACAGGCAGAACACTGTATACATAGTAAATAAATCTTTAAAAAATACCACTTGGTGAACCTCCAAATCCACCAATCCATGAGCCTGAAAACCTACCAATCCCTGAGCTTGAAATCTGACCAATCCTTGAGCTGAAATCTCAGGACTTGAAATCCTACCAATCCCCACCTTGAAAATATCCACCATGGAAAACTCCTTCTCCGTGAAGAAACCTTCCCCCTCAGAGTTGTAACACTTAACACTGTTTCCAACCACTAAGCCCAATCTACCTATACATCCTCCTTTCTGCCCCAATTTGCTCTGTCAGTATCAAAGTCCACATGCCCAGATCTCATTACAAGAATAAGAACAGTATGGAAGATCAAGCCAGTATCTTCCATCCTAAACCTACCATTCCCATGGAAATGTTTGTCAATGAGAATTTCTTAGATGCATCCCAGGACATAGAATTTAAAAGTACAATCATTGACTTTATCAAAGAATTCAAGAAGTATAACAAAGACATAAATATACTTAGGTCTGGTCTTTCAACTTGACCACTAAGAGAAAAAGTGTTGGTTCTTCCAGCATGTGGCTTTCCCATCTGTATAAGATTCTATCTGTTGGCCTCCATATAGCTTACTTATAAGCAAACCTGTGCCATCTTTTCTAAAAGTATTTCATTTCTTGGTGTAGGATATAAAATGTTTCCTAAGTAGCACATGAGTTACTATGTCTATCAGAATTAAAATTGGTCAAATGAAATAAAGAATAGGTTAAATAAACATGACCTGGCACACCCCACATGTGAACACTTGCATGCACACAAGCAAGTACCCCTGTATGGGCTTTTGTTTTGGGTGACTGATTCCAGGGCCTCTCATGCTAGGCAATTGCTCTACCAGTGTTGTTTTTTTTACTTTTATTTATATTTTTATGTGTATGGATGTTTTGTCTGCTTGTGTATCTCTGTATCATTTTTGTGCACTAATCACAGGGGCCAGAGAAGGTATCAAGTTCTCTGAAATTTGAGTTACAGATGGTTGTGAGTTGCCATGTGGTCCTGAAAATCAAACTCAAGTCCTCTGGAAGCACTGTTAACCACTGAGATATCATTCCAGCTTTCCAACAGAGTTTCATTCAGCTTTATAGAAGAATAAAATTATGTCATTTTCTAGAGAATGGATGTTAAGGAACACGGTAATAAAATAAATTAAGTGAGTTTCAGATAAGCATCATGAGTTTTCTAATATTTGTGGATCCAAGATTTTATAGAAACATTAAATCTTATTGGTGTGTGTGTGTGTGTGTGTGTGAGAGAGAGAGAGAGAGAGAGAGAGAGAGAGAGAGAGAGAGAGAGAGAGAGAAAGGGGAAGAGATGTACTAAAGGGAATAAGGGTGAATATTGTCAGATTACATGATATATTTTTGCTGATGAAATAAAACACTGTGAACATACCCCAATACAAAATAAATAAATACTGTAAAAATAAGTAAATACTATGAACATACACCAAAACAAAACAACAAAAAGAGGCCAAGTTAGATACTACAGTAAGTCTGGCTTATTCCTGGCTTACAGGAATTAATAGAATCCAATTCTGTGATGCATGGGTGATAAAAACTCAAGGTTTTTTTGGATTAGCACTGAATTAGCAGCTAAGCTATAGCCTTCCTGGAGTTATAGCTATTACAAGCAAGAGTGATGTTTATTTTTCTGAACATTTCCTCTATCAGAATCTTTACATGATATTTGCTCTCAGAACTTTAGTAAGTAGGCAATAGTACCATACTTCTATAGATGAACAAAATATTTAAACATTTTTAAGACAGAAAATTAAGAGTTGATGAGAGCTAGGCCTATTCCCCTGGTGTGTGAGACTCTGAAGCTTGGCTTCTTCATTAATAATGCTAAGAGCTAACAAATCATTTACTTTGCTGATTTTTACTAATTTGAGAATTCAGTGAAGAATCAATGCCAAAGCTATTTATTAAATGCTATTATCTAAATTTGCTGAATAAAAGTTTGAAATTTTCAAAAAGAATAAAGAACTAACAAGACTCATACGACTTGGGGGAATTAACAGTGAGCTATGTTTATGTCTTTCAAAGTATAACATTCAGCTTGAAAACAGTATTTTACAAATAATTCTGAATAACCTGAGATGCTGGTGCTAATCCAATCCAAGATAATTTCATGCTTTATGGAACTTTCCTTTTTAACTTTTGAGAATTAAGTAGCTGCCAGCTTCATCTGCAATAGAAACAATATTGTAATTGTGGGTATAAAATATCTGTAGGTGCATAAGGGTATTATTACTAATGAAAAACTAATAAGAAACAGCAAAAATTCTCAGACTTTCAATCTTGAGTTTGATCCCTGGGGCCCACATGATGGAAAGACAAAACTGAATCCTGCAACTTGTCAAATTTTCATATGTTGAGTTTGATACTTACACACACATACACACTAAATATATAAATGAATGTTTAACAATTAAAAATAACCTAATGGTATTTTCTCACAAGGAAAATAATTAAGTGTCTTACTTAACATCTTTTTAATTTTATTTTATTTACACTGAGCATCAAACTAAGCAGGCCTTTATGTATACTAGGTAAGTATTCTAGCATGCCTGTAGACATCCAGTTGGACCAGCACCATTTGTTGAAGATGCTGTCTTTTTTTTTTTTTTCATTGAATAGTTTTGGCTTCTTTGTAAAAATCAAGTACTCATAGGTGTGTGAGTTTACTTCTGGGTCTTCTATTCGATTCCACTGATCCTCCTTTCTGTTTCTATGCCAATACCATGCGGTTTTTGTCACTATTGCTCTGTAGTAGAGCTTGAAGTCAGGGATGGAGATGATCTGTTGTTGTACAGGATCATTTTGGAGATTCAGGGTTTTTTGTTTCTCCATATGAAATTGAGAATCTTTCAAGGTCTGTAAAGAATCGTGTTGGTATTTTGATGGGAATTGCATGCAATCTGTAGATTGCTTTTGGCAGGATGGCCATTTTCATTATGTTAATCCTACTGATAGATGAGCACAGGAGATTTTTCCATCTTCTGACATCTTCTTCAATTTTTTTCTTCAGGGACTTGAAGTTTTTTCAAACAGGTCTTTTATTTACCCTAGTAAGAGGAATAGGGACTATTTCTGACATGAACTCAATGGCAGGCTCTTTGACCTCCCCTTCCTGCAAGGGAGGGGCAGCTCTGCTAGGCCACAGAGGAGGACTTTGCAGCCAGTCCTGAAGATACCTGATAAACCAGGGTCAGATGAAAGGGGAGGAGGTCCTCCCCTATCAGTGGACTTGGAAAGGGGCAGGGAGTAGACAAGGGAGGGAGGGTGGGGTTGGGAGGGAATGAGGGAGCCGGATACACCTGGGATAGAGAGTTAATAAAACGTAACTAACAATAAAAATAAAACAACATAGAAAAGACAAAAAATTCTCAAAGAATTAATTAAAAAAGTTTTCCATGCTTCTGACCTCTTTCCTCTGCTTCCTTTGAACATAATAGCCACAAATTTGGTATTTTTATAGTGTCTCAAATTTCCTGGATGTTTTATGCCTAGATATTTAAATATTTAACATTTTCTTTGAACTGAGGTATTCATTTCTTTAATCTTGTCTTCAAGACCTGAAATTCTCTTTTACATTTCATTCACTAGTTGTTGAGGCTTTCCTCTGTGCTTTTTGTTTGTATTATTGATTTTTTTCATTTATAGTTTATTTCATTTTGTTTCTTCTTTAGTGCTTCTATTTCTTTGTTAAATTCTATTTTCATATTTGGGCTCATTGAATTGTTTATTTTCACTGTCTTTTTATTTATTTACTTTTTTGAGGGAGACAAAGTCTCTTTATTATATATTCCTGACTGTCCTGGAATTTGCTTTATAGAGCAGGCTGACCCTGAACTCACAGAAATTCACTTGCCTCTGCCCTCAACATCACAAAGCTAGGATTAAAGCATGTGTCACCACACCCAGGTATGTTCATGGTTTTCACTGAAGAATTTATTCATATCCTCTCAATGGTCTTTTAACATTTTCACAATTGCCATTTTTAAGCCCAACTTTACTCCCTGTGACTCTCCAACAACACAGAATCTCTTTCAAGGACCCCACAGCCACCACATCTTTTAGGGATCCAGTTAGCCTACCAATGGTCCCTTCTTCTCCTCCATTCTGGTCTTTGCAGGGCACTTCTAGTCCTGCCACCATTACTCACCTCAGTCAATCTTCCCAGCCTATCTTCATTCCTTTAGGATTTGCAACCACCCTATCTGATCCCGTGTACCCCCAGTGTTCTGCTTCTATTGCTTTCCAGATTCAGAACCAGACTCTGAATCCTACCTAAGAAGCATTTAGAGTCACTTCCCTCCCTCAGCCATGTGACTAATCACCCATGCTGTCTCCTGTACTGATCTAGGACTCCCTGTAGTGTTTTACCAAATAAAAATTTTGTTTTGGGCTAAATAATGTTTATTACTATTGAACCTATAATTATTGTGGCAGTGTTATCTAACCTGCTATCAAACAAATAAAACACAGACACATGTTAGGTTTTAATATAGCCTACTTACCTTGGGCTGAGCAGATATTTCTACCTACACTATTTCAATAACCACACCATCCACCCCCGGTCTAATTTCTATCTGTAATCCCAAGATACTTGCTTATTTTTCATCTTGGTGTTTTCTGCATCCATGCCATTCTTGCAGTCATTCTTCCAGGCTCACATGGATTCTTTACATCCCAAGTATGCCCCTTCATTCCACTCCTTCCAGTTCCTCCCACATCCCCTCCTTCCCCCTTCCCCTCTCCCTTTTTATGTGAAGAAAAGGGAACTCCCCCCCCCCTCATCCCCTTATTAACTTTCCCCAGCACATCAAGTCACATAGGACTGAGCATACCTTCATACCCTGAGGCCAGGCAAGACCTCCCTGCCAGAGGGAAGTGATCCTAAACCAGGCAGTAGAGTTCATATTAGAAGCAGACTCCCTTCCAATCTCTAAGTGCCCCATTTGTAGACCAAGCTTCCCATGGGCTACATGTGTGCAGGGGACCTAGGTCCAGACCATGCATGCTCCTTAGTTGATGCCTCAGTCTCTGAAAGCCGCCATGTGACTGGGTTAGTTGCCTCTTTTGGTCTTCTTATGAGGTTCCTATCCCCTGCAGTCCTTTCATCATTTCCCCAACACTTCCAAGGACCTGCGAAGCTCTGCCCTATGCTTGGCTCCAAGTCCCAGCATCTGTCTCCATCAGCTGTTTTCTGGAGCCTCCCAGAAGACAGTCAAGTTAGGCTCCTGTCTGAAAGCACAGCAGTGCACCCTTAACAATGTCAGGGGGTGTCTCTCTACCATAGGGTGGGTCTCAGGTTGAAACAATTATTGTTTGGACTTTCCCTCAATCTTTGTTCCCTCTTTATCCTTACACTTCTTGTAGGCAGGGTAATTTTGGGGTCAAAGGGTTTGTGGATGGGTTGTTGATCCCCTCCTTCCACTAGTCCTGACTGGCTAGGAGGTGGTCAGTCTTCAGTCTCCCCTTCCCCTCTGTTAGGAGTCTCAGCTAGAATCACACCCATATTTTTCCAGAAGCCAACATAGTCACAAGTCTCCAGCTTGACCAAGAGATGTCTCTCCCCAGTTTCCCTTCTTGTTTTCAGACCTCTTGCCTCCCACCCCTATTATCCCCATATCTGATCCCTACCCTTGCTTTCCTCCCCATTCACTCTATGCTAAGTTCTCTCTCTTCCTCCACTTCTGCTGTCTATTCTATTTTCCCCTTCTGAGTGACATAAAGGCAGCATCCCTTGGGCTATCCTTTTTATTTAGCTTCTTTGAGTCTGTGGATTTTTTTTTAAGTTAGATATGCACTACTTTAAAAAAAAAGGTTTATTTTATGTATCATTTATACAGTGTTCGGCCTGCATGTGTGCTTGCATGCCAGAAGAGGGCACCAGATCTCACTATAGATGGTTATGAGCTGCCATGTGGTTCCTGGGAAGTGAACTCAGGAACTTTGGAAGAACAACCTCTTAATCTCTTAACCTCTGAGCCATTTTTTTCAACCCAAGTTTCTGAATCTCATTCATCTTTACTCGTGAATAAAAGTATGTTTTTTATATATGCACAATGTTTCATTAGTAATTTACCTATTGATGGATGTCTAGGTTGAATCCATTTCCTTACCATCATGAACTGAAGAGTTTTAGCCATGAATATGAAAGTATGTCTGTAGTGGGTATGCCCAGGATTGCTATAGCTACATCATATGCTTGTTCTGTTTTTAAATTTTTTTGAGAAACTTTCATATGATTTTGATGCTGGTGATACTGTCTTGCACTACCAACAGAAGTGAATAAGGATTTTCTTTTTCTCACATCCTCAACATTCCTTGTCTATCTGGTTTCTATTTTCTTTTTTCTTCTTCTTCATCTTTTTTCCTGATACAGGATTTCTCTGGCTGTCTTGGAACTTGCTCTGTAGACTAGGCTTACCTCAGACTGTGAGCGTCACTTGCTTTTGCCTCCTGAATGCTGGGATTAAAGGTGTATACTACCGCCACTTGGCTTTTTCAAATATTTTAAGTATAAAATTATCATGTCTGCAAATAAGGATCATTTGACTTGTCTTTGTTTTTTTTTATTTCTTTTGTACTGATGTCTTATCTTATTGCTCTAATAAGGCAGAACACTATAGTGAATAAGGGAGCTAAGAGTGGACATTCTTGTCACATTTCTCATATTAGAGAAAATGTTATCAGTTTTTTTCCCATATTGTTTATTTCATTTAGAGGTTTTCTTTGTCTCTAGGGTTTCTTTCATCTTATAAAATTAATTAAGGGATGCTTCAGTAAGTAAAAACTTTTACTGCCATGTATATTTGATCCCCAAATGGTGGAAGGAAAAAGCAGCTCCTGCAACTTGCCCTCTGACCTACATAACAGTGTAACATGCCAGCATCCACAGGTAGATACAGAAACCATTTCAAAAGCACTTTACTCTGTTAAATTTTCTTGAAAGAGACTGAATAATGTCTTTGTTTTCTTTATTATTAGAATCTGTGACAGTTATTTTATATTCTTTGTTCAAGCATTTGTACAGATTAACTCATTTACAAATGATTGTTGGTACCTTCTTTTGTCCATTAATTCCTTGAAAGTTCTTGATGCTTGCTAATGGATGATGCTTGTGTGTTGAAGGATTGGCTACCTATACTAGTTTTCAAAAATCTAGTTTTATTTTGTCCTTTCAAAAAGTCTGTGTATTTATTCTCTTTGGGCTCATCATCAAAGATATTATGTTAGGATAAGATAACATCAAAATCCATGTTTTCAGTTGGTGTGTTGCCCTTTTTTCACCACCAGATTGTCCCATGTCTGAAGTTAGCATGTTGTTTAGGGTTGTCAAGGAGAAATACCTAAAATGGTTAGTCCATCTCTGCAAACTTCTGTCTGGGGTAACTACAGGTGAAGACAACTTGTCTACATTCACTACCACATAATTCTGCTGGCAGTAAGCTACACCGTGGAGGGATTGGTTCCAAGGCTTTTGTGCGACAATTTACACCATTTTTCTGTTTTTTGTCCAGTTAACAATGACTGGAAGGCTGTTGTGTAAACTCTTATATGACTTCTGATCCCATAATTTTATTTGTACTTGAAGCCCAATTGCTCACTGAGGCTAGCAGAGCCCTGTGGTGAGACCAACATCAAATGCTGTAGCCGGCTTACGGCTCTACTTTTCTTATAGTCCAAGACTACTACAGCCAGGTAGAAATGTTGGGAATAAAGTTCATATCATTTAGTCCATAGTTCTACACCTAGCTGTAGAGAGGGCCTGAGGCTGTATCTTGGGCACTAGTTGGGGAAGAAAGGTTGTTGAATTCTGTCTTTACACATGATCTGCCTTCAATAGGGTTTCAAATACTGTGGTAAAATACCATGACCAAAAGCACCTTAGGGAGGAAATAGTTTATTTCAGCTTACCTGTACTAATCACAGTCCATCATGACAGGAAGTCTGGACAGCAACTAAAGGCAAGAACTAATGCAGAGAACATAGAAGAGTGCTACATACTAATTTTGTCCTCATGGCTTTCTTAGCTTGCTTTCTTATAGTACCCAGGGGTGGCACTGCACACAGTGATATGGGTCCTCCCATATAAATTTTCAATCAAGATAGTGAAGTAGAGGCTTTACTTCACGCAAAACTGGTGGGGCACATGATCAGCTGAGGTTGTTCCTTTCAAAATGACTCTGGCATCTGTCAAATTGACACAAAACTAGCAAACACATGGCCCCGCTGTGAAATATTTGGTTTTACTTTTTAAAACAATGAAATGTACCTCCTTTCTATTTCTGTTTACAAGTTGACAGTGACTCTGTTTTGTTTGTTGAGGTTTGAAGGTGGGATGGGATATATAGTCCCATGGCCACCAATATAGCAATGTTGGGTCATATCAAGATTCTACAGATTGCCAAGACTAGCACAGTACAGGCACAAGACAAAGGGACTAGTTGCTATAACTATCAAAACTGATGAGGTTTCTGAGAAGAGACAATGAGGAAGTGAATGGTTTCCTTCTCTGCCATTTTATTCTTTTGGTCCCACACACACACACATACACAAACATTGAAAACATATGCAATATATCATATAAACTATTTTTTAATTGTAAGATGCAACAGAATGGTAGTAGAAGTTTACATTTCCACCAGCAGTGGAGGAAGGTTCCTCTTTCTCCACAACCTCTCCGGCATGTGTTATCACTTGAATTTTTGATTTTGGCCATTCTGATGGGTTTAAGGTGAAATCTCAGAACCATTTTGATTTGCATTTCCCTAATGGCTAATGACGTTGAGCATTTCTTTAAGCGTTTCTCTGCCATTTGATATTCCTCTATCGAGAGTTCTCTGTTTAGTTCTGTTCCCCGTTTTTTAATTGGATTACTTGATTTGTTGCTTTTCAACTTCTGTAGTTCTTTATATATACTGGATATTAGCCCTCTGTCAGATAAAGGGTTGGTGGAGATTCTTTCCCAATCTGTAGGCAGTCATTTTGTTTTGATGACAGTGTCCTTTGCTTTACAAAAGCTTTTCAGTTTCATGAGGTCCCATTTCTTGATTTTTGCTCTTAGAGCCTGTGTTGTTGGTGTTGTGTTCAGGAAGGTGTTTCCTGTACCAATGAGTTCAAGGCTCTTCCCCACTTTTTCTTCTAACCAATGTAATGTGTCTGGTTTTATGTTGAGGTCTTTGATCCACTTGGACTTTAGTTTTGTGCAGGATGATAAGTATGGATTTATTTGCATTTTTCTACATGTAGACATCCAGTTAGACCAGCACCATTTGTTGAAGGTGCGAATCCTCCTCCACTGCTGGTGGAAATGTAAACTTGTACAAACACTCTGGAAATCAATCTGGCGTTTCCTCAGACAACTAGGAATAGCGCTTCCTCAAGATCCAGCTACTCCGCTCCTAGGCATATATCCAAAAAAGGCTAAAGTACACAGTAAGGACATTTGCTCAACCATGCAGCTTTATTTGTAATAGCCAGAAGCTGGAAACAATCCAGATGCCCCTCAACTGAGGAATGGATTCAGAAATTGTGGTACATCTACACAATGACATTCCATACTCAGCAATAAAAAAACAAGGATATCATGAAATTTGCAGGTAAATGGTGGGAACTGGAAAGGATCATCTTGTGTGAGCTATCCCAGAAGCAGAAAGACACACATGGTATATATTCACTCATATAGACATATAAAATAAGATAAACTTACTAAAATCTGTATACATAAAGAAATTAATCAAGAGGGAGGACTCTCGCTAAAATGCTCAATTCCCAGCCAGAAAGGCAAAGCAGATTGACATCAGAAGAAGAAAACAGGAAACAAGCTAGGAGCCTGTTACAGAGGGCCCCTGAAAGGCTCTGCCCTGCACAATATCAAAGCAGATGGTGAGACTTATGGCCAACTATTGGGCAGAGTACAGGGAATCTTATGAAAGATGTGGGAAATAGTAAGATAGGGAGAGGACAGGAGCTCCTACAAGGAGAAAAACAGAACCAAAAATCTGAGCACAGGGGTCTTTCCTGAGACTGATACTCCAACCAAATACCATGCATGGAGAAACCTAGAACCCCTGCACAGATATAGCCCATGGCAGTTAAGTATCCAAGTGGGTTCCATAATAATTGGAACAGACACTGTCTCTGACATGAACTGATTGGCCTGCTCTTTGTTCACCTCACCTTGATGGGGGAGCAGCTTTACCAGGCCACAGAGGAAGACAACTACTCCTGATGAGAGCTGATAGACTAGGATCAGAAGGAAAGAAAGGAAGACCTCCCCTATCAGTAGACTTGGGGAGGTGCATGTGTGGAAAAGGGGAAGGGAACTTGGGATTGTGAGGGGAAAAGGGAGGTGTTTATGGGGGGATACAAAGTGAATAAAGTATAATTAATAAAAAAACATTCAGAAGATATAAGTTGATATGGTAACAATTTTCTCTAGCTGAGCCATGCATTTCAGATTTTAGAAATTATTAAGAATGGATAGTCATCGTGTCTAATTGGCTAGATGCCCCTTTGACTGGTACATTTTAAACTTTTATTTTAAAATAGCTACTGGATAAATACATTGCCATTGATATAGGTATAGAGTAAGGTGAAGAGAATACTTCGTGGAGAGCAAAAACATAGTCTTACTTCTGCCTGTCAAATGAGAATTTTCTAATTCATTACTCTTTCTTGAATTTGGCCACATGTCAGAATCACCTGGAAACATTATTAAAATATATTGTACTGTACCCTCTCTTTGATATAGTAGATCAGTATCTTGGCAGAAAAGAGGTAGAGAATTTGTGATCAGGTGAATAAAAGGAATTTGGGAATTAGTTCAAGTGGAAGGTTCATCTCAGTCCTCAGGAGCAAAATACTTCCAAACCATGTTTTTTGGCCCATATCTACTTGATAGTCTTTATGCTGTTCTAAAAATGTTTGCTCTACAAGGACTGAGAAATATTAACGTATATAATTTAGGAAGTTCCTATGCACTGATGACCATGGCTTTTGCTTTGAGGAAAGTCATTTTGATACTACTAGGCCATGTTTTAAGCTGATAGAACTATGAGTCTATGGCTTTCAAGTCAGGCCAGACTCCATAAAGGGAGAAACAATGTTTATTTTTAAATTTAAAAAAACATTCATTGAGTGATAATTGCAAGCATTGTGATTTTCAGAGCATCAGATCATCTGGTTTCCCCACAAAGTACTCCCCTTTCTCTCACTTGCTCCCTGGAATTCTATTTTAAAACCTGGTAAGTTTGAACCCCATAATTCTTGTTAAATGTTTGGCAAATATCACGTATAGGTTCATGAATAGTATGTAAATCGTAACACATTTTCTTTAAATGAGTATTTCTTTTGCTATGAGCACTGTGCTACATAAAGTTGTTCTGGGAACTTGACTCCTGACAAGTATGGAATCACTCCTGCTTATTAGAGTCAATGAGGAAAAATGGTCAATGTTCTTTCTCAAGTTAAGGTAAAAATGAATTAGCATCCAAGCCTCAGTTATTTGGGCAGTGACTGAATGAGAGACTAAGGTTGAAGTTTGGAAAATGCTATGTAGGGGTGACAAAATAATGAGACAACAGCTGATCATCATCCTACTTTGTTTTCTTCCCAAGGCCAGGAAAATGGGCACATGAACTGAGTGGGTAAGGGGCTGAGAGATTGCTTAATAAAAGCAATAATAAAGAAATACAGTATGTTTCATGAACACTAGCAGAGAATGAAAAATAGAGTTAAATGAGAAAGAATAAATAATGCAAGGTATAAGGGGAATTTGAAGGAGTTGTTTTCACTGAGAAGGCCAAAATTCTTACAAGAACTAGACCTGAAGGGCAAGATGGACATAAGCATCCAGAAGGCAGAGAGAAAATGAAGGGCATACTGTATTACTGTGCTGGTTAAAGGTTAGATGGGGACCAGCACAGAGCCCATTTCTAGAAATCTATTCTTCTTCAACGGAGTTTGATGTTGTGAATGAAAGAAATGGCAGTAGGAGATAATGACTATAATTACATTGTGTAGTGAATTTAGGGGGGTAATTCACAGAGATTGCGTTTGTCCATGAAATCATTAGAATATTAATAAGTGTATTTAAGTATAAAGATGACTCTGACTTCACTATCAGTAAGCAGTTTACAGGGTGAAATGAATTGGAAGGAGGACTGTAGAAACAGAAAAATTAGAAGCATATTGTCACAAATATTTGTTCAAGAGGAAAATAAAATGTACTACTCTGACTTAATGTTCCGAATGGAAATCTTTTCACCTCAATACACAAACTTCCCACTTTTGAGCTGGTGGAACATTTGCTTATTCATTAATTTTCCTGATGTGACACTCATGTTAGTACATTAAGTAGGGATACAGAACTGACAGCGTACCTCACAAAAATTCCATGTATTATATAATCAGAGTACGTCAAAGATGTCTTCTCCTCCAACATCGCCACTCTTTCATGCTCTGAGGTTGACAACGACTATGGTAGCTCAATGTCTGATAAGGAACTAAAAGGTAGAAGTTAAAAGATTGTTTAAGAGTTTTATGCATTCCTTATCTACCTAGAGTGTAGAACTAGCCTAATCACAGTTGTATTTCAGATCCATCAAACTGTGAAAAGAAGTGTCAGAATTTGGAGGAAATTAAAGCCTATTAACAGTTTGGGGCAGGATTAACATAGTAAAAATGGCCATCTTAATAAAAGCAATGTCAGATTCAATGCAATTCCTATCAAAATATCAAAAGAATTCTTTACAGACCTTGAAGAAAAATTCTTAACTTCATGTGCGACAACAGGAAACCCAGAATTGCTAAAACAATACTTTACAATAAAAGATCTTCTGGAGGTATCTCCATCGCTGATCTCAAGTTGTACTATAGAGGAACAGTAATAAAAACTGCATGGTACTGGCATAGAAACCTGCTGGTGGATCAATGGAATTGAATTCAAGACCCAGAAATAAACTCACACATGTATGGACACCTGATCTTGGACAAAGATGCCAAAACCATACAATGGAAAAAAAGATACCATCTTCAACAAATGGTGCTGGTCTAACTGGAAAAAAAGGGAAGTGTTTTGTTAAGCTTTTGTATATTAAGGCCATTTGATACAATGAAACTGATTAATCTCAAGGCAGAATACAGATTCAACTTTCCAGGTTGTGCCTAGAATATTTATAAAGTACTCAGGATCTCCCTACTCATCTGAAGGAACAGTTCAAGGAGAAAGCCTCAGTCACTGACCACAAATAAGAGCACAGTTCTGGTGAGAAGGCAAAACAGTATAGTCACATTTGAAGATGGTGTAGTATTTTCTCATATACCCAAATATGGAGATACCATTAAATCCAGCAGCCATTTTCCCACATATTTATCCAACTCATTTAAAAACTTATGGTCATTAAAAATATTTACAAAAATGTTTATTGAGGTTTTATTAATAATTGCCCAAATTAGGAGCCACTGTCATGTCCTTCAATAAGTAAATGACCAGACACATTGTGATGCTTGTACATAAATGAAGATTATTTAACTAAAATGAAAATAAATACTTTCTCAATCCATAGACAATCAAAAATGAACTCAAGCGTATATTGATACATATATTGATAAATGGAAGAAGGTGGTCTGGGCTCAGGGTAACATGATTATCTAGCATTCCTGAGGCTTTGGATCAGATCTGAAGTTCTGAAAACAAATTTGATATGAAGAATAAATCCTTATGATTACAAGGTCTAAACCTGGGCAGGGCAGAATGGAATAGGTTTGGCCAAAGTTTAAAGGCTCTGAAGAGAGGAGGATTATGGGAAGGAGAAGGAGAAAGGTGCTGGAATAGGAAGGAAACAGTGAGCCGTGATAGGTTAGCGTGGAAAGGAGCACATGGCCAGATGTTGTGGATAGAAGAAAATGGTCCAGATGAGAGAATAAGCAAGTATATATGGAATTATGGATGGAACGTATCTCAGATAGAAATTTTTAGAGCACATAGCCTAGGATGGGTCTTGGAAGTAAAGGTAGTCTAGAGAGTTAATATCTGCCCTGTACTAGATAAGAAAACGGTATTCTAAATTTTAAAATAAATAAAGAGATAGATAGATAGACAGACAGATAGATAGATAGATGAATAAGATAAGATAGATAATAAAGCTTGAAAAGGCTACACAACATTATTTTCCTTTAGGAGAATCATGTGATGTTATAAAAGGGGGAAAAAAAACTACATAAAAATGATGACTTCCAAATATGTGAAGGGAAGTGTTGAAATAGGTGAACAGAATTTTATTTTATTTTATTTTTTGCTTTTGTTTTTGCTTTTTTTAAAGGATAAGTTTCATGAATCTACTCTTTATAACAAGTATGACAAATACATGTCATTTATTTCTTAAAACACAAAACTATTGAGCACAGAGGAGTCATTTAAAAATCTATGCAGAAACCTAGGGAATTTTGGAATGCAAAATATAAATGAGACTAACAATATTTGAGTGTATACACTTAATTTACTAAGTTGGAATAATGATGCTGATGTAAATAACTTTAGAACTGGTTGGGTGTTGTAAGGATAAAGTTAAAAGGAACTGTATATAATAAGCACAGTACTCTATTTGTTAATCATTGTTCCCTGGTGGCCTGGATTAAGGGTTTAGAAACTAACATCTACTCTCTGTATATTAGAAATGAACAATTAAACAAATGGATGGCTAATGGTAGGGAGCATGGTACTTGCTTTGGAAAGGAGAGGAATAGAGAAATGGGGAAATTTTCCATAAATAACAGACAAAACTTGTAGACAGTGGTAAAAATTCATTTTACCTTAATATTTTAAAACAGGTAAAAAGAGTTAAATGATTATATGTATGAATTATATATACAAACATCTTCTTTTGTTCTGTTAGCTGAGAAAGTCTAAAATAAATACACTGAAAGTATTTTTTCCTCTCCATTCATGGTCCTTAGTTGGGTTATCAGTCTCTGCATGACCCCAGGAACCATTTTTTTTTATCTCTGTTGGTCTCCTTTTGGAGCTCCTGTCCTCTCCCCATACCACAGGTATTTCTATCTTGCCCTTCTTTCATAAAAGTCCATGTGCTCTGCCCAAAGTTTGGCTATGCATCTCAGCCTCTGCTTCGATACCTTGATCAACAGAATCTTTCAGAGGCCCTCTGTGTAGGCTTCTGTCTTGTTCCCTGTCTTCACCTGCTTCTGATGTCTATAACATTTGCCCTTTTAAATGAGTTGAGCATCTTCCCCAGGGTCTTCCTTGTTGTTTAGCTTCTTTAGGACTATAGATTTTAGTATGTTTATCCTATATTATATGTCTAAAAATAACCACTTATGAGTGAGTATATGTAGTCCATAGATTCAGTCTCCTAGTGGGTTCCCTAGTAAGGGGAGCAGGGCCTGTCTCAGGTATGAACTCAGTGGCTGGCTCTCTGATCATCTCCTGGGCAGCAGTGCCCAGCCACAGAAGAAAAACCAGGCAGCCAGTCCTGATGAGACCTGTTAGGCTAAGGTCAGATAGAAGGGTAGAAGGATCACTCCTATCAGTGGACTAGAGGAGAGGCATATGGAGAGAAGAAAGAGGAAGGGTAAGAATGGGAGGAGATGAGGCAGGGGCCCACAGCCAGGATACAAAGTGAATAAATTATAATAAATAACAAATAAAGAATTTTTAAAAGTATTTTTCCTTACACTACCATACAATTAAAACAATTGTGTATCTTTTTTCTTTTTTCATTTTAAAATTTATTCATTGTTTTATTAATTATAGTTTATTTGCCTTTTTTTTTAATTTATTTATTTTTATCTCAATCACAGGTTGGGTACTTTGAATCCCAGGCATATCCCCCTCCCCCATTCCCTCCTACCCTCCCACTCCCTCCCTCATCTCCTTCT
>CM053742.1:45872563-45902002 GCA_028658305.1 Pachyuromys duprasi
CATGTTGAAATCCTTAGACCTAGGGAAGATAAGCAAGAAGGAGGACCCAGGGTGGGATGATCAATCATTGGTTAGATGGACAAATGGGATGGACATTGAATGTAGGAGAAAACAAGCAACAGGACAGGAGCCTACCACAGAGGGTCTCTGAAAGACTCTAACTAACAAGGAATCAAAGCTGATATTAAGACTCACAACCAAGCCATCGCCAGAGTGCAGGGAATCATATGAAAAACAGGGGTAGTTAGTAAGATTTGGCAAGGACAAGAACTCCACAAAGACCAAATAGATCAGGGAACAGGGGTCTTCTATGAGACTGTTTCTCCAACCAAGGACCATGTATGGATACAAACTACAACCACTGCTCAAATGTGGCCCATGGTAGCTCAGTACCCAACTGGCTACCCTAATAAGGGAAAGAGGGACTATTTTGGTCATGAACTCTATGGCTGGCTTGTGGACTGCCACCACCCCCAAGGGAGGAGCAGCCTAACTAGATCCCAGAAGAGGACATTGCAGCCAGCCCTGAAGAGACACGATAAGCCAGGGTCGGATGGAAGGGGGTGAGGTCCTCCCCTATCAGTGGATTTGGAGGGGGGCAGGGAGAAGATGAGGGAGGTATGGGGAGAGAAGGAGGGAATGCGGGAGGGGGCTACAGCTGGGATACAAAATATATAACCTGATTAATATAAAAATAAATAAACTACTTAAAAAATAAAATTTCATTTCTAGACAAAAAAAAATCAAGAGGGAGGACTCTGGCTTAAATGCTCAATCCCCATCTAGAAAGGCAAAGAGGATGGACATCAGGAGAGAACAGGGAACAAGGTAGGAGATGTCACACAGGGCCTCTGAAAGATTCTGCCCTGACTATCAAAATAGATACTGAGACTTATGGCCAACTTTTGGGAAGGGTGCAGGGAATCTTATGAAAGAAGTGGGAAAAAGTAAGATCTGGAGAGGACAGGAGCTCCACAAGGACAGCAACAGAACTAAAATATCAGAGCACAGGGGTCTTTCCTTAGACTGATACTCTAATCAATTATCATGCATGGAGATAACCTAGTACCCCTGCACAGATGTAGCCCATGGCAGTTCCGTGTCCAAGTGGGTTCCATAGTAATGGGAACAGGGACTGCCTCTGACATGAACAGAAGCAATTATTAATGGAAAGAATTTTGAATCAAAATTAAGAGGGACTTATGAACTGTAGCATAAATTGCTTGTAAACTTTTCTTAGCAGAAAATTTGAAAGTTATCAAGAAGAGCTATATTAAGAAATTGACATAGTGTGAACTTTAAAATGTAAGAAATGGGAACTTTGGCATTTTTTCAATTTAAAGTAATAGAAAGACAATATCAGATTTTATCCCTGGATTGAAGTAGTTTCCCTGGGATCCTTTTCCTTCCCTTTTCATGCATGTGTGAGGAGGGAGGGCTGGGCATGACAAAGATCCAAATGTTGACAGGTGCTGGTACCACCTGCACAGCAATGAGGGAGTGAAGAGGGACACGGGTTATGATTTTGGCAGACTGAATTTAGAAAAACAAAGGAAAACCGAGAAGACAAAAAATGACAGTGGGCTCTTCAGATAGGCTAAAAACATTATTGTATCCTAAACGAATGCATTTCAGCTCTGGTGCTGTGCAAACAAGTTTTTTAAAGTAGGAAGAAAAGGGTCATGAGGTAGTTTTGGAATGATACAAAGAGCACTGTGGGAGTAAACACATACATGCACACACTCAAATACTCTGGAAGGCTTATAACTCAATGTTGGCAGTAATTTTGTCAACTATAGAATTCTATGAACATCTCAAATACCATTAGGGAGTTAGTTAATAAGTAGTTTCTTTTCCTCTCCAATCTTCAGAGGTGTAATCCATAATTCACAGATAGCCTGCACTGTTGTCAGTATTTCATCCTTGCATATGGTAGCAGTAGTCAGAGTAGCCAACTCAATCGTTGTATCCATCAACAGATGAATAAGTAAAGAAAATGTAAGAAAATGTCTTTTTTATACTTAATGGACTTCCATTAGGTTACTTCCATGATTTTTCATAAAGAAAAATCATGATAGTTTTTGGAAAATTAGAGCTAGAGATAAATATGTTAAATGACATAAGATACACTCAAATACATATGAAAAATGTAGATTTCAGCACCAACACTTTGGGAACAGAAGAAGTGTCATAGGGGAGGAAAGTGGAGGGAACAAGAACAGTTAGTGGATCAAAATAAAGGTCTTGAAAACAAAAGGAGAGATTATATGGATTGGAATTTAATGATAAAATGGATGAGAGGAGACTGTATATACATATATATATATATAAACAATAAAACCAATTTATTTGTTTATTAAATAAAAATTAGTATAACTATGAATTCTGATACCTTAGTGAAGGAATATTCTGGAAAAATTGTTCTCAACCTTCTTAATGCTGCAAACCTTATTACTTCATGCTGTGGTGACTGATGTTCAACCACAAAATTATTTTGTTGCTACACCATAACTATGATTTTGCTACTGTTATGTATTGTGGTGTAAATAATTTTGGAGATAGAGATTTGCCAAAGGTGTCTTGACCCACAAACTGAGAACCACTGTTCTAGAGCCTCATTGAACACATAAAAATAGAAAAATTATTGAATGGCTGAGCCAAAGGATTTCTCTTTTTCCTTATCCTTGTTCTTCCTGTTGTCCGATAATGAATGAATCCTTGAGTATATAATGAATGGGACATGAAGCATTTTCCCTTTCCTTCCCCTACCCCCTTTTTAAATCATTAGGGTCTCTCTAAGTAGCTCTTTATGACATGAAATTTGCTATGTAGATCAGGCTTGCCAAAAGCTCAGAGATCCTCATTCCTCTGACTCTGAAGTGCTAGGATTAAAGGGACCACAGTGTCTGCCTAGCATTTTTTTTTGTATTGTAATAGTTTTGAGAAAGATGGTGAAAGGATGAGAGAATTCTTATAATTTCTACTATCAACTGGTACAGAATATCAGTGAAAGTTTTGCTTCTTGTAGAACTCTGAAAATTATCCTTCATCAGTGACATGAATTCTCAACATTGAAGCGTCTTTCTAGAATTAAGAACATGGTTACTTTATCAGTTCATTGTTTAGAATTTATCCCAGATAGAAAGTGCATTTTCTCACTAATGCTTAAAATGCAAAGGTCAGAGCTGATGTTTCCTTTACTCTGGGGCTTCCTACTGACAAGGAAACCCAGTATCTGGTGTTTTGCAGCCAACAGTTCTGTCTGGGACAGTGATTTGCGCATGCAGGCTTGTATCTCTGGTATGGTGCTGAGAGCCTGCAGGGGCCCAAGAGTCTGAGCCTGGTCTGATTTCTCCCTTCACCGTGGGGTTTTCACTCAACTAGAAAAGCCAATCTCTGGTGTTTTGGGGCCCACAGTTCAATCTGGGATGGTGATTAAAGCACACAGGTGTGTGGCTCTGGGCTGGCGACCAAGCACCTGTTGGGACCAGAAAATCTTCTGAGGTTTAGCAGGGTGACCTGAGAATAGACCCTATTGCTTCCCACACAAGGTTGTTTCCTCTCACTGGGAAACAAAATTGCTGGTGTTTTAGGGCTTAAAGTTCGGTCTGTTGGTTGATGTGCAGTCATTGCTGTCCTTCCTGTGTCCTCTTGGCACTGCCATCTTCTATCCTCCAAACTGTCACAATCTTGATACATTGGACACAAAAATTATAGGGAAAAAAGCATATTTTGGGTTTGTTTGGGTTGACGTAATTTCTACAGAGTGAAAATTTGTTTAGTTTATCTCTTAGTTTAAAGTGATTTTCAAATAGTATTGAAAGGGACAAAAGAAGAAAATTTAATGCAAAACTCCAAGTGGTAAATAAGAAGGTAGTTGTATGCTCCTGTCCTGTTTCTTGTTTTATCCTCCATTTAATGTCCATCCCATTTGTTCATCTAATCAAGCATTGACCATACCAACCTGGGACCTCCTTCTTGTATATCTTCCCTAGGTGTATAGATTTCAGCATGTCCTTCCTATCCTATAGGTCTATATAAGTGAGTATATGCCATATGTTTCTTTCTGCTTTTGGGATACCTCTCTTAGGATGATCGTTTCCAGGTCCCACCATTTGCCTGCGAATTTCATGATTTCCTCCTTTTTAATTGCTGAGTAGTATTCCATTGTGTAAAAGTACCATAATTTCTGTATCCATTCCTCAACTGAGGGACATCTGGGTTGTTCCCAGGTTCTGGCTATTACAAATAAAGCAGCTATGAACATAGTTGAGCAAATGTCCTTGTTGTGTACTTGAGCATCTTAGCAATGTATCAAAGCAGATATTAAGACTCACAACCAAGCCTTTGGCAGAGGACAGGAAATAATAATAAAAATAGGGGAAGTTAGTAAGACTTGGGGAGAACAAGAGCTCCAAAAAGACCAAATTGAGCAGCGCACAGGGGTCTTATATGAGACAGTTTCTCCAACCAAGGACCATGTATGGATATGGCCTAGAACCCCCGCTCAGATGTGGCCCATGGTAGCTTGGTGTCCAACTGAAGACCCTAGTAAGGGAAACAAGGACTGTTTCAGTCATGAACTTGCTGACTGGCTCTTTGTCCCTCCCCCATACACCCCAGGGAGTAACAGCCTGGCTAGATCCCGGGGGAAGACATTGTAGCCAACCCTGAGGATACAAGATGATCTGGGGTCGGATGGAAGGGGAGGAGGTCCTCCCTGAACGGTGGACTTGGAGGGGGTGGGGAGGAAATGAAGGAGGGATGGAGAGAGTGGGAGGGAATGAGGGAGGCGGCTACACCTGGGATGCAAAGTACCTAACCTGTTATTGATATAAAAATAAATAAATTACATTTAAAACAAAGAAAATAAAATTACATATAATGCATAAAAAAGTACTTTTGAATGCCAACTACTCAATTGCATTCAACAAAAAGAGGTTCAAAACACTAGGCTAGACATCAGGGAGAGAACAAGAAGGGGGCACTCCTGCCCTCATGCTTCTCCCATTTGTGGAGCAGGTTACCAGATGAATTGTTTAGTATACTAATAAAGTGAGAGAACGAAAATGAAAAAAAAAAAAAGGTAGTTGTATTGATGTTGCTAGGATTAACTTGCATTTAAACATTCTTTCTTTGAATTTCTGTATATTCTTACTTGACAGAAATATTAACTCATCTGATGCTTAAATCACCTGATAAGTTTTAATTGCTTCATGGTTAGCTGCTCTCTGTCTCTGTTTGTCTCTTTGTCTCTGTCTCTGTCTCCCTCTCTGTGTATGTGTGTGTGTGTGTGTGTGTGTGTGTGTGTGTGTTAGTTATATGTGTCTGCATGTAAAAGCAAGAGGTAGATATTGGTATCTTCCTCTGTGGCTTTTCATTGTATTTCAGGGGACAGGATCTCGGGTCTCTTACTGAATCTGGATCTCCAAATATAGCTAAACCATCTGACCATAAAGCCCTAGGGTTCTCCTGTCTTTACCTCCCTAGCAAGCACTCCAGTAAATAGCACATATGCTGTTATGCTCAGTTTTTTGTTTTGTTTGATTGTTTCTATATTCTCTTAATTTTAAGACTGTCTTACTCTGTGGCTTTGGCTGTCCTGAAACTCACTATGTCGATCAATCAGGCTGGCCTCAAACTCATAGAGATCCACCTTCCTCTGTCTCCCAAGTGCTGGAATTAAAAGCATAAGCGAGACATGGCTAGTTTTTTTTTATTTTATTTATTTAATTTTATTTTTTAATAGATTCTAGGACTTGAATGCAGATCCTCCTTCTTACATGGTAAATACTTCAACAACTGGCCTATGTCCCCAGTCTCTACCACATCTATTTTTTTCTTCTAAAATAAGGTTCCTCTATCTCAAGAAATCTAGTTTAGCTGTCCTAGAACTTCCTCTGTAGACCAGCCTGGCCTCAAACTCACAGAGATCCTCATGTCCCTGCCTCTCAAGTGCTGGGTTTAAAGGCATGCTCCACCACTGCCTAGCAGTACCCCATTTCTAATGTGTGACAATCTAGCAGGGACCACATTCTCAACAAGAACTTGCTCTTCCTCTTCAGCCATCCTTAACTGTTAATAGTTCACCAGCTCCACTCCCTTCTCCGTGATGGAATGTTGACTGGCTTGATTTCTGTGTATATCTTGTTCAGGCAAGCACAGTTGCTTTCAGTTTGTGAGAGCAATAGCCACACCATGACTAGATGACATAGAAGACAGTATGACACTAGTTCCCTTTGACTTCTGGCTTTTACTAACTCTCTGAAATCTGAACGTGATGTGTTTTTTTCCTTTGGTATTGCTTTATTTTGAAAAATTAGATACAAAATTACTGTTTCCATCCTACACCATCAGCAAAGGTTTTTTGTTTGTCTGTTAGTTTTAATGTATTTGCTTTTTTGATCCAGAGAAAAAAAGCTAAAAATCATAGCTTATCTCACAGGATTAGCTTATGGAGATTTATATTTTTTCCAGCTTCATGGTACATGCTTTTCCTATAAATAATTTCTCCATAATGACAGTTTTTATTAAACATGCTTTACAACATCAGGTACTATGTTACCCTCTCAAGGTTCCAATTGTTTTTACTAAAATGCTTGATATAGCAGATACATTTTTAATTTCTCTCTTAGGTTAATGAGATTTTACTTTTAGTGCATGAATGAACATATTTAATTGATCATTATATTTGACAGAACTAGAATCAGGAGCACTGGGTGATTATGAAATGTAATATAAAAGTACAAAAACATAGATACTGTGGTTGTTAAAAATGTAGTTATAGATGAAATTAGAGGACAATTATCATGATGGCCCTTACATTTTTGAGGGGGAAACACATTGTAAGTAACAGCAATGACAAAATTATCACCATGGGGAATCTTCATATTGGCTGTCACTAAACCACAGAAATTTGAGTTTCACTCTCCAGGTTGCTACACTTATGCTCTCATCATTGTGGCTGACCTTGTCCTTTACTGATGGAAATCCAAATTTTAAGGAAGTATTAATGAATTTGATCACAGCTGTGAAAGTTTTCCTGTGGGGAATTGCACAGTACCACTTGATAAGTAATGTGTGGAATGTGAAAAAAAAACGACTGAAATATAAATGCATGCCATAATTCTATACAACCAAGCCAACTCCAGGTCCAATATCCTTTCAATATTGTTATGAAAGTTCAGATGATCCTTACATGATATGAGAAACATTTATTTTAGGGTTGTATGATAGTTTTAAAAATCACATATTTCACATGAATTCTTCACAAATTAAATGGATTAAATGACTATTCCCCCATAAATTCCTCCCTCCTCCCCTCCCAAACCCACCTTCCCTCCCTTTTCTCCACACATGCCCCTCCCCAAGTCCACTGATAAGGGAAATCTTCCTTTCCTTCCTTCTGATCCTAGTCTATCAGCTCTCATCAGGAGTGGTTGCATTGTCTTCCTCTGTGGCCTGATAAGGCTGCTCCCCCATAATGGCGAGGTGATCAAAGAGCAGGCCAATCAATACATGTCAGAGACAGTCCCTATTCCCATTATTATGGAACCCACTTAGATACTGAACTGCCATGGGCTACATCTCTTAAAGTCATAACGTCTACTTTTTTATTGTGGTGGATTCCAAGTATTTGGCCATTGTTTACCTGCATAAATTACAGGTCATATATTAAGGTCTAATTTCAACATTCCCTATGATGACATTATGGTAGGTATTAGATGAAACATTTGAGGTTAAGAGAATTTATTTAAGCCTCAAGCAAGATAATTGAAAGTCTTCTTAAACAATCAATTTATTGTATCACTTTCAGATTTGCAATCAGATGTTATGGAATAGAACTAGTAAAATATTCTCTAGACTAAATCAAATTAATATAGTCACTGTCTCACACTGTATTTATATTTTGTTTCTGGTAAGACTTGCAAAATTCTAATTGTTCTCTATATACTTCAATTGTTTTGTCAACTATAGTCTTCATGTTTCCATGCCATTTTGTATCATTTGGAATTTACTGCTTTATTAATACTATATAACTGGTTTCATTATCACATTTTCATACACAATGCATTTTTAACCCCCACCCCAAGTACTTCTTTCCTTACTTCTCTAATACATTTCTCTTTTTATTTTCTTTTTCAAAAATATATTTTTAGATTTGTTTATTTTATATGTGTATTGGTGTTTTGCTACAAGGGTGTATACCACATGAACTCAGAGCCTGTGGAGGTCAGAAGAGAATATTTTATTCCCTATAACTTGAGTCACAGCTGGCTGTAAGCCATCATGTGGGTGCTTTTAACCAATGAACCATCGCTCTGGCTTCCTCTTTCTATTTTCATGTCTCCCCCCCCCCATGACTTAATTAATTTAATTAGGGTTTCATACAAAAACATGGGTAACCTACCAGGGTTTAATCATTGAAGAAAATTTATCTTTATCCCTTTGCAACCTTTACACTTAAATCCTGAGGGGGGGCAGGGCCTCACAAGCCCCTCCAACTACACCCAATAATTGCCTAAATTTTTTCAAGTAAGAAAATCATATCTCATAAGCCCCTTCCCCATTAGCAAACTTTGCCATCCCTAATCTTTTCTAGGTGTCCTTTAGGTAATCGGTTCTGCTATGCTGTAAAGATAGCATTCCTCAGTACTTAACACTTCATCTGATTCTTTCTTTCTTCTACGGTGTTCTTTTTTCTTTTATTTATATTAAATTTTTAATTTTCATATTAATTAGTTTATTTACTTTGTATCCCAGCTGTAGCTAGCTCCCTCATTCCCTCCCAATCCCACCCTCCTTCCCTCATCTCCGACCTGTCCCTCTCTAATTCCACTGATAGAGGAGGTTCTCCTCCCTTTCCATCTGACCCTAGCTTTTCAGGTCTCACCAGGACTGGCTACAATGTCTTCCTCTGTGGCCTAGGTAGGCTGCTCCTCCCACAGAAGGTAGGGAGGTCACAGAGCTATCCACAAAGTTCATGTCAGAGACAGTCCCTATTTCCCTTACTAGGGAGCCCACTTGGATACTGACCTGCCATGGGCTACGTCCGAGCAGGGGTTCTAGGTTATATCCATGCATGGTCCCTGATTGGAAAATCAGTCTCAGACAAGCCCCTGTGCCCAGATATATATAGTCCTTGTGGAGTTTCCATTATCTCCAGGTCTTACTAACTCTCTCTTTTTTCATGAACTTTAGCTAGTTTATAGGACAAGATGAATTGGCATTAGTGGTAACATCTTGTATATCAGTCAAAGTCCAGAGCTGAGCAAGATTGGTGGTGTCCCTAACTTCAATACATAGTACTATCTGGCTTTGTGAGGGCAATCCATGAAGGAGGAAGATTCCAGTACAGATCCACATTAGTTTAAAAGGATGTGGGACAGGGCCTTCAACTGTAGTGTCTAACCATCTTCTTCTCATGGGCAACTAACATCAAGAAAAATAACTTTTTATAGTTTAGGAGTTAGGCTCAATAGCTGTGCTTGTTGAAAACTTATAAAGAGCTAGCCAGAGCTATCACTTTTCTATTTCATAATCCGACTGTTTCTCACAGCTGCTTTATCTATTCATGCAGGCTACCTCTGTCCAAAGTTGTTAGAAATTTTTTTTTTATTTATCTTACAAAGTAGCAGGTTTCCTTAAGAATTTTTCATAAGTGCTTAGTTTTAGAAGAAGAATATCTCTTCTTCCCCTTACATTCTCTACCTTGTCCCCATTTAAACATTTTGAGCTCCATTATTCCTCCATTTTTTGTTTTTAAATATAACATTTGTTTCTTTGCCCCCTCCCTTAATGCTTCTTTCCCCCTTTCTCCTTGTCCCATTTCTAGTTTCCTGGCTTTTATATACATTCATTCCCATATGAATTAAATATTTGTGAAGATTAGAATCTAGGACCTGCTTTCGTCTTTCTGCTCATGGATTATCTCACTTATACAATATTTTCAGTACCTTAAGTAGATATGCCAAATGAAATTGTTTTCTTTGATAATTAAAAATACCACAGGGTGTGTAAAGATAATTGGTGGTGTTTAAAAATACTCTGTCCTCTAGGCTTCTATGGCTATTGTGTTTTGCCTGTGCATTCTGACTTCCAAGAACCACTCTTTTTTTCTTATGAACATATTTGGTCATGCAAACCACTTAATCTTAAGGTGCTTATTTGATTCAGTTGTCACCAAGATGGTGTACTTCAATTTCCTTCTTATTTAGGTTGATTATCTTTCCCAGACAATCAATAAGAATAAGAATACTACAGCTGCAAGTAAATGGATCAGGCTGAAAACAACATTCTGGTGTTTAGAGGAGAACTAGCCCTCTGTGCGCAGGTTGGTACCTATGACCACTCAACCACTTGTAACTACAGGAGCCACAAAATATTTCCCTTCACTCTGCAAAATTAATCCTATCCTCAATGTAATTCCAAAAGTTTGTAATTGCCCCAAAACTATTTCCAATTACTCACATTGCTTGTGTTTCTATTAGCTGTCTCTTAAAAATAATGGCAGAAAAAACACTTAAAGAAATGCTCAACGTCCTTAGCCATCAGGGAGATGCAAATCAAAATGACCCTGAGATTTCACCTTACACCTACCAGAATGGCTAAGATCAAAAACTCAAGTGACAACACATGCTGGAGAGGATGTGGACAAAGAGGAGCCCTCCTCCATTGCTGGTGGGAACGTAAACTTGTACAACCACTCTGGAAATCAATTTGGCGTTTTCTTAGACAATTAAGAATAGTGATTCCTCAATATCCAGCTATACCACTCCTAGGCATATATCTAAAAGGTGTCCAAGTACACAACAAGGACATTTGCTCAATTATGTTTGTAGCTGCTTTATTTGTAATAGCCAGAACCTGGAAAGAACCCAGATGCCCCTCAGTTGAAGAATGGATACAGAAATTGTGGTACTTTTACACAATGGAATACTACTCAGCAATTAAAAAAGAGGAAATCATGAAATTTGCAGGCAAATGGTGGGACCTGGAAACGATCATTCTGAGTGAGGAGGTATCCCAAAAGCAGAAAGAAGCACATGGTATATACTCACTTATATAGACCTATAAGATACGATAAAAATACAGAAATCTATACACCTAAAGAAGATAAACAAGAAAGAGGACCTGGAGTAAGAGGATTAATACTCACTTAGAAAGTTAAATGGGACGGACATTGGATGTAGGAGTAAACAAGTAGCAGGTAAGAGCCGGCCACAGAGGGCCCTGAAAAAACTCTTCCTAGCAGTGTATCAAAGCAAGTATTAAGAAACATGACTAACCCTTTGGCAGAGTGCAGAGAATCATATGAAAGAAGGGGGAGTGAGTATGACCTGGAGAGGTCAGGAACTCCACAAGAACCAAATATATCAGGGCACAGGGGTCTTTTATGAGACTGTCTCTCCAACCAAGGACCATGTATGGATATAACCTAGAACCCCTGCTTGTTTGTAGCAAATGGTAGCTCAATTCCCAAGTGGGTATGCTAGTAAGGGGAACAGAAACTATTTTGGACATGAACTCAATGTCTGGCTCTTCGACCTCCCTGCCCCCCGAGGGAGGAGCAGCCTTGCTAGGCCACAGAAGAGGACATTGCAGCCATTCCTGAAGAGACCTGATAAGCTAGAGTTAGATGGAAGGGGAGGAGGTCCTCCCCTATCACTGGATTTGGAAAGGGGCAGGGAGGAGATGATGGAGGGATGGGGGGGTAGGGAGGGAATGTGGGAGGGGGCTATGGCTGGGATTCAAAGTACATAACCTGTGATTAAAATAAATAAAAATGAAAAAAGTGAAAAAAAGAAAAAAGGTTCCAACAAGTAGTCCTTTTGAGAGTTTACTTGGAAATTGCAGATCAAATATAAATGAATGAATTTTAAAACCTTGTAGCAATTAGAGGTTAAGTTTCTTATTTTTTCTTTCTTCATTTCTTTCTTTCTTTCTTTTGCCTACCCCTCCCTATTTTTATATTCTTTTGCTAGATTATGAACTGGGAACCACTCCAAGTCAAACTCTGCAACACATAGTTATCAAGATATTTTTACTATTACAGATTCAGAGATTTGGGAGGGGCATGTGTGGAGAAGCAGGAGGGAAGGTGGGATTGGGAGGGGAGGAGGGAGGAGTTTATGGGGGAATACAAAGTGAATAAAGTGTAATTAATAAAAAATACATAAAAAAATAAAAAGAGTTTAGAAACCAACAACGGTCAGATTTTGTTTGTTCTTTTGAAAGAATACTTTATCTTGTCACCCAGGCTGGCCTGAAACTCATGCTCTTACTGCCTCAGCCTCCAAAGTAAGTGTTGGTATTATAGAGGCACACAACATCATGCTCAGAATAGGTTGATTTCTTTATGATACCTCAAGACCCAGCTATACCACTCTTAGGCATATATCCAAAAGATGCTCAAGTACACAACAAGGACATTTGCTCAATTATGTTCGTGGCTGCTTTATTTGTAATAGCCAAAACCTGGAAAAAACCCTGATGTCCCTCAGTTGAGGAATGGATACAGAAATTGTGGTACTTTTACACAATGGAATACTACTCAGCAATTAAAAAGGAGGAAATCGTGAAATTCGCAGGCAAATGGTGGGACCTGGAAACGATCATCCTGAGTGAGGTATCCCAAAAGCAGAAAGAAACATATGGTATATACTCACTTATATAGACCTATAGGATAGGAAGGTCAAGCTGAAATCTACACACTTAGAGAGGATATACAGGAAGGAGTACCCAGGTTGGTATGATTAATGCTTGTTTGGATGAACAAACGGGATGGACATTGAGTGGAGGAGAAAACAAGCAACAGGACAGGAGGTCCTCTGGGGGGGGTCAATGTAGCGATGTATCAGAGCAGGTATTAAGACTCGCAATCAAGCCTTTGGAAGAGGGTGAGAAGTAATGATAGATCTGGGGGAGGTTGGTGAGACTTGGGGAGAACAAGAGCTCCACAAAGACCAGACTGAGCAGGGCACAGGGGTCTTGTATGAGATGGTTTCTACAATCAAGGACCATGTGTGGATGTGGCCTGGAGCCTCCGCATGGATGGGGCTCATGATAGCTCGGTGTAGGACTGAAGACCCTAGTGAGGGAAACAGGGACTGTTTCAGTCATGAACTTGATGGCTGACTCTTTGACCCTCCCCCATATAAGCTGGGGAGTGACAGACTGGCTAGATCCTAGGGGAGGAAATTGTAGCCAGCCCTGAGGAGACAGGATGAGCTGGGGCTGGAAGGAAGGGGAGGAGGTCCTCCCCTGTTGGTGGACTTGGAGGGGGCCTGGAGGAAGGAGATGAGGGAGGGAGTGGGAGGGTGGGATGGAATGAGGGAGGGGGCTACGCCTGGGATGCAAAGTACCTAACCTGTGATTGATATAAAAATAAATAAATTTAAAAAAAGAAAAAAAATGTACCCCAATTACATTCTGAAATGCAGTAGGTTCCTGCACTTCCCTTGAGACTAAGTCAATTTTATGAAAACATTCAGGGACTGGAGTTTCTCTCTGGAAATTCTATTTGTGATTTTTTTTTAAATTCTGAGTATTTCAGTATCTTATTCAGACCACTAAAAATACAGTCTTGTTTTTGCAAGCTATGATTTGGGTATTTTCTTAAAGAAGCCCTGAGTTAAAGCAGCTGTTTTTGGGTGGGAAGTAATGGACTGGCAAGGTATGTTGTTAATTGGAGCCAGCAACATTACAAACATTAACATATTCATTCACAAAATATTTTTGTGTTTTCCCTGGTTTTCTTTTTATCCTCTTTGGAAAATTGTAAACTTCATCTCCTATACCTTTAGTTGGGAGCATGCCTTCTGATTCTAAGCATAGTAAATCAATCAGTTCTCAGAGAAGGCTCTCTCTGTGGAAAGGCATTTATATCTTTGTGAGGTTGTTCTTGATGGAGACTTGCATGCTGATTGATATTTACTTACTGTTGTTAGGGTTAAGTCCTCCATCTCACTCCCACCTAGGCCCCCAGGGGCCATTTTAATATTGTAATAAGCAGCCCAATCAATCAGTTTGTCAATATGCTATTTACTAAAAGACTTGCAGCCAGGACTCTGAAGCAAAAATGTCCATTTTTCCTTTTTGTTCCTTTTGTTTTCCTTCTGTGGCAAAACAGGGGAGAGATAGCTCTTCATTACTGAAAGGGTTTTGACACCATGGTCTTTGCCAATGGATACAAACCAGCAGGTCTATTATAAATCTCATCTGTTCCCTGATTTATTTGATTATATTATTTAACGTAAAGGTATCTTGCTGGAAAGATTGTCATTTAGTGATGTTCAATTGGTTTCCTTTTATTATGTCAGCCTGAAATGCAAGTCAACAGCTCCAATGTGTAAACATCTTTTCCTTAGTAAATCTTGTGGTGACCTTGGCATGACTCTCCCCTAGTTGAAAGTAATGATACCCTGGCCCATTAATCTTTCCAATAATGTTGTCTGAACTCATGTAATGGTTACCAACCTTTGAGTTGCTCTAAGGAAATGAATCATTATGCAAATCTATACCCATTCCACTGAGGTCACACTTTTCAAAACTTGCCCAGAAAGAATAATGCTGCATTTATACTAGCCTCTGCTTTGTGAATAGAGTCTCTAAAGAGTTATGTTTCCCTTACACATTTTTCTCTGTAGCCTGTATGATCCTAAGAGAAAGGTTTTCCTTCAGGGTAATTAGCATGATTATGACTAATCCAGTCTTTTAAGTTAACATCTCACATCATCATGGGCCATTAGAGCATTGGTGGTATTAGGAAGCTTGGGAGGGGTAGAGATTTACCTTTTTCTCCCCTGAAATATTTAGGAATTTGTCCTTCTCCTTATTTTTTTTCTGGAAGACAAACCTTCATTCAGCCACAACAGAATAAATGCTTAAAGAAATAATCTTCCTGACTCTTCTGTACATCAAATGGTTAAATGCTTATAAAGTATTAATGCCTATGTAGAAACTTAACTTCTGGGAGAGTTTTATATAGTTCTGTTGTGCCAGGATGAGGAAAATTAATCCATTCTGGAATATTCTGTTTTTAGCCTTTCGTAATTAGTTAACTACTCTAAAGTTAACTAAAGCAATGCTAAGCTATAAGAACAACAGATACTTGACAAGTAAGAGGTTATTATTTGCATTTCAAAAAGTAATTTTCACTTGACTAAATAATTACACCAAGTTTCTGAACTCTAAAGTGTACCTACACATTTATTTACAGATGAGTAAAACTGCTTGACAAGCTGGTGGGCAGAAACATTGAAAAGTGCAAGTGTTAAAACTACTATTTTTGAAGAATAAAATATGTAACATGGAAAAGAGTTATAGTTGATTCTGAGTTCAAAAATTATACTCCTTGAAATTCTGATTCATATCTAGCTTAAGATTTTAAAATTTTTCTCTCTCTCTCTCTCTCTCTCTCTCTCTCTCTATATATATATATATATATATATATATATACATACATATATATATATACATACATATATATATTCCATGTTTATTCAGATGCCCCTGGAGGATAGATGACCTAGTTGGGGCACCTAAAGCTAATGTCACAGGTGCTTGGGAGCTGCCTGACTTGGCTGCTGGGGGTTGAATTCAGTTGCTCTGGAAGTGTTCATGACCACTGAGTTATTTCTCCACTGCTGTATTAGTTTATTTTCTGTTGCTATGGTGAAACATCATGACCAACTCAACTTATAGAAGAAATAGTTTACTTAGGATTATGATTCCAGAAGGTTAGAATACATGGTGGTAAGAAAGCATGGTAGCACAGCATGCATAAACACAGGAGAAGATAGCTCAAAGATAATATCTCGAACTGCAGGCATGAATAAGAGAGAGTAAACTACAAGGAGGGTAATGGCTTAAGCTCTCAAAGTCTGCCATCAGTGACACAGTTCCTTCACTTAAGACCACACCTCCTAAACCTCTCAAAACAGTGCCACTAACTGGGGAACAAGTGGTTAAATAGTTGAGGTTATGGAGAACATTATCACTCCAGCTATCACAAGCCCCCTAGATAAGCTTTTCAGAAATTGTTATGGGTGTTATCCATTCAATTTCCAATTGCTAGTATGCAGGGGGCCATCTCCACACCCATAAGTAGGAATAGTAATAACAATAACAATTATTCTTATAGCTGCTATGAAATAATGGAATTGGTATGTAGAGATTATTAGTATAAACCTGTGTAATGCTGTTAGTTTATGAAGTAGTAGATATCAATACCAATATAATCACCTTTAAGTGCAGCTACTTCTTTGTATCCTTAGGTTCTTTGTCCATGAATTCAGTACTTAATATGTGTAGTATAGACCTTTTACTTCATTATTGATTCCTAAAAGTACCTTCTAATATCTATTTCTACAACTATGCATAGTATTATATATTTATGCGTTAAAGTAATTGGAGATTGTTCATAGTGTATATGTAGGTGCTTTACCATTTAGATAAAGGGCTGAGATAACTGCAGATGAAGAAGCTTTTGAGTCAATTCCCTGAAAATGCTGCAGCACACATACTACCTCATCCCCCCCAATGCCAATAAAGATAGATACCATCAAACATGGACCTGCATCAGAATCCTCTGGAGGATTTGCTGAAACGCAGCTTGTGGAACCAAAACCCAAGTTTCTGACTCATGTGTGAAGTGATCCCAAGACTGCGCATTTCAGCCAGTTCTCAAATATTGTTGGTAACTACTAGTCTAGAAAGTAACTTTGAGATTCATTACTCTAAAATACGTAAGAAAATCTTTCCTACAGCTCATATGAATGGAAGAAATCTGTAAGTGGTACCTTGGGAATTATAGAATTAAATTTAAAATTATAATGCATATATTATTTTTCTCATGATGTGCAAGCAGATCATATAGTAGATCTTTGGCTTTTTGGACATCCACATATGTGTGGCATACACAAATAGACACACACATACACACGCAGGGTTGTGAGAGGAAATAAGTTATGAAAAACAAAGTGGGTCTGTGCATCTATTCTAGATAAAAGAATCAAAATAACAGAATCAATGAAAGTTATATGAAAAATATAAGTGGTTGAAGAACCTTTTAACATTAATTTTGAGGTAGCCATCCTTGGTGGCTGTTTGTCTCTTCCTTCTCTCCTCTAGGAAAAAAAAGTATCTTTGAAATGAGACAATCTGACAGATTTCTTCAGACACACCATCCACAAAAACTGTAATACAAGTAACATCTGAAGTACTTCAAGCTAGTAGCTAAAACTTCCAGGCTCTCTGTGGTCAAACTATTATGAAATGTTATATTTACTCTGAAGTGGTAGCTCAACTCGGGCTGCTGTTTCACTATGTGATAAGAATCTGGAACAAATTTAAACAAACAAACAAACAAAAAAACTACTACCCTCTCAAACACTGGAGATAGAAGCATGGTTAGATAAAGCTGTGATCAAGTATTTAAGAGGCAGCTGAAAGAGAACTTGATGTGACTTATAGCTAACAAAAATTCATTTGATGTTCAGGCAAGATATCTGTTCCTGTATTCCAAAGAATTCCCCATATTTTAGATAGTAAAATAATGATCAGATAATAAAAATGACTGTTTATACATTAAAACCAGAACTCTATTGTAATGGCAAGCAGAATAATTAAAAAAGAAACATTTCTTGCTCTTTCTCTCTGTCTCTCTGTCTCTCTGTCTGTCTCTGTCTCTGTCTCTCTCTGTCTCTGTCTCTGTCTCTCTCTGTCTCTGTCTCTCTGTCTCTGTCTCTGTCTCTGTCTCTCTCTCTCTCTCTCTCTCTCTCTCTCTCTCTCTCTCTCTCTCTCTCTGTGTGTGTGTGTGTGTGTGTGTGTGTGTGTGTGTGTTTGTGTTTTGGTCAGACTGCACTTGCAATATCCTAGCCATTACTGCATACCAGATACTATGTATGCTATCTATTGTATTATTAATCAGTAGGCTATGACTTATATAGTTAACAATCTTGTTGATAGACTATATTTTCCTGCACGTGTCAGTCTATTAAGATATTGGTAATCCCAGCATTGGAGGACACAGGTGAATGATTTGAGCCAGGTCTGCAAAGCACTAATTCAAGCACAGTGCCTATGCTAGGTGATAAAGCAATGGAACTGGCACACATCAGTTGTTTCACAGTGACCAGGATGTGATATACATAATTTAAATCCATGTAGCATCACAAAGAAGCCAATCAAATGACACAAGCCTCCCTCTCCCTCTCTGTTTGTCAGTTTCTCTCTCTGTCTCTCTCTGATTCTGTCTCTTTCTTCTCTCTTCTCCTCTCCCATCCCCTACCCCCTTCATACAGAGGGCATGAGAATGGGTCAGTATCAAGGATTCTACTCCATTAAATAGGAGGTGTTTTACTAAAAGGAAGAAAACTGAGAATTAGTGAACTTCAGGGAATAACACTTAAATCTAGATTTGAATGTCAGTATGTATGGTTCAATAAAAATCCTAGAAACATCTTAGAAAAAAATTGCAATGTACTAGTTCTTCCTGAAAGTATACACAGCAGAAGAGATAGGACATGACACATGGTAATGAGAGTAGGAAATAACTATTGATTTAGACTTCATAGCAGTTTCTTCTAGTAACTCTCTTGAATTCTGTAAAAAAAAAATCTACATTGGTGAAGGTTTGTATAGTTTAGTTTGTGGGAGCCTGTTCTCAATATTTATCACTGCCTGAATGTGGCCCATGATCCCTATACCATAAGTAATAACAATTATAGATGTGCTTGAGCTGAACTTTCTATCTGCCAGCCATTGATAGACAGCATTTTCTCTTCTTTTTGGTGATTGTGCCTTCATTGGATGGTTCTTTTTTGCAATTATATATATATATATATATATATATATATATATATATATATATATATATATATTAACTACAGTTTATTCACTTTGTATCACCCCTATAGCTCCCTCCCTCCTCCCATCCCAATTCTCCCTCTTCCTTTCTCTTCTCCACCCATGCCCCTCCCTGAGTCTACTAGTAGGGAGAACTTCCTCTTCTTCCTTCTGATCCTAGTCTATCAGGTCTCATCAGGAGTGGCTGCTTTGTCTTCTTCTGTGGCCTGGTAAGGCTGCTCCCCCCTCAGGGTGAGCTGATCAATGAGCAGGTCAATCAGTTCATATCAGAGACAGTCCCTATTCCCATTACTATGGAACCCACTTGGACACTGAACTGCCATGGGCTACATCTGTGCAGGGGTTCTAAGTTATTTCCATGAATGGTCCTTGGTTGGAATATCAGTCTCAGAAAAGACCCCAGTGCCCAGACTTTTTGTTTCTGTTGCTCTCCTTGTGGAGCTCCTGTCCTCTCCAGGTCTTACTATCTCCCCTTTCTTTCATAAGATTCCCTGCACTCTTCCCAAAGTTTGGCTATGAGTCTCAGCATATGCTTTGATACCATGCAGGGTGGAATCTTTCAGAGGCCCTCTGTGGTAGGCTCCTGTCCTGTCCCCTGTTTTCTCCCTCTTCTGATGTCCATCCTCTTTGCCTTTCTGAATTCGGATTGAGCATCTTACCCAGGGTCCTCCTTCTTGAATAGCTTCTTTAGGTATACAGATTTTAGTGTGTTTATCTTATATGTCAAATATCCACTTATAAGTGAGTATGTATCATGTTTAGCTTTCTGTTTCATGAAGGCAACAGAAGTCCAATGGAAAACATTGAAATTGGAAGGCAAAAGTTTAAGAAGTGGTGCAATATTCAAATGTTCTCAAAGTATCTACGCCTAAATAAACGATAAGTACAGTAACAGTGTGGAAACCTGGTAGACATTCATTTTGTCGGGAAATCCTATTGAAAGCAATTTAATATTGTAAGCATGTTAGTGTGCTCTTTCTGACATGTTGTACCTGTAATTGCATTGTATTCAGAAATTCCTATTTTTTCTCTTACAAAGGAAAGACACCAGAGAATGCAGAAATGAACTTTAGTCTGGCCATAACTTGAGAAAATACCTGCCTTGGATTTTCCAGAAGTGTCACAGCCATAAAAGACAAAATACCAAGTAGCTGTCACAGACAACAGAAGTTCATTAAGATACACCAACTCAAGGAAGTATGCGACCCTGGCTTGGATTTTAATACAGAAAAAGGAATTAATGGAAAATGTAAGATAGAGAAAGTATATAGTTAAGAACATTGTATCCATATTAATTTCATTTTCATAAATATCTCTTGATTATGGAAGCACTTGGGAAAGCTGGGTGAAAGATGTATGTGAATTCTCTGTGTGATGTTTTGCACATTTTTTAAAAGGTGAAGAGGAGAATTTTAGACACCCCCCTCAAACAAACAAAAAAAACAAAACAGGAAAAATTAATCTGGTCCCCTAAAACCAGAGAGGCATATCTGTATTGTCATTAAAAAAAAAACCCTCACATAGGGTTTAGAAAAGTTTTTTTTAACACCTTCTTTGATAATCTTTTCCTTAAACCTTGTGAAAAAAATGTATGCTCTTTTCTCCAGAAGCAGCAGCAGAAATTATCATTGAGTAAGGGGACTATGAAATCTTCATAAATCACTTTCTTGTTCTATCCATCAATTATTTAGGCTATATGTTTTATTAGAGTTTCATTGTTTTCTCTGTGGAAAAACATTTTCAAATATGGATAATCCTAGTATCTAAAGATTATTAATAACCTATTCATAAGATATGCATATCCAGATATATTTATGTGTACACTCACATGCACATATCACCATTTATCCTAGCACAGTATTTGTCACATTATAGACACTCAACAAATATTTTACTAACTTTCAAATGAGGCTATTCATATCTTAAATATCCAATTAATATCATAGCAAACTATATAACACTCTCTGGTGTCAGAAAATCATGGGTTTAAGAAATATTTTTCTCACTTCCATATCTCATTATTTTTCCGTTGTTACTTACCTTTGTTCTTACCTTTCCTCGCCATTCTTCTTTGCTCCATCCATCTCCCAAACACTTATTTATAAGACACATCATTGAATCAGGTTCTATGCTAAGTCCTGGTGTTAAAGAATCAAGGGGAAAATGTCATCATTGTCCTCCATTGCAGTCTAATAGAATAGCTGGTCATAAATAACAGAAGAACAAAAAAGGCAAACTTGTAGCTGTGCCAAATTCTATGATGCGTAACAGGGATAAGAGATAGCTTTTGTGAGGTAGTGATGCTTGAACTGATACATGACTCATGAATTGCAGTTAATCAGATGGAAAGAGGAGACAAAAGAATTAGCTTTTTTGACAGTTATGGCATAGGAATTAGGTCAGCACAACTACGACGGGAGATTTGATGGAGTAGAGATAGGTAGGGATCAGAATTTGAAACGCTGTCTTGGTTATTAACTAGGCTTTTTATTTCTTTTTTCCTAAACTTATTAAGGTTATTAATAAAGTAAAGAACAATTTTGGAAGGTTGGGAGCATGCTCAATGGTTATAACAACTTGTTGTTCTTTCTGTACTTCCATTTGCAGACATTCTGAAAACCTTTTCTGGCCTCACTGAGAGTCTAAATCCACATCTTATACATGTAGACAAGCAGGCACACACATACACAAAATCAAAAAGTAGTAAAAATAGAATTTTGATAGTGGAATTATATGATGAATTTTACATTGTCTCAGGTTACCCTAATTGCGTAACAGAGAAATATTAGAAATAAGCAAATGAAAGCTCCTGAAGCTGAACTGCCTCTATTCCTATTCCAGTCCTGTAACCAAATAGTTTTGTATAACTGACTAAGGTATTTCATGTTTTTGTGTGTCTATTTCATCACTGAAAGAAGCAACACCACTATGGACTTAAAGCTGGACCTCAACAACAACAGAAATAGCCAAAAGCCTACATGCAAGTGGAAACTAAACAACCCTCTACTAAATGACAGCTGAGTGAGGAAAGAAATAAAGAAATTAAAGACTTCCTAGAACGCAATGAAAATGAAGGCACAGCACACTCAAACTTATGGGACAAAATGAAAGCAATGCTAAGAATAAAGTACATACCACTAAGTGCTTTCATAAAGAAATTCATAACAACTCATACAAACAATTTCATAGCTCACCTGAAAGCCCTAGGGGGGAAAAAGAAGCAGACACACCCATGAGGACTAGATGACTGGAAATAATCAAACCCAGGGCTGAAATCAATAAATTAAAAACAAATAAAACAATTCAAAGAATCAATGAAACCAAGAGCTGGTTATTTGAGAAAATCAATAAGACACACAAACACTTAGCCAAACTAACTAAAAGGCGGAGAGACACTATCCATATCAACAAAATCAGAAATGAAAAGTGGGACATCACAACAGACATTGAGGAAATCCAAAATGCTTTAGGTCTTATTTCAAAAGGTTATATGACACAAAATTTGAAAATCTAAAAGAAATGGAAAATTTTCTTGTTTGGGTCCACTTAGCAAAGCTGAATCAAGAACAGGTACATAAATTAAATAGTCCTATATCTCGAAAGGAAATAGAAGCAGTCATCAAAAGTCTCCCATGCAGAAAATGCCCAATGCCAGATGGTTTCAGCGCAGAATTCTATGATACATTTAAAGAAGAACTAATACCAATACACTTCAAAATAATCCACAATATGGAAATGGAAGGAAGATTACCAAACTCACTCTATGAAGTCACATCACCAGACTTATTCTATGAAGCCACAGTCACCTTCATACCTAAACCTCACAAAGACACAACGAAGAAATAAAATTTCAGGCCAATCTCTCTTACAAACACGGATGCAAAAATATTCAACAAAATACTTAAAAACCGAATACAAAAACACATCAACGATATCATCCACTATGACCAAGTAGCCTTCATCCCAGGCATTCAGGGGTAGTTAATTATATGGAAATCCATCAATATAATCAACTATGTAAACAAACTGAAAGAAAAAAAACACATGATCATCTCCTTAAATGCTGAAAAGGAATTTGATAAAATCCAACATTCATTCATGTTTAAAGTTTTGGAAAGATCAGGGATAAGAGGCACTTACCTAAATATAGTAAAGGCAATATACAGCAAGCCTATAGACAATATCAAACTAAATGGAGAGAAACTTAAATCAATCCAAATGAATTCAGGGACAAGGCATGGTTGCCCAGTCTCTCCATATCTCTTCAACATAGCTCTTGAAGTCCTTGCTAGAGCAATAAGACAACTAAAGGAGGTCAAGAGATTAAAATTCAGTAAGGAAGAATTCAAAGTATCACTATTTTCAAATGATATGATAGTATACCTGTGTGATGACAGTACAGCTGATAAACACCTTCAGCAAAGTGACCGGATACAAAATTATCTCAAAAAATCAATAGCCCTCCTGAATACAGAAGAAAAATGGGCTGAGAAAAAAAATTAGGGAGACAAGGCCCTTTACAATAGACACAAAGGACATAATGTATGTTGGTGTGACTCTAACCAAGCAAGTGAAAGACATGTTTAAAAAAAAAAAAAACTTCAAGTCTCAGAAGAAAGAACTAGTAGAAGACATCAGAAAATGGAAATATTTCCTATGCTCATGGCTCAGCAGGATTAACAATAAAAATGGCCATCTTACCAAAAGCAATTCACAGATTCAATGCAATTCCCATCAAAACACCAACACAATTCTTTACAGATCTTGAAAGAAACATTCTCAACTTCATATGGAATAACAAGAAACCCAGAATAGCTAAAACAATGCTCTACAATTAAAGATCTTCTGGAGGTATCTCCATCTCTGATACCAAGCTATACTATAGATCAACAGTAATAAGAATTGCATGACACTGGCTTAGAGACAGACTGATAGATTAATGGAACTGAATAGAAGACACAGATATGAACCCACATACACATGGACACCTGAATTTTGACAAAGATGCCAAACCCATACAGTGAAAAATGACAGCATCTTCAACTAATTGTGTTGGTCTGACTGGATATCCATAGTTATCACCCCGTACAAAACTAAGGTCTAAGTAGATCAAAGACCTCAACAAAAACCCAGACACACTAAACCCCTTAGAAGAAAAAGTGGGGAAGAGACTTGAACTCATTGGCATAGAAGACAACTTCCTGAGCAGAAAACCAACAGCACAGCCTCTAAATAAACATTGAACAAATGGGACCTCATGAAACTTAAAAGCTTCTGTAAAGCACTGTTATCAGAACAAAATGACAGCCTACAAACTGTGAAAGGATCTTCACCAACCCTATATCTGGCAGAGGGCTAATATCTAGAATACATAAAGAATTCAAGAAGTTAAACAACAAACCAAGCCATCTAACTAAAATATGGAGTACAGAGCTAAACAGAAAATTCTTTGTAGAAGAATATAGAATGGCAGAGAAACACTTAAAGAAATGTTCAAAGTCTTTATTCATCAGTGAAATGCAAATCAAAACAACCCTGAAATTTTGCCTCACAACCATCAGAATGAATAAGATCAAAATCTCAAGTGACAACTCAGGCTGGAGAGGATGTTGAGAAAGGGGATCCCTTCTCCATTGCTGGTGTGAATCTAAACTTGTACAGCCACTTTGGAAATCAATCTGGCACTTTCTCAGACAATTAGGAATAGTCCTACCTCAAGATCCAGCTATACAACTCCTAAGCATATACCCAGTATATCTTCAAGTATACAAGGACATTTGCTCAACCATGTTCGTAGCAGCTCTGCTTGTAATAGCCAGAATCTGGAAACAACCCAGACGTCCCTCAGGTGAGGAATAGATACAGAAATTGAGGTACATTTACACAATTATTATAAATTATAATTAAAAACAAGACAATCATGGATTTTGCAGGCAAATGTTAGGAAATAGAAAAGATCATCCTGAGTAAGGTATCCCAGAAGCAGAAAGAAACTCATTGTTTGAAGGTTCCTGCAGAGGAGCACAGCTAGTCATATACCCTTGACCAAAGACTGGTCTTCCTCTATTCGGGGAAGGTTGTCCTCCTTGACAGAGGGTGCAGCTTTGGGAGGGACACACATGGAGCTGTGAGGGAGGAAGGGGACACTTGCCTAGTCAGCCAGATCAGCCGAATCAACCCTGGCAATCAATGGGGTGACAGATGTTGGAGCCAGATCACCTTCACATTCAGAAAGACACACATTGTGTATACTCACTTACTAGTGGATATTAGACATATAATTTAAAGTAATCATACTAAAATTCTGTACACCTATAGGTGCTAAGTAAGAAGAAGACCCAGGGTAAGAAGCTCAGTCCTCATTCAGAAAGGCAAATGTGATAGATCTTGGAAGATGGAGAAAATATCAGACAGGACAGGAGAGTACCACAGAGGGCCTCTGAAAGACTCTGCCCAGCAGGGTATTAAACCAGATACTGAGACTAATAACCAAACTTTGGGCAGTTTGCAGGGAATCTCATGAATTAAGGGGGTGATAGAAAGACCTGAAAGGGACTGGATTGCTACAAAGAGCAACAGAACCAAAAAATCTGGGCCCAGTGGTCTTTTCTGAGACTGATACTGCAACTAAAGACCATGCACGGAGATAACCTAGAACCCCTGCACAAATCTAGCCTTTGGCAGCTCAGTCTCCACATGAGTTCCCTAGTAAGGGAACAGGGCTGTCTCTGACATGAACTCAGCGACTGGCTCTTTGATCACCTCCTCCTGAGGGGTAGGACAGCCTTACCAGACCACAGAGGAAGACAATGCAGCCAGTCCTGATTAGATCTGATAGGCTAGGGTCAAATGGAAGTGGTGGAGGACCTCCCCAATTATTGGACTGTGGAATGGGGATGGCATGAGAAGAGGGAGGCTGGTGTTGGGTGGGGACAAGGAAGAGGGCTACAGCTGGTATACAAAGTGAATAAATTGTAATACATAAAAAAATTTTAAAAAGAAAGCAACAACAATCATCTTTATTTTCTAGAACTGTTGTGGAAGATAAATCATTACCTATTTGTGAAGCAGGTCTGCCTAACATTTATGAATCACTGACTTGAATACTCAGTATTGTAAAAACAAACACACCTGTGAAGGATTTACATACAGTCAAGTTTCAAGACACATTTTGTTTACGTGTTATGTAATAAAAAGCAATCATGTAGGAAGGACAATGTTTCAAGGACAGCAAGGAGTGATATGAATAGATTTTATGTTGCACTTAAAGTAGTATAATAAGTATAATAATATTGGTTGCCTTCCTCAATTGATCAACAATGTATTTTGCTTTTGTTTTTGTTTTGGAGACAGTCTTTCACTGAACCTGAAGCTCAATTAGTTAGGATAAGTTTGCTAAAAAGCTTCAGTGGTCTTCCTATATTGGTGCCATCTGTGCTAAGTTCACAGAGCTATCGTGTGCCCAGCTTTAGCATGAATGCTATATATCTGAACACAGCTACTCTTTTACTAACTATACCATCTCTCAAAGCTGAAATCATTTTAAATTAACGGTTTTATGTTTCTAATGTTTGGATATTGTGCTGGCTACTTTTATGTTAAGTTTACAGGTTATAATCATTTGAGAGGAGAAAATCTAAATGCTGAATGAAAATGACTTCAATAAGATTGGGCTGCCAGTATGTCTGTGGAGCATTTTTTTAATTAGTGATCATGTAGCAATCCATTATGGGTAGGACTATCCCTGGGCTGGTAGTACTAGGTTCTGTAAGAAAGCAGTCTCTGCAAGACATGAGGAGCAAGCCAGTAAGCAGTGCCCTGCATGGCCCTGGTTATCAGCTCTGCCTCCAGGTATCTCCTCTGTATGAGTTCCTGTCCTGACTCCCTTCAATAATAAAGTGCAATGTGAAAGTGTAAGCCAAATAAACCTCTTCCTCCTCACCTTGCTTTTGGACATGGTGTTTCATCACAGAAATAGAAAAAGTAACTATGACAGAGACCTATTTGAATTTTCTGTTTCTCCCTGTATCAATTTTGGTATATAATTGGCTCATTTAATTATGTAAACATTTTGGCATAAAAAGTTAAATAATTATTTTGGGAAATGAAATAATCTTCAGGTTTAGTCAATGGTCTCTGTCTAACGTAGAAACTGTGGGCTTCTCTCTTATTTAGTACTGTCAGAACTTTGTCAATTTCACTAATATTTTTAGAGAATCAGTGTTTACCTGTCCTAACATTTTCAATTTTCTTTTATATTCCACTATCTCCTTGATTTTAAAATGTCCTTTTTCCTTCAACTTTTATTGGATTAATTACATTTTATGCTTTTGTTTATTAAAATCGTCAAAGTTTCTGTTTATGTAATATAAGCTAAAATTCATTTCACTACCACTTCACCTGAAGTGAGTTTTTGAGTATTGTAATATTTAAACATCTATTTTCTCTATAGTTATTTTGAAATTTCCATTTCTTCTCCATTATAAGACACTTTTCAAAATATGTATTTAAATTTAAAAGGGAACTTGATTGGAAACTTTATTTTTAGTTCTTTTATTCTGAAGAACTTGACCTATTTGATATATCTTTGAATGGCCTAATTTCACCTATTATTAGTACTCATATGTGTTTAGTGCAAAATTCTAAATGAATACTGTCCATAAGAGTTAACATTGCCAACTTGACAGGATCCAAAATCACCTAACCAAGAATCCTCTAGCATATCTATGAGGAACTGTCTTGGTTATGTTAATTGAGGTAAGAAGCCTCTAGGGAGGGCAGAAATCTCAGTATCCAACTGGGTTCCATAGTAAGAGGAACAAGAACTATTTCTGACATGAACTCAGTGGTTGGCTCTTTGACACCTCCCTCCCCGAAGGAGGAGCAACTTTGCCAGGCCACAGAGGAGGACATTGTAGCCAGTCTTGAAGAAACTTGATAATCTAGGGTCAAATGGAAGGGGAGGAGGACCTCCCCTATCAGTGGACTGAGAGAGGGGCAGTGAGGAAATGAGGGAGGGAGGATGGATTGGGAAGGGAATGAAGGAGGGGAATATGGCTGGGATACAAAGTTAATAAACTGTAACTAATATTTTAAAAATATAAAAGAAAAAAGAAAAAAATGACATTAAAAAAGGAGAGAAAGGAAACTGGCTCTCAGCTTCCAAACTGTTGTTTATATATAGCCAGGTGCTTCAAGCTCCCACCGAAATGATGTCCCCACTTTGACAGATTGTACCTTTTGACCATGAGTCAAAATCAACTCTTCAGTTCCTTAAGTTGTATATGATACAGAAAATGTAATTACTACAACATTCACCCCTTTAAAATAGATAATGCCCATTTTATCAACATAAGCATATAACTATGGAAATTGAAAATGTTTGTGTGTATTATCTCCATCCTTTAAAGTAGAAATGTAATCTGACTAATTCTGACTTATTAATTTTAGGTTTAATTAGTGATGGATTTCTTGATTGCTATCATTTTGTTCATGCTCTTTTGCATATTTTAAAATAATGTCTTAAGCTTTTTGCTCAATATAAAATTTTACTCGAAAATGGACTTTACTTTTGATATTTTAAATTAAAAAGAAAGAAAGAAAATTGAAGTGCACACATAAATGAAAATAAAATGATATGATAGAACTTTTAAAAAGTTTATCACTACTATCAGATACACAGATAATAAAATGACTAATGTAGTAAAAATAATTTAGTCTATATTATAGATATTTTATGGTAAGAAGCAAAAATGCCTGAATATATTATTAATAATGAAAATTCTTCTATACTTGTTCATCATTAATACCTTATATATTCTCCCACCATTAGCCATTTCATAGCCTTTAAAAATATATACCCATAGCTTCATACTTATATGCACATATATTCTTTCCTTTTATTAGTAGCAAATAGTTATTTACTTACTTAAATTCATGTGCATATGTATACATCTGCATGTATGTCTGTGCACCACATGTATGTGGGAGCCAGGAGAGAGTGATAGACTCACTGGAATTGGAGTTAGAGATGCTTGTGAACAACCAGGTGGGTGCTGTGAACTAAACCTCGGTGTTCCGAAAGATTACATCATCTATCTGGCCCCAAAGTTACTATATCATTGGTGTCTACTCATATCTTTTTCAGATACTTTTGTCTGTCCCATATTTTTTCTGTTTGTACTTTTTTCTTGCCTTGATTTGAATTTAGGTAACTGTTTTTTACATTTATTATTTCTAAATTCAAAATTTTATTTATTTATTACTTCTAAATTTTAAATATTTAATTTTAAAATTTAAGATTTTTTCACATTGTGCAACCAATTCTAGAATTAATTAGTTTGTATTTATGAAAATCACAAGGAGTAAAGGTCTTTAAATTTTTATTGTTTTCCCCTTTTATGCTTTATTTATTGATTTTATTTTGCCACAAAATTTGAAAATCTCAATGAAATGGACAATTTTCTTGAGAGATTCCACCTACCTAAATTAAGCCAAGGAGATAGGAAGATTGAATAGACCTATATCCCCCAAGGAAATAGAAGAAGTCATCAACAGCCTCCCTATGAA
>CM053742.1:45902502-45937122 GCA_028658305.1 Pachyuromys duprasi
CAATAGCCACTAATAACATAAAGTACCTTGGGGTGACTCTAACCAAGCAAGTGGAAGACCTATATGAAAAAAATTTCAAATCTCTGAAGAAAGAAATTGAAGAAGATCTTAGAAGGTGGAAAGACCTCCCGTGCTCATGGATTGGTATGATTAATATAGTGAAAATGACCATATTGCCAAAAGCAATCTACAGTTTCAATGCAATCCCCATCAAAATACCTTCACAATTCTTCATAGACCTTGAAAGAAAAATACTCAACTTCATATGGAGAAATAATTTCATGTTATCTCTTCCACAGTAAAACAAATATTGAGGCAGTAATTCTTTCAAAATATATACACACACTCAATATTTTTCTTCTTTTTTTAACATGTTCAATTATGCCTCTATATTTAGTTCCCTTGCTTATAAAATACAACATCCATCAATTTCATTGTTGACATTTTCCCTTCAGTTATTAAATATTAATTTCTGCATAGTAGGTTATATTCTCTCATACCTGTGGAGTTATTTTCCCACTGGCATATGTAATCTGATATTATAAATAAATATTCTTAATTTATTCTCTTGAAAATAATCTATCTTTTGTTCTTGTATATTTAAACTCTGTTATTATGCAGTGTCTCTAGATTTATATGTATATGTTTTATTTTCTCAGGGCATCATCTCTTTAAATTATTCTCCTTCATATCATCATATACAGTGATTTCTCTGTAGTTTTCTGAATTTTAGCTCATGAGTATATTGGACCTTCTTTGGTTACCATTTACATTTCTTGACAGCTGCATTATGTCCTGGTGGTTGTCTGATGCTTTCTGTGCTCTGATGTTCAGGTGTCACCAGTGTGCTACTTTGTAAATTGCATTTCTCATTTTCGTAAAAGATCATTACTAATGCTTTGCACTTTTCTGTATTTCAGTGATATTCACCCCTCCCCAAGCCCCTCCTCCTCTTTATCTCCTATACTCTCAACTCCCTGACCATCCAAAGTTGAGTTTGTTTCTTTTTTCCCCCATTGAGTCAAATTTGTGCTTCCCAACTATTGTTGTACTACTGAATTTTAGTTGACTTACAAAAGTTTATATCACTAACAGAAATTGATTCTCCATCTCCTAGCTGCTATCACATTCCAATAACTCCTCAGCTAGGGGTGAGATTTTGAGTTCACTTCCCTCCTTTCATTCAGGGATTGTTGTTTTGCTGGAGCTTATATAGATATCATTCATGCTGTCACAGTTGCTGGGAGTTCATATGTGTAAACCACCCTGTTTTATCTGAAAAACACTGTTTCCTTGAAGTTTTCTACAACCTTTGGTTCTTACCAATTTTTTTCCTCTCTTTGTGACAACCCCTTAGTTTTAGAATTAGGGGTGTGATATCTATGTACCATTTAGGACTGAGATCTCCAATATCTAATATGCTCTTTTTGTTGACATTTAATTGTCAACTACCTCCAAAATGCTGTTTTATAAATTTTGTTGTAATTGATTCTACAGATACTTTATTTATATTTATGAAAATTAAAATGTATGAAGGACTGTAAAACAATTTTAAACTGTAGTTATTATTTTATGTATATATGTGTATTAAAGGTATATGCTAGGGCTGCGCTACACCATAATTGCCTGTTTACAATAGACAGAAAATTCTTGGATTAAAGGTGTGTGCCAGGGCTGAACAACTCCACAACTAAAAAACAGGTTTTACACTTCAAAATCTCATGATTCACAATGGAATCAAATATCCTGCAACACATTGGTTCCCCTGGAACTCAAGTTATAGGCAGTTGTAAGCCACCTCATGTGGGTGCTGGGAACTGAATCATAGTCCCTTCCAAGATTCATAAGCACTCTCAACCACTGAAGAGTTCTAGTATTTCCTATTCTCAAAATTCTTTTAGGGCACTTTTAAATGGCTTTTTAAAATGTGACTTTTTGATATTGTGCAGGGCAGAGCTTGAGACTTATGGCCAATTGTTGGGCAGAGTGCATGGAATATTACGAAAGACAGGGGAAACAGTAAGATAGGGAGAGGACAGGAGCTCCACAAGGAGAGCAACAGAACCAAAAATCTAAGCAGAGGGGTCTTTCCTGAGACTAATACTTCAACCAAGTACCATGCATGGAGAAAACCTATAACCCCTGCACAGATGTAGCCCATGGCAGTTCAGTATCCAAGTGGGTTCCATAATAATGGGAACAGGGACTGTCTCTGCCATGAACTGATTGGCCTGCTCTTTGATCACCTCACCATGATGGGGGAGCACCCTTACCAGGCCACAGATAAAGATAATGCAACCACTCTTGATGAGATCTGATAGACTAGGATCAGAAGGAAGGAAAAGAAGAGCCCCTCTCCATCAGTGGACTTGGGGAGGGGCATGTGTGGAGAAGGGGGAGGGAAGGTGGGATTGGGAGGATAGAAGGGAGAGATGTATGGGGGGGAAACAAAGTGAATAAAGTGTAATTAATAAAAACAGAGTCAAAAATATGAAGTTTTAAAGTTTTTGCTTGTATATTTTTCTTTGTGTCTTTAAAATGTGAGATACTCATTTTATCTTATACATTTCATTAAATTTTGCTCATATTTTCTTTGGATTTTTCTGGATATAATCAATAAAATAGTTAAAATGTGTCTATGTATTAATGATTCATTTTTATTTTTCTCTAGTACTATAAACTTGGAAATAATTGATGTTCATTTTCTAATTTTGTTTTTTTTAAGACTAACAATTAAAAATGAATTTTTCCCTAAATGATATCCTAAGGTTTGATAGATATATATTATATGGTGTCTGTTTGCTAGACTACTTCTTCAACTAGAAAAAATAATCCCTTTAAGTTATTTGTGGTAGTTTGAATGAGACTAGCCTCTGTAGCTAATATATTTGAACGTGTGATTCCCAGTTAGTGGAACTGTTTTAGAAAGATTAAGACAGGTGGCCTTGTTGGAGAATGTGTTTATCTCAGGGTGAGCTTTGAGGTCCATGCCTACAGGCCCAGTCTCTCTTCTTGCTGTCCACATAACAGGATGTAAGGTCTTAGCTATTGTACCAGCACCATGTTCATCACCATGATGATCATGAGAACCCTTCTGAAAGTTTAAGCAAACCACAAATTAAATGGTGTCTGCTGATGGCAATAGAATAATAACTAAAAGAGTATTCCCAATTTCTTATTCAGTTTCAATTCCTAGTTCCCTTTTGCTAGTTTCATAGTTCTGTTCCTTATTCTTTTATAGTGCATATTCTTTTATGTTCTGGAATTCTCAATTGTTTCCAAGGCATGTATAGGGTCAATGTCAGTTAACTGTCATCTTTGTGTTTCTTTTTTTGTTTTTTTCATTTTTGTTTTTTGTATTTTTTGTTTTGTTTTTTATAAAAGATTTCTCATTGTAGCTTTGACTGTACTAGACTTGCTTGTTGACCAGGTTGGCCTTGAACTCACAGAACTCCACCTGCCTCTGCCTCCCCAAGTGCTGATGTTACAGGTGTGTGCCACTGTGCTTGGCTATCTTTGTGTTTTTCAATTGGGGATTTTACATACTTTTTGTTTGTTCATCCACATGTCTAAAAAGACTGTCTGTTATATTTTCTTGAATATTTCTTGGCTCTTTTTGCATTTTATTGTATTTTATTATTTTATGATGTATCATTTAGTATACTTTAACTGAATATACATGCATTATTTGTCTGAGAATTCATATCTAGAAGTGTAGAGCTTTTACTTTTTCTTCAACCATGGTCCATCAATTTCCAATACAGGTTTAGATTCAGATAAAATTGTATTTATATTTTGTTTCTTTTTCATGGCAGAACTGAGACCTAGAGAACTGCATATACTAGACAATTGCTCTATTGAAACTCAGTCAGTTCTACATTTATGACTCTCGAACGTACACTTACAGATAATATATCAAAATTCTTGAGAGAGACACAGCTAAGTCCAGTGAGTATTTTTTGGAAAAGAATTCCATCAGTGCCCACCCACCAAGAAAACAACAAAAACAGAAACGTTAGGGTTCTTACCCAGAGACACAAATATTCCCTAAGTTACACATTTAAAAGACAACATTGAGTTGATTAGAAGCCTCAGTTGATAAGAGCCTGATGATCTGAATTCAGTTCCTGGGATCCTCACAGTAGAACAAAAGAATTTACCTTCATACATGAAATATGGTACACATGCACTCCTGTGCTCTTCCTATTCACAAAATTCAATGGAGGTGCTTCAGAGACACTTAAGAGGAATTATTCTTGCAAAAATCCTGGGTTTGATTCCTAGCACCTTCCTGGAGGCTCTTAAACAATGTTCTCTTCTGACCTTGATGAACACTAGGCATAGATCTGGTACATAGATGTACATGTGAACAAAATACTCATAATCACAAAATAAAATAAATCTAAATGAGGATAATCCTTGATAGTAGAAGACTGTGAAGGAACAGTGTCTCATATAGTCACATTGTTTTAGTTTTTATTCAATAATTATAGACCTTAAAATTTAGGCACTTAAATTTCTATGAATGTATTGAAGAAATGAAAGAAAAGATCCCTATTCAAAAGGATGGGAATAACAAAGCAGAGCATCCCCCACAAGATTCATATGGAACCTTGCAGTTTTGTATACTTAAAAGTTTTAGTCTAGGTTTTTATAATCCTAAATTAAAATTTTCAAAATTTTATTCAAAGCATTAAGATTAAACATTATTTGGAATCACTTCAACTAGAATGCAAGATTTCTGGGTTACTACTTTTTATCCTGCTTAGTAGCACTCATATTCAAGTAACTTAGGAAATCTGTAATTATTAGATTCTCTTCTATTTTGTACTTTTAGGAAATTTAAGACAAACCCTTCTTTAGTAATTTATGTAGTCATTTATCTACAGAATAAATTTAGATATTTGTTTTAAATGATAGAGCCACATAAATGTGGTTTTTAATGTAACACACAGTGAATGTATTTCTAGTTTTCTGGTGAGCTAAATTTTCTGAGGGGCATACAGTAATGATATACAAATGAAAATTTAGAGCTGCAAGCCAAAAGAGAGGAGAATAGTCTATTTTATTTTATCTAATTTGAAGCTCTTACAATAAACTCTACCTTGTGTTTTGAAAAAAGGTTTCTTTATGTAGCCCTGGATGTTCCAGAACTCATTCTGTAGACCAGGCTGGCCTTGCACTCAGAGACCCACCTGTCTGTGCTTCTCAAATACAGGGAATAAAGGTGTGTTGGACCATAGCCCATGTAACTGTCTGCCCCTTTAAGGAAATGTTACATTGCTTCTCGGCCTTTTGGCTAAGATCAAGTGTAGGAAATGCTGCTCACAGTTTTAAGTTTTACTGTATTTGAGTTGATATGCTTTTCATCTATTATATCTAAGTATGTTTTGGTATATTTTTGTTTTATTTTTAGAAACTGGGTCTTTCTGTGTAGCTTTGGCTCTCTTGGTACTCCCTCTGTAGACCAGGCTGGCCTTGAACTCACAGAGATCCACCTGCCTCTGCCTCCTGAGTGCTGGAATTAAAGGCACATGTTACCACCCCTTGGTTTAGTACCTTTTTAAAGACATACTTTTTATTTAGCTGTATATGTGTATGTATGCATATATACACATGTGGATCAAGATGCCATGGAGACCAGAATAGGTTGTTGCATGCCTTGGAGTTGGGGTTACAGCATGTTTTAAATTGCTTGATTTGGGTGCTGGTAAATAAAGGTATGTCCTCTGCAGAAATAGCAAATTCTCTTATTCACTGAGTCATATTTCCAGCTCCAGGAACTTTTAAGAGAACAGATAAAATTAATGCAAACAATTAACTTTTATTCAGTATTTTCTATGTTTCTGGGACTTGACAAGGACTAGTTAATTTCATATTTACAATGCTAGCATACTATTACTACCATCCGCATTTTAAGAAACAGTAACTAAGATCCAAGATGGCAACATTGAGGGGACATTGCGTCTGAGAAACAGTATAGCAGAGACTGCACAGCGACCAACAGACCGAACTGAGGGCCCTAAAACACTAGAGATTTCATTTCCCAGGTGAGAGGAAACTCCATGAGGTGGGAAACAATCAGGTCTGTTCTCAGGTCACCCAGCTAAACCCCAGAAGAGCTCCTGGGTTCCTGCAGGTGATCAGCTTCTAGCCCAGAGCCACACACCTGCATGCTCTAATCACAATCCCAGACTAAACTGTGGGCCCCACAATATCAGAGAGTGGGTTTTCTAGTTGAGAGAAAACGCCACGGTAAAGAAAGAAATCAGGACCAACCAACCTCAGGTCACTCTGGAAAAGGTCCCTGGCTCAGGGTCCTGGGCTCCTGCAGCTCTCAGCCACCAGCCCAGAGAACAAAAGCCTGCATGCCCAACTCACTGTCTCATTAAGATGTGTGGGCCCCCAAAACACCAGAGACTGGGTTTCTCTGTCAGGAGGAATCCCCACAGTGAAGGAAACATCAGTTCTGACCTCAGGGCATGGAAGTGACACCCCGACCACATTAATAGTTCGCAGGAAAAGTTCCTGCAGTCTCCCCGTCGCCAGGGTTGAACCACTAGGCTAATACTGCATGCTCTACTCACCATCCCAGAATGAACTGTGGACCTCAAATCACCACAGACGAGATCTCCCCGTCAGGAGGAAACCCCACAGTGGGGGAAATGTCAGTTCTGACCTCAGGACACCCATCTAATCCCCGGAAAATGTCCTGGGTTTCCACAGGCTTGGGGCTCTTGCCTCCAGTTACATGCCTGTGTGAAAACTCACCAGCCACTGATTACTACTTTGGTACTGGGGCACAGAATTACAACCTCAGACCTACAGAAGTGTGGGTTCCATGGGACCAGGCCCCAGACACTGCTCCAAGGTACAACCTGTTTCCCAAACTAAACTGACCAAACTGCAGCACTACCTGGTTCTTCAAGAGGGCTGGGCCCAGCAAACACAGTGTAGGAGCAGAAACAGCAGCTCACTAACTTCACAGCAAGAAACCCAGTGGTAGTCAGCTGACTACAGGAAGTAGTCAGAGGGCAGAGCCTCCCTGACTACTAATGACCCCAGTTAGCCCCCAGGTCCATAAAACTGAGGTGAACTGTGGCAATTCCTTGAGAAGCACCAGCCAACCAGTGACCATACCATAACAGCCAAAACCTAAGGCTGCCAGATGGGTAGAGGCCATCTTAAGAGCAAAATCAACAAAAGCCAAAGCAATATGGCATCTCCAGAACCTAGTTATCCAAGGGCAAGTAACCCTGGATACCCTAACATAAGTGAAATTCAAGAAGGTGACCTTACATCTATGCTTATGAAGAGGATGATGGAAGAAACAAATAAAATCTGGAAAGAAATAGAGGAAGTTAAGATCAAAGAGATTATAGCCATCCATAAACAAATAAAGGAAGATGCAGCCAAATAGTTTCTGGCCTTCAGATAGGAAATAGTTGAACCACTGAAAGAAATAAAAGAAACAGAAGAATGTTCAAACTAACAGATAAAGGAATTGAAGGAAAAGCAGGAAAATACAATCAGACAGGTGAAGGAAATCAACAAAATGGCTCAAGAACTGAATATAGAATTGGAAAAATTAAAGAAAACACAAATGGAGAAAATCACGGAGAGGAAGAACTTAGGGAAGAAAACAGGAATTACAGAGATAATCATGATCAACAGACTACAAGAGATGAAAAAAAGAATCTCAGGTATTGAAGATACAATGGAAGAAATCTATATATCCATCAAAGAAAATGTTAAATCTAAAAAATTCCTGACAAAGTGGCCCATAGTAGCTCGGTATCCAACTGAAGACACTAGTAAGGGGAACAGGGACTGTTTCAGACATGAACTCAATGGCTGGCTCTTTGACTCTCCAGGAGTAACAGCCTGGCTAGATCCCAGGGGAGGACATTGTAGACAGCCCTGAGGAGACAAGATGAACTGGGGTCGGATAGAAGGGGAGGAGATCCTCCCCTGTAGGTGGACTTGGAGTGGGCGGGGAGGAGATGAGGGAGGGATGGGGAGAGTAGGAGAGAAAGAGGGAGGGGGCAAAAGAAAAAAAAAAGAAAAATAAAAAAACATCCAACAAATCCAAGACGATATGAAAAGACATATCCTAAGAATAATAGGAAAAGAAGAAAAAGAAATGCCCATCTCCAAGGCCCAGAAAATATTTTCAACAAAACGATAGAAGAAAATTTCTCCAATTTAAAGGAGAGGCCTATAACCATACAAGATGCATACAGAACACCTAATAAATTAGACCAGAAAATAAAATCCTCCCACCACATAGTAATCAAAACAGTAAGTATATAGAACAAATAAAAAAATGCCAAAAGCTGAAAGGGAAAGTGGCAAAATAACATGATGGCAAACCCATCAGAATCACACTTGACTTCTCAACAAAGACTATGAAAGCCAGAAGGGCCTAGACAGATATCATACAGACCTTAAGAGAACACAGGTGTCAGCCTAGGCAACTATACCCAACAAAATTCTCAATCATCATAGATGGAGAAAATAAAATATTCAATGACAAAAACAAATTTAAACAATACCTACCCACAAATCTAGAGTTACAGAAGTTTCTGGAAGGAAAAATACAATCCAAGAAACCTAACTACATTCAGGAAAACAAAGGAAATAAATAACCTCACGACAGCAAAATTAAAAGTAACCAAACACACAAACACACTACAACAACCAACATCAAAATAAATGGATCTAATATCCACTGATCATTAATCTCTCTGAACATCAATGGACTCAACTCTCCAATTACAAAAAAAAAAAAAAACCAAATAAAAACAAAAACAAAACCACAGGCTAACAATGGATGATTAAACAGGACCCAAAAATCTGTTGCATACAAGAAACACACCTATTTCACAAAGTGTCGTGGGCTGCATCAAAGCTGCTTTTGGCAGCTGTTTGTCATTCAAGTCTCAGCACGGAAGACAGGCTTTTTCCAGGCTTTCCCTCAGAGTCAGGGAAGGATTTGCAAGTCCATTCGCCTTTTGTTTAGTGACAGCAGGTGGGAGAGCTTGTTTGAAATTTCAACTCTGCCTCACTTCCTTGTAAAATTAATCCATTGTGTAAGCTGTTTGTATAAATAAACAAGGCTGGCTGGCTTCGCCGATTTTAGGGTACAGAGCACATTCGCGCCACAAGCAAGCGGCCAGAAGTCTCTCCGAACATAATATGTGTAGTGTACATTATTAATTTCAATCCTCACTCCCGACTCAGAACCCCGTTCTGCTCTGCTGGTGGGCTCCGGCAACAAAGATACACATTATGTGAGAGTAAATGGTTGGAAGATGATTTTCAAAGCAAATGGACCCAAGAAGCAAGCAGGAACAGTCATTCTAATATCTAATAAAATAGATTTTCAATAAAAATGAATCGAAACAGATGGGGAAGGATACTTCATTCTTATCAAGAGAAAAATCCACCAAGAGGAAACAACAATTCTGAACATCTATGCCCCAAATACAAGGGCACCAACATTTGACACAGAAACATTAATGAAACATAAAGTACACATAGATCCCCACACCTTAATAAGGAGAGACTTCAACACCCCACTCTCAACAAAGGACAGGTCAACAAAACAGAAATTAAAGAAACAATGACTCTACAGAGGTCATGAATTAAATGGATCAAACATGCATCTACAGTACTTTTCACCCAAACATAAAAGAATTTATTTTCTTCCCAGCACCTCATGGAACCTTCTCCAAAATAGACCATATAGTTGCTCACAAAGTAAGCCTCAAGAGATACAAGAATATTGAAATAATCCCTTGTATCATATCAGACCACTAAGGAGTAAAACTGGGCCTCAACAACAACAGAAATAGCAAATAGCCTACACACCAATGGAAACTGAACAACTATAGAAAATAAAGACTTCCTAGAATGTAATGAAAATGAAGATACTACATACCCAAATATGTGGGACACAATGAAAGGAATGCTAAGAAGAAAGTTCATAGTACTAAGTGCCTTCATAAAGAAATTCAAAACATCTCATACAACCAACCTAATGGCTCACCTGAAAGATTTAGAGAAAAAAAAAGAAGAGGCAGAAACACCCAAGAAGAGTAAATAGCTGGAAATAGTCAAACTCAGGACAGAAATCAATAAACTAAAAAAAAGAGAACAATTCAAAGAATCAATGAGACTAAGAGCTGGTTCTTTGAGAAAATGAACAATATAGACAAACCCCTAGTCGAACTAACTAAAAGGCAGACAAACACTATCCCAATCAACAAAATCAGAAAAGAAAAGGGCTACATAAAAAGACACTGAGGAAATCCAAGGAATCATTACGTCATACTTCAAAAGCCTATATGCCACAATTTTGAAGATCTAAATGAAATGGATGATTTTCTTGATTGATTCCATTTACCAAAGCTGAATCAAGACCAGGTAAATCAATTAAATAGTCTTATATCCCCTAAGGAAATAGAAGCAGTCATCAAAAGTCTTCCATTAAAAAAAATATATCATAAGACTAGATGGTTTCAGTGCAGAATTCTACCAGACCTTCAAAGAAGAGCTAACACCAGTACTCTTCAAAGTATTCCACAAAAAGAAATAGAAAGAATATTACCAAACAACTCATTCTATGAAGCCACAGTCCCTTTGGTACCTAAACCTCACAAAGACCCAACGAAGAAAGAGAATTTCAGGCCAATATCCCTTATGAACATTGATGTGAATATAATCAACAAAATACATGCAGCTCAAACATATCATCTACTATGAGCAAGTAGGCTTCATCCCAGGCATGTAGGGGTGGTCCAATATATGGAAATCCTTCAATGTATTACACCATTTAAACAAACTGAAGGAGAAAACCTACATGATCATATCCTTAGATGCTGAAAAAGCATTTGATAAAATCCAACATGTTTAAAGTCCTGGAGAGATCAGAGATATAAGGCACATACCTAAACATAGTAAAGGAAATAAACTGCAAGCACAAAGCAAATATCACACTAAACGGAGAGAAACTTAAATCAATCCCACTAAAATCAGGTACAAGACAAGGCTCCCTACTCTCTCCTTACCTCTTCAACATAATTCTAGATGTCATTGTTAGAGCAATAAGACAAATAAAGGAGATCAAGGGGATTCACATCAGAAAGGGAGGATTCAAAGTATCACTATTTGCAGATGATATGATAGTATACATGAGTGAACCTTAAAATTCTACCAGGGAACTTCTATAGCTGATAAACTTCTTCAGGAGTGTGGCACAATATACAATTAACTAAAAAAAAATATCAGCCCTTCCATATACAAAAGATAAAAGGTCTGAGAAAGAATTTAGGGAAACAATACCCTTCACATTGGCCACAAATAACATAAAGTGCATTGGTGTGATTCTAATCAAGCAAGTGAAAGCCCTGCATGAAAAGATGGTTTAAGTCTTTGATGAAAGAAGTTGAAGAAGATATCAGATGATGGAAAGATCTCTCATGCTAATGAATCAGTAGGATTAACATAGTGAAATTTGTCATCTTACCAAAAGCAATCTATAGAGTCAATGCCATTTTGATCAAAACATTTACAAAATTAGTTACAGAAATTGAAAAAACAATTCTCAATTACATATGAAAAAACAAAATACCCAGAATTAATGAAAAAAAAAAATCCTGTACAATAACAGACCTTCTGGAGGTATCTCAATTCCTGATCTCAAGCTGTACTATAGAGCAACAGTAATAAAAATTGCATGGTACTGGCAGAGAAACAGTCTAGAGGATCAATGGAATGGAAAAGAAGACCCAGAAATAAACCCACACACCCACAGATAATTGATTTTTGACAAAGAAACCGAAACAACATAATGGAAAAAGGCTTCCTTAACAAATGGTGCTGGTCTAATTGGATGTCTACATCTAGAAAAATGCAAATAGATCCATACTTATTACCCTGCATGAAACTAGAGTCAAAGTGGATGAAAGTCATCCACATAAAACCAGGGACACTAAACCTGTTAGAAGAAAAACTGGGAAGAGCCTGGAACTCATTGGCACAGGAGACAAATTCATCACCAACACAGGCACTAAGATAAATAATCAATAAATGGAACTTCATGAAAAGCTTCTGTAAAGCAAAGGGCACTGTCATCAGAACAAAACGGCAGCCTACAGACTGGGAAAGGATCTTCACCAACCCTATATCTGTTAGAGTGCTAATATCCAGAATATATAAAAAACTTGAGATGTTAAACACCAACAATCCAAGTAATCCAGTTAATAACTGGGTACAGAGCTAAACAGAATTCTCAACTGATGAATGCTGAATGGCAGAGAAACACTTAAAGAAATGTTCAAAGACCCTAGTTATCATGGAGATACAAATCAAAACAACCCTGACATTTCACCTCACAACCATCAGAATGGCTAAGATGAAAAGTTAAGTGACAATACATGTTGGAGAGGACGTGGAGACAGGAGAACCTTCTTTCACTAGTATTGGGGATGTAAACTTGTACAACCACTTTGGAAATCAACCTGGTGCTTTGTTAGAAAATTGGGAATTGTGTTGCCTCAAGATCTAGCTATACCTCTCCTAGCCATATATTTGAAATGTGCTCAACTATACAACAAGAACATTTGCTCAGCCATATTTGTAGGAGCTCTATTCACAATAGCCAGAAGCTGGAAACAAGTTGGATGTCCTTCAATGAAGGAATGGATACAGAAATTGTGGTACATTTACACAATGGAATACTATTAAATGGAATAGCTATTAAAAAACAAGGAAATCATGAAATTAGCAGGCAAATGGTGGAAACTAGAAAAGATCATCTTGAGTGAGGTAACACAGAGTAGAAAGACACACATGATATATACTCACTTATAAGTGGCTATTAGACATATAATATAGGGTAAACATACTAAAATCTGTACTCCTAAAGAAGATAAACAAGGATGAATGTAGTGAAGATGCTCAATCCTAATTCAGAAGGGCAAATGCGATTGACTTCAGAAGTTGGAGAAGACAGGGAATAGGACAGAAACATACCACAGAGGTTCTCTGAAAGACTCTACTTGTAGAGGTGTCGAAGCAGAGACTGAGACCTCATAGCCAAACTTTGGGCAGAGTGCATGGAATTTTAGGAAATAAGGCAGAGAAAGAGCAAACTGGAGGGGACAAGAGCTTCAAAAGGAGCCCAACAAGCCAAAAACAAAACAGAACAAAAATAAAAAAAACAAATCAAAACAAAACAAAAGAAACTGGGCATTGGGTGTCCTGCAGAGACTGATACCACAACCAAGGAACATGCATGGAGAGGATCTAAAATCCCTGCTAAGAGGTAGCATATAGACTTTGTCTCCAAGTTGGTTCCTTAACAGGAGCAGGGGCTCTGTGGCTGGCTCTTTAATAACCTTTCCTTGAGTGGGGAGCAGTTTTGCTAGGCCACATAGGAAAACAATGCAGCCAGTCCTGATGAGACCTTATAGGCTAGGGTCAGATGGAAAGGGAGGAGGAATTCCTTTATCAGGGACTAGGGGCACAACAAGTGAGGAGAAAAGGGAGGGAAGGTGGGACTTGGAGGAGAGGGGAGAGGAGACTACAGCTGGGATACAAAGTGAATAAATCTACATTTTTCATATGTATTTGAGTGTAGCTTATGTAGTTTAACATATTTATCTGTAGCTCTAATTTTCCAAAAATTTCATGATTTTTCTTTATAGCCTAATGGAAGTTCATTGTGTATAAACAACACATTTTCTATACTTATTCATCTGTTGATGGATACAAAGATTGAGTTGGCTACTCTGATGACTGCTGGCATATGCAAGGATGAAATACTGACAACAGTGCAGGCTATCTGTGAATTCAGGGTTATACCTCTGAAGATTGGAGAGGAAAAGAAATTGCTTATTAACTAACTCCCTAATGGTATTTGAGATGTTCAAAGAATTCTATAGTTGACCAAAATTACTGCCAAGATTAAATTATAAGCCTTCCAAAGTATTTGAGTGCATGTGTGTGCGTGAGCGCATGTAGGTTTACTCCCACAGTCCTTTTTGTCATTCCAAATCTACTTGACGGAGCTTTCTTATTTCTACTTTAAAAAAAATTGTTTGCACAGCACCAGAGCTGAAATGTATTCTTATAATGTTTTTAGCCTATCTGAAGAGCCCACTGTCATTTTTTGTCTTCTCAGTTTTCCTTTGTTTGTCTAAATTCAGTCTGCCCAAACCATAACCCCTGTCCCTCTTCACTCCCTCAGTGCTATGGAGGTGGTACCAGCACCTGTCAACATTTGGATCTTTGTCATGCCCAGCCCTCCTCCTCACACATGCATGAAAAGGGAAGGAAAAGGATCCCAAGGAAACTGTTTCAAGCCAGGGATAAAATATGATATTGTCCTTCTATTTCTTTCAGTTGAGATTAATGCTTAACTTCACCTTTCTCACATTTTTAAGTTTATTGTATGTCAATTTCTTAATATAGCTCTTTTTGATAATTTTCAAAATTTTTGCTAGGGAAACTTTACAAGCAATTCGTTTTACAGCTCATAAGTTCCTCATTTTGATTCACAAATTCTACTTTCCTTTTATAATTACTATTTTTTCCAGTTTTCCTTCCTTTTATAACATAGAGGCCAAGAAGTTGTATAGTTTGAATGATGTTTCCAGACAAATTTGCATAACACATTCCTGTTTCTGACTGGTACAATCCCCTTCTTCCATTCTCCCAATCTCCCATTCTCCACCTCTACCCCACTCGACTCCTGCCACAACAGGTAACATTTTGCACCACTCTATTTTTTTTGCTATTGTTGTTCTTTTCATTATTTTTATTTTTTTATTAGTTACAATTTATTAACATTATATCCTAGCTGTATCCCACTCCCTCATTCCCTCCCAATCCAGTCTTCCCTCCTTCATCTCCTGCCCCTTTCCAAGTCCACTGATAGGGGAGGACCTCCTCCCCTTTCATCTGACCCTGGTTTATCAGGAATCTTCAGGACAGGCTGAAAAGTCCTCTGTGGCCTGGCAAGGTTGCTCCTCCCTGGGGGAGGGGGGAGGTCAAAGAGCCCAATATTGAGTTCATGTCACAGATAGTCCCTGTTCCCCTTAATAGGCTAGCCACTTAGATACTGAGCTACCATGGGCTATGTTTGAGCAAAGGGTCTAGGTATATACATACATGGACCTTGGTTGGAGAAACAGTCTGAAAAAAGACCCCTGTGCCTTGCTATATTTGGTCCTTATGGAGTTACTGTCCTCTCTAGATCTTACTAACTCGCCCTTCTTTCATATGATTCCCTGTACTCTGCCAAAGGTTTGGTTATGAGTTTTAACATCTGCTTTGATATACTGCTAGGTAGAGTCTCTCAGAGGCCCTCTGTGGTAGGCCCCTGTCTTGTTATTTGTTTTCTCCTACATACAATGACCATCCCATTTATCCTTCTAAGTAAGGATTAATCATCTTAGCCCAGGACCTCTTGCTTGTTTATCTTCTTTCGGTGATTTCAGTATGTTTATCCTGTCTTATAGGCCTATATACGTGAGTATATACCATGTGTGTCTTTCTGTTTTGGGGATACCTCACTCAGGATGAGTTTCCAGGTACCACCATTTGCCTGCGAATTTCATGATTTCCTCCTTTTAATTGCTGAGTAGTATTCCATTGTGTAAAAGCACCACAATTTCTGTATCCATTCCTCAACTGAGGAACATCTGGGTTGTTTCCAGGTTCTGTTTATTATGAATAAAGCTGATATGAACATGGTTGAGCAAATGTCCTTGTTGTGTACTTGAGGAACTTTTGGATATATGCCCAGGAGTGGTATAGCTGGATCTTGAGGAAGCACTATTCCTAATTTTGTGAGAAAGTACCAGATTGATTTCCAAAGTGGTTGTACAAGTTTGCATTCCCACCAGCAATGGAGGAGAGTTCCCCTTTCTCCACAACCTCTCCAGCATGTGTTGTCACTTGAGTTTTTGATCTTAGCCATTCTGATGGGTGTAAGGTGAAATATCAGGGTCGTTTTGATTTGCATTTCCCTGATGGCTAAGGACATTGAGCATATCTTCAAGTGTTTTGCATCACTCTTAAGTGGTGTTTTATCTTAATAAATCAGCTACTAATGTCATTAACTAAGACAAAATCTTTTCTAAATTTACTCGCTGGTGAATATTAAATATTTATCCTAAACTGCCAGGTTACATACGAATTCATTTGGGATGTATGTAATAATGAGAGAGAGAGAAAAAAAAAACAGAGACATAGAGACAGAGACTGAGACAGACAGAGAGAGAAGGAGACTGTGCTTTGTCTTCAGTTATATTCTTTTCTGAATGGAACAAAGACTTCAAGGCTAGAAGTAAGCAACGAGCTCAAACTACAACTGAGCTTACTGTGGGAATAGACTAGTGGGAATCAGCCACTCTGAGGATATTTTGGAAGATTCATAAGACAAATTCAGAGAATTGAAAACGCAAAATACAGTATCGACTATTGGAGAAGACATGGCTTAAAAACAGCAACTTCCTTTAGGAAGGAACCACAGAACCTTCTCCTTGCAAGTAGTCAGCTTGCCCTTACTCTTCCACTATCATTGATCTTCTCATGAGCCCTCTCCAAATGCTTCTCAAAGGTAGCTGGCATGTGGACAAAGAAACACACTTACTGAATTGTGGTCCTAAAAAAAAGCTCTGAGGCCAAAATGAAGAAAGTACAGACAGGAAGATTATAGCTTATATTTCCTCCATTTAAACAATTCAATAGTTTGTAATAGAATAAATTTTGAAGCATGAAAGTGAACTCATGATCTAACAGGTTACTCAAGGAATTAGCATTTAAGCAGGAGCTGGGTAAATTCTTACCAAGAATGTTTCCCAAAAAGGACTTAAGGACAAATGTAAAAGCAGTGCCTGGTATATTTTATGGGTGCCTAGCCATCCTTGACTTTATCTTCTACTAAATGGTCTCTAGCCAGTTGCTGATTATATTTATGATCTTTTCTGATGGTGTTCCTTCATTCAGAAATCTCTGCTTCACCATTTTCTCCCCTCAGTTCCTAGGCTAGCTAAGGACAACCTCCATATGCCCTTCCCCACCTAAGTGCAAACAATGAACTTTTTTTTAGATTGTATTGTTGCTTGCCCACCCATAGAGACTTCATGTTACAAACAGCTTTCATCTCCATTTCAAAGATGGAGAATGACTTTGCTCCTTGGTGGATCACCAAATATCCAGCACCACATGTACAGAGCAGAATGACAAAAGATTTATTCCTAGAAGTAACTTATGAATGTAAATTGGGACTGTAGGAACACATGAGCATATCAAAATCTTATCAGAAAAAAAAAACAGAAAGAAGACATTATAAAGCACCCAAAGAAAAAGGTGTAACTTCTTCACCCAGACTCCAGAAAGTTTTACATGTCAGAGTTTAAAAGTGATAATCCCCAGGGGCCTATCATATGGTTGCTTACTGTGTCCATCTCTCTCTCCCTCTTTCTCTCTCTCTCTCTCTTTTGTGTGTGTGTGTGTGTGTAAACTGGTAAGCAGAGAAATCTGACTGTCTTCAGGGTCTTCAGCTCAACTTGTTTTCTTTTGTTGATACAGCCTACTCAAATTTTGAACTGTCCATCACTCCACTGATATCTCTGGATCATACATCTACCTCTCTAAAGGCCCTCCCTGCCCTAATCTCCACCTTTCCTCTGCAGTTAAACTTAACACTGAAGCTTGGCTCAAATCTATCACAACAGCAGCAAAAACATAACTAAAACTGTCTTTGTGCTAACTGAAAGCATACATGTAGATTCCTGTTGAGATCAGCCTGACCTGAGCCACACCTCCAGCTGCTTAATTATCTTCATCTCTCAGCCACACTGCCTCTCAGGTCTCTTTGGACTCTTCTCTGATCTAGGAAGCCTTACAGACTCCATGTGCTTGCTGTCAGCCAGCGTACTCGACAAATCGCTGCCAACAGAACTGCAGTAACTTCTATATATTTTTCTTTCTTATTCAATAGATTATGACATTTCAAAAAGACACAAAGACACAAACATATTCATACACGTTTCTCAAATAGCATACTCAGGGCAACACTCTGGTTGGGATAGCATTAATATAAAATTCAAATGTCTTCTGTGCTCATCTTCAAAGGTGCTTTCCAATCTACTATGACTTTTCCTGCCCCTTCATTCCTTGAGGCTTTTCTGATCTTGGCTTATTGTGTAGGTGACCCTGCTGCTTTGCAGTAAATTGCTCTTGGAGGTCTTTCTTCCAGATTGCTGACTCTCAGCTCTGACCTTTTGTTTTCATCAGCTATTGGATTCCAGATTCCCTACATTAACTGTAACATTTGAATTCTCAGGCTCTAAAAACAGACTGTGGTAAAATCCAGGCTTCTGTTCTTGGGATCTTAGACAAAGTAGCTGCCCTTTTAAGATTGCAATTCTGTTTCCTAATAGGTTGATGAGAAAAGGAAGCACTGCAGAATTGGATTGTTGTAGATAGTAAATGAAGTCTATAAAAAGCCAGACATGTATCATTGGTATTCTGAGGGATCAGAGATTCTATAGGAAATGTTGAGGCATCTGTTAAAGAGACATGTCTTCAGGAGTCCATGACATTGTTCATTTAACTACAGCCCTTTCAGAAGAATGGTTTCTTACGACATTTGACTTACTCTACAGTCCATAGCATTATATTCCTAATATCTCTACCTCCAAAAAAAATATTGTGAGAGGGCATGGTATCAAAACCAAACCTATATCATTGTCTTCCTCCTGTGCCATAGATATGAAAGGATTGCTGATCTTATGAAATTGGTTATATAGAAGATGTATCATTTCTGCCATGTGAGGACTAAGGAAGATATCTCTTTATGTACCAGAAGTGGGCCTTCACCAGGCAGTATATTTGCCGGTGTTGAACACAGATGTGTCCAGGACTGTTAAAAATAAATCTCTCTTCTTTGGAAACTTCTAAGTCTATGATAATTTTATTCTAGCAAACACAACAAAAATCCTGTTAGAGAACATCTCGCTCACCCTGTTTCTGAGATGCAGTTTCACAGAATAGGGAAAGAGGGCCTAGAGTCAACCTGTCTTAATTGAAGACCACATCTACTACTTATTATGTGATTCTAAGCCAGCAACTAATTGTGTTCATTACCCTAATACAAATGGAGATGGTGCTGGTAATAATACTCCCTGTGCAGTTACTGTCTATGGAAAGTATGTGTGGAATAATATACTTTATGCTATCAGCCAGGCACATGGTATCAAGGAATATTTAACTGGTATTAGTATTTTTCCCTCTGTACAAAAGGAAAATGAACCTTAATAAAAATAGTGACCTGGAACCTGAGGAACCAGTCTAGGGCCTAGGCACAGACTCATTGAGCTGAAGCAGCCGGTGACAGTAACAGTAGCAGGTGAGTCTATGGTAGGTCAAGGCCCATGAGGTGATTATGGAGGAGGCCGGCTTCTACCTGGTGCCTGACTTCTGAGACATTGAAGCTGAGGACATCACAGGAGTGTTTGTCAAAGTCCTGGACCAGCCAGAGGAATCAGATTCTGAGTATGAGCTGGAGGAAGGTTGTCAGTTAAATGAAAGCATCGACCATGGGGGAGTTGGATCATATGATCTCGGCATGGAACAGTGTGAGAAATTTGAAATCTTGGAAACTAGTGTGAACAGAGGGCCAGAAAAAATCAGACCAGAATATTTTCAGCTATTTTGGAAAGGGGGACTATGGCAAGGTTTTTCAAGTACTAAAAGTAACAGGAGCAAATACCGGGAAGATATTTGCCATGAAGGTGCTTAAAAAGACAGTGACAGTAAAAAATGCAAAAAATACAGCTTATACAAGAGCAAAGTGGAATATTTTGTAGGATGTAAAGCATCCTTTCATTGTGGACTTAGTTTATGCCTTTTAGACCAGTGGAAAACTCTAATGCCTTTTAGAACAGTGGAAAACTCTACCTCCTCCTTTAGCATCTCAGTGGAGGAGAACTATTTATGCAGTTAGAAAGAGAGGGAATATTCATGGAAGACACAGCTTGCTTTTACTTGACTGAAATCTCCCCATGGCTTTGGGGCATTTACATCAAAAGGGGATCATCTACAGAGACCTGAAGCTGGAGAACATCATGCTAAATCACCAAGGTCACATGAAACAAAGAGACTTTGGACTGTACAAAGAATCTATTCCTGATGGAACAGTCACACACACACACACACACATTTTGTGGCACAATAGAATACATGGCCCCTAAAATCTTGATGAGAAGTAGGGACAATTGTGCTGTGGATTGGTGGAGTTTGGGAGCATTAATGTATGACATGCTGACTGGGGCACCTCCATTCACTAGGAAGAATAGAGAGAAAACAATTGACAAAATCCTCAAATGTAAACTTAATTTGCCTCCTTACCTCATGCAAGAAGCTCGAGATCTGCTTAAAAAGATGCTTAAAAGAAATGCTGCTTCTCGTCTTGGAGCTGCTCCTGGGACTGCTGGAGAAGTCCAAGCTCATCCATTTTTTCCGACATATTAACTGGGAAGAACTTCTGGCTTAGAAAATAGAGCCTCCCTTTAAACCTCTGTTGCAATCCAAAGAGGATGTGAGTCAGTTTGATATAAAGTTTACATATCAGACACCAGTTGACAGCCCCGATGACTCAACTCTCAGTGAAAGTGCCAACCAGGTCTTTCTGGATTTTACATATGTGGCTCCATCTGTACTTGAAAGTGTGAAAAAAAGTTTTCCTATGAACCAAAAACTCCATCACCTTGAAGATTTGTTGGTAGCCTACGAACACCTGTCAGCCGAGTGAAAATCTCTCCTGGGGATTTCTGGGAACGAGGTGCTTCAACCAGCATGGCAAATTCTCAGACACCTGTGGAATACCCAAGGGAAACAAGTAGAATAGAGTAGATAAATGTAATAATGAGCAGGGAAGCCTCAGCACCACTTGCAATCGGATAGCCGAACTCCGGGCCATACAAAAAACAAACAAACAAGCATTTCCTGTTATTTCCAAATGGCCAGAGCACCTGCATGTGAATCTATGACAAAACAATGCTCTTACTAATGCAAATACAAAAAGGAAACAATTGGGGTAGGGGATGTGTGAGCATCCTACAAGATAAAAACGAGAATCAAAATGGCAGCCTCAAAGAGTCAGCGTCACTACTTAGAACGCTTTGGATGAAGGAAAAATAAACATGGATTAAAAAAAATCAATCAATAGTGCAAAAATAAGCCCACAGAAAAAGAAAAAAATAAGTAAAATAGTATTGTGGAATCCACAGACACATCAATTGACTGGTTCCTATCTTAGCAACATCTCAGCGTTAGCAAGGGTTTTCATGCTGACGGCTCCAAACTGACAGTATTAAGGGTTGTATCTTGTTTCTGAATCACCACTGAAGTCTGATGATTTCAAAGAAGGGTTATCTGTCATAGGCAAAGTACGAGATTGTCTATAAAACTTGCAACTAAGGACAGATTAGCATGCAAGCTTTGTTAAACTTTTTCCAGCAACATGGAATTAAAGACAAAAGAAACTTATCGATTGATGTTTTACATGCAAACAACCTGAATCTTTTTAAAATACAGATATATATTTTTCAAATAGATTTCTGATTCAGCTCATTATGAAAAACATCTCAAACTTGCAAAATTATTGGTTGGTATGAAGAAAGCCAGGTTCTGTTTCTTCTCTTGATGAAATAAACCTTAAATGAATCATTGTTAACCACAGCTGAGTCTCCATTGAGGGCTTGGGGTGTTTTATATTTTTTGTTTTAGTAACCTAGCTGCAATACCTGTCTGTAATACTAGGAGGAAAAAAGTCTGCTTAATCATTTTTACTTGCAGTACTGCTGTGTGTTAGGCTTAACTGCAAGCCTTGGAACAGGCAGAAGTTGTATGTTCTACATTTTGTCCTTGTCAGAGGCCTGCATTACCCTGGAAAAAAATAGTGCCACCTGTTCCTACACCAGTATTTGAGTCAAGCCCAGGGCTGGAAAGACAGAAGAGAGTGAAGCTAAGAGGGCAGTAAGCAGGGGAGATAGAGATCTGCAGGGAAGAGGGTGTTGTCATGGTCTACCCTCTGTCTCCTACATAGATACTGGTAAGTTTTTTAGTTTTGCCTTGTACTGTTTGTGCTGTTTACCTTCCTTAACATTTTTTCCCCTTGAGAGTTTAGAAAAGAAAAAAAATGGTAGTTTTATTTTCCTCCTATACTGGAGCTACATTTTTTAATTGTAAAAATATTTGATGGCCTTTCGAAGAATATCTTCCATAGTAAGTAACAAAACTCAGTGGCTTTATTCAGGAAACATGTTAACAAGACACTGTTTTTGAAATTGTAACAAAATCTACATGAGTGATTTACAGGTACAAAGAATAAAAATAAAAGTAATTTTACCTTTCTTAAATAAATCCTGCCTTAAGGAGCATTTCCTTGACTAGCTGGTGAAAGGGTTTAATATCTGCAGAGCTTTATAAAATATACTTTAGTGCATATTAGTCTAGATAGATGGTCACACAGAGTCTTGTCATTCCACTTTCTTGGTCTTTTATGTCTTCAGTCTGAGCAACTCATTTGGTAATAGTTGCAGCCTAGGATTTCTTTACACAGATGCTCTTGCTGTGTTCCTCACAAGATCCAAGCCATAAAATTCCTTATTCATGTCACAACTAGTCAGGACAGACCCAGGCCTTGCTTATTTAAATTGGAGTTGAAGCTAGATGGAAGGAAATTTTAGCAGTGACCAAAAATAAAACCTTGAGGGGCTGGAGAGATAGATCAGTGGTTAAGAACACTTCTAGAGGTCCTTCTACTCTTCTAGAGGTCCTGAGTTCAATTCCCATCATGCACATGGTGACTTATAGCTATAACTGCAGTCCCATGGGATCAGAGGTCCTTTTCCGGTGTGCATATATGAGATCAAAACATATACACATACATAAAAATCTTAAAAGAACAAAGCTATAACAGATGATTGGAAATACTGCCTTTCAGTTGTGGCAGTAAGTAAAAGAATTGATAAAAATCCATCTTTGGATTGAGAAATGTATCCTTTAAATGATCTCTCTGGATTCTCTGACTACAGCAGCCTTTTGAGAATTTCATAATTACATCGGTTATTAAGTGCTGCAGTAATGATTAAGGGAAAAAATTACAAAGTTGTTTGTTTGTGATCTCTTTAAAAATAGCCGCCGCCCCCCTCCAATCCTATAGTGATGCATTTAGGAATTATTTCAGACTGCAAATGGCTTGTGCTACTCTGATATCTGTTTTCAAATGTGTTTACTAATTGTAGTACTGACTGCCTGGCCAAATTCCAGTAAAACTTTTACACCAAATGATTCCTCCTCAGCCCTAGTTGCTACTGATATGTGCTCTGTTCCCACCCGATAGTTAAAATGTTTCATATAAGTCTGCCAGCAATAGTGTTAAATATTGAGACTTTTTTTGCATAGAAAACATTAACTGTACACTTTCCATCTACACAGATACATAGTTTTTCTATCACATTTATTAAGTGAAATGGATTTATCATGCTGTGTCAAGTTTATTGAAAAACTGTTACATAAATGGTTATCCCTACTATGACTGTGAAAACGTCAGATGTCACATGAGTGTCACAGACATTATGCACATGACTATGCAATACAGCCTGCTCTGTTTGTAAAAACTGAAGCATAATTTTAAGTATATGTCAATACAAATTTGAGTTCCTAAGAAACTCATGCTTGTACCAAGTAAGTGCATAGAACATGATTAAGTGCTTTTTGTTTCACTACTTGATTATGTTCTTTAAGATCAGTAATTATAGGATATTTTTATTTTTGACATGTTCTTTTTTTAATTAATATGTGCTCACTGAACTGAAGTTTACTAAATTTGTTTTATGTGGTTTATAATGTTTCAGAATAACCAAACTGGGATTTATAAACCAGCTGGATTAACAATGTTTTAATTATTGAACTTGAACTAGACCTTTAGGAAAAGTGTTGTTTCTTCCCCTTTTTATGATCTTAACTTCAAAGATTTTTTTCCCATACTTGTTTTGGGGATAGGTAGTTTGAGATTTGAGGAGAGGAGGATGCATGTGTGATAATCCATAAATTCAACATTCTGTACTGTAGTTAACAAACATAAACAAATCTTTGCATTAGTATCTTGAGCCTTGGATATATATAATAAGGGACTGTTTTAAAAATATTCACTTAATTGCATATTTCCTAGTTTACAAGGGCTAGATCTAAGATTATTCTCATGAGAAAAATTGAATTTATGAAGAATGGATTTTGAGGCTTTAAAAATGGTTCTTATCTCAAAAGTATTCAAACATCTATGGTAGATGTTGGTCATAGGAGCAGACATTAGCTAGCTGGACAAAACAGTCTTGATAATATGTGTCACACATGGCCTGTGACTAGTTTCTGATCAATACAGTATTTTTTCATGTGACTCAATACTACAGCACAAGTATTATTTCCCTAGATTCTCTGGAGGACCATTGAAAAGACAGAAAGTTTCCTCACAGTGTTTGCTATTTAAACTATGTTTTCTTCTACCCCAAGTTGGCTTTGGATCTATTAAATAAGTTCTTCAGCTGCTTTATTAAGGGTTCTGTGAGGACAACAACCTTTCTGCTTTTCACCTTGTATTTAGTTTACTGTATTAAGATATTTATTTTCCATTCAGAAAGGCAAAGAGAATGGACATAGGAGGAGGGAGAAAACAGGGAATAGGACAGGAGCCTACCACAGAGGACCTCTGAAAGGCTTTATCCTGCAGGGTATCAAGGTAGATGCTGAGACTCATAGCCAAATTTTGGGCAGAGTGCGGGGAATCTTTTGAAAGAAGTGAAAGATAGTAAGACCTGGAGAAGACAGGAGCTCCACAAAGAGAGCAACAAATCCAAAAAAGTCTTAGCACAGGGGTCTTTTCTGAGACTGATATTCCAGCCAAGGACCGTTCATGGAGATGGTCTGGAACCCCCTACAAAGATGTAACCCATGGCAGTCCAGTATCCAACTGGGTTCCAATAGTCCTGGGGACAGGGACTATCTCTGACAAGAAATGATTGGTCTGCTCTTTGATCACCTCCCCCTGGGGGTGGAGGGAGCAGCCTTACCAGGCCACAGAGGAAGACAATGCAGCCACTCCAGATGAGACCTGATAGACTAGGAACAGAGGAAAGGGGAGGAGGACCTCCTTTCTCAGATGACTGGGGGAGGGGCATGGGTGAGGAAAAAGAAGGGAAGGTGGACTTGCGGGGGAGGAGGGAAGGAGATATCGGGAGGGGGATACAAAGTGAATAAACGGTAATCAGTTAAAATAAAAATAAAAAAGATAATTATTTTCAGATTGAATGAATGTAAATAGAAATTAAATGCAAATTTGAATGAACATAAAAAATAGTGACCTGTTTCAGGAATAGTGGGGAATACTTTTTATCACTGCAGGCAGAAGCAAGCAGACCCCTATGAATTGCAACCCAACCCAGTCAACAACTAGACCAGTCAGACCCTATCTCAAAAAAAAAAATCAATAAAAGAAAGACAAAGACTAGACACTATAGATTTTGAAGGGGAAAACAAGTCTAGAAAGAGAGGGAGGATGGGAGTGATAGAGATATAACCCTTTTTTATAAAGTTATCAAAACAAACTGTTATGTAAAAATGGTAAGCTCAGTTTGGTCTTTGTGGAGCTCTTGTTCTCCCCAAGTCTTACTAACTTCCCTTATTTTTATTATTACTTCCAGCTCTCTGCCAAAGGCTTGATTGTGAGTCTTAATATCTGCTTTGATATACTGCTATATTCATTCTTTCAGAGTTCCTCTTTGGTATGCTCCTGTCCTGTTGCTTGTTTTATCCTCCATTCAATGTCCATCCCATTTGTTCATCTAACCTAGCATTGATCATAACAACGTGGGTCCTCCTTCTTGTATATCTTCCCTAGGTGTGTAAATTTCATCATGACCTTCCTATCCTATAGGTCTATACAAGTGAGTATATACCATATGTTTCTTTCTGCTTTGGGGATACCTCACTCAGGATGATCATTTCCAGGTCCCACCATTTGCCTGTGAATTTCATGATTTCCTCCTTTTTAATTGCTGAGTAGTATTCCATTGTGTAAAAGTACCACAATTTCTGTATCCATTCCTCAACTGAGGGACATCTGGGTTGTTTCCAGGTTCTGGCTATTACAAATAAAGTAGCTACAATAAATAAATTACATTAAAAATGGTAAGCTCAGTAAGTTTGACAGAAATATAGATAAGGATATATGTTGAATACTATCTCCTCAGTCAGTTTGGACAGAGCTACCATCTGTGCAAACAAGAATCCCTTGCCTAAATAGGGCTAGACGAAAACTTTTATTTATTGTGCATACTGTATTGTTTATACTATATTATTTATATAACATTAGTATATATACACATATATTTATACAAATATTGTTTTCCAATAATGTCTTCCAGATTGACATCATATTATAATACTATCACCTATGATCTGGGTTTTTCAATGTTTACTCAAGAGACATAACTATAAAAGGTCCTAAGCAGGAACCATGTTCAAATAGAAACATGAAATTCCAAATACCTAGGCAATAAATCAGGTGACTCTTATTCATGTGTTTGGAAAAAGGAGGAACACCAAGAGGTGCTAACTCTTAGCATGTGACGTTCCATACATGAAGAGAAGACATAGAAACAAGCAGAGACACAAACTATGTAACAGATATAACTCATGACAAAATTCCATGGAAAGAAAGAATAGAGTCTATGCTTCTACAACTTAGCTAGAGGCAGCTGAATAAGGAACAGTAGGAGGAAAAGAACAGGGTTCACTGAGGTTTTTGTTCCAGAGTGCTACAGAATTCTCAAACATACCTAAGAAATCTCCTATGCATCTTTAATAGTTATAGTCTAGGAATATGGATGACTTAGAATCTGCACCTCACAGGTTATGTTCCATAGCTTCTGCCACAACATTTTTATGTATAATGGCTAATATTGCCAACTTCGCTGCATCTAGAAAAATCTAAAATCCAAGAGGATAGGTATTCCTGTTTCTTTTATTATTATTTTAATCTTGACTTAATCATTTTACATCTTGGTCATAGCCCCCTGCCTTCCTGCTATCCCTATCACCTCTCAAATACTTTTCAGAGAAAGGGAGCCCCCTACCTTAGCATATCAAGTTGCATCAGGAATGAGTGGATCCTCCTTCCCTGTGGAGTGGCAAGGAAGGTCTGCCAATGGAATGTGACTGAAAAGTAGGTAACAGAGTCTGTTCTAGAGTCAGACCCTATTTCCCTTACTAGGGAATCCATGTGAGGACTAAGCTGCCCATCAGGTAACATCTGTGCAGGGGACTCAGGACCAGTTCATTCATGGTCCTTGCTTGGTGCTACAGTCTCCACAAACCCCTCTGGGCCATGGTTAGTTGGCTCTGTTAGTCTTCTTGTGAAGCTCCTGTTTCCTCTGGGTCCTTCTATCTCCCCAACCCTGGTCCTCCATAAGTCTCCCTGCACTCCATCCAATGTTTGGTTGTAGGTCTATGAATCTCTATCCTTTAAGTGCTGGGCAGCATCTCAGAGGACAGCTATGCTAGGGTCCTGTCTGCAAGCATAACAGAGTATTGTAAATAATATCAGGGGTTGGCTGTCTCCCTATGGGTTTGGTTTCAGATTGAGCTAGGCATTGGTTGAACATTCCCTCAACTTTTGCCTTATTTTGGCCCCATATATCTTATAAGAAGGGTAAATTTGGAGTTGAAGTTTTGTGGGTGGGTTGATGTTTCTCTGACCCCACAAGGAGTCTTCAGTCTCCATGTGATTACTGAAATCAGGCACCTTCTATTGGCACCCTAGACACAAGGACATAGAAAAAAGAAACTTTGCCTTTTTCATGCTTGCTCTCATTATTCCTGGTAAGTTCATCTATTAAACATACCTTTGCCAACATTAGAAACAACTTCTTGAAGATTCCAAAGAATCCTCCCAAAGTACAGTGCCAGATTAGGACTGCTGAGACATACAGAATTAGGGGCTGAGCAACTACTGGGTTATTATACTTTCCATCATGAAACAGCTATTGTTGGACTACCCAGAACACACAACCTCTAAGCTAAACTAATAAACCTTTAACACACACACACAATATATATATATATATATATTCTTTTCCTTAAAAGAAACCTTCTCAAAGAGTTTCACTACTGGAGAACCAAATATTCAAACATATGAGTCTATGGGAGCCATTCTCACTTAAACCACCACAATATACTATTTATAAATTACCTAATGTAAGGTATTTTATTACAACCTCCAAAACGGTCTAAGACACCCACATCTGATGCTCATGTTTAGTGAAAGATCACTATATTTTTGTCAGTTCTTACATATACAAGGAGTAGCCAAGACAGAATAACTTTTCTGGTCTTAATTCCACATGGGATATGTGTGATCTGCATACAAGTCAGAACCTCAAATAATAACTCCTTGCTAAGATTATACTTTCCTCTAACAAGCTCTTTTGTAGTTAAGAAACTAAGCCTTGGAATCAGATTTGTTTTCATATCAGTATGTTGTATGACCTAGGGAATGTTAATTATTCTTGAAAAGACTTCATTATCCTCCAAAATAAAATGGTGAAAACTTAGTACCTACTTCACTGGGTATTTTTTTTTTATTGTCAAGCTGTAAAACATGTAATTCACCTAACTCAGCATCTCCCTGATGTCTAAGGACGTTGAGCATTTCTTTAAGTGTTTTCTGCCTTTCTGTAATCCTCTACAGAGAGTTCTCTTTTTAGCTCCATACCCCATTTTTTAATTGGATTACTTGGTTTCTTGCTTTTTAACTTCTTGAGTTCTTTATATATACTGGATATTAGCTCTCTGTCAGAAGTAGGATTGGTAATGATCTTTTCCCAGTCTGTAGGCTGTCATTTTGTTTTGATGACAGTATCTTTTGCTTTACAGAAGCTTTTCAGCTTCATGAGGTCCCATTTATTGATTGTTGATCTTAGAGCCTGTGCTGTTGATGTTCTATTCAGGAAGTAGTCTCTTGTGCCAATAAGTTCTAGGGTCTTCCCCACTTTTTGGCAGAGGGCGAGAAGTAATAATAAAAATGGGGAAGTTAGTGAGACTTGGGGAGAACAAGAGCGCCACAAAGACCAAACTGAGCAGGGCACAGGGGTCTTATATGAGACAGTTTCTCCAACCAAGGATCATATGGATATGGCCTAGAACACCTGCTCAGATGTGGCCCATGGTAGCTCGGTGTCCAACTGAAGACCCTAGTAAGGGAAACAGGGACTGTTTCAGTCATGAACTTGATGACTGGCTCTTTGTCCCTCCCCCATACATGCCAGGGAGTAACAGCCTGGCTAGATCCCAGGGGAGGACATTGCAGCCAGCCCTGAGGAGACAGGATGATCTGAGGTCAGATGGAAGGGGAGGAGGTCCTATCCCGTCGGTGAACTTGGAGTGGGCAGGGAGGAGATGAGGTAGGGATAGGGAGAGTGGGAGGGAATGAGTGAGGGGGCTATGCCTGGGATGCAAAGTACCTAACCTGTGAATGATATACAAATAAATAAATTACATTAAAAAATAAAAAATAAAAAAATGCAAAAAAATGTCGTACATAATTAAATATGTCTGAGTGTGACTCCACCTCTGCCACATAATAAATGAGTCAGACTGACCAAGATTCTTAATTATTTTCTTTAAAAGCTCATACCTTTATTTCAAAAACAAAAATAATGTACTTTTGGACATTGTTAGAATGCAAACTCAAATTTTTGCTTGACTTTAATATATACACACGCACTCCTGACACTGGAACTTTCCATGCTGCTTCTTCCTGTCTTTATTTCAGTCAGTGATACCATCTAGCTCATCTTGAATTCAACTACTAATTTTCATCAGTTCTTTGATCTCTACCATCATGCACAATTACTCTTTTACCTGCATTATGCACAGTTAATAAGGGATAAGTACATGAAGAAAGTAAGATTAGGTAAGGGGATTTGAAAAGCAAGAGCATCATTTGCTGTGTATTATTTGAATCTGGTTTTATCCCGGCCCTGGGTCTCATGATCGGGACCCCTTCAACAATGGTCCTTAAGTTCAGTATATGCAAGAATCATTTGAAAAGATTGTGAAAACACAGAGTCTCATGAGCCATTATTAATGTAAGAGGCTAAGTCTGTCTAGGTCAGAACAAGAAACTTTGCATTGTGAATAATTTGCACCTACTTGTGATGTTACCTATCTGGAGAACATATTTCAGAAACCACTGCTTCATAGCATTCATGCTTTTCTTCGTTGTTGTTTTTTTTTTTTTACTTTTTCTATGACCAATTAGGCTTAATCCCAAGAATGCAGGGGTGATTCAAATTATGGAAATCCATCAATTTAATCCACCATATAAGCAAACTGAAAGAAAAAAAATCCATATGAGCATGTCTTTAGATGCTGAAAGAACGTTTGATAAAATCCAACACTCATTCATGTTTAATGTCCTGGAAAGGTCAGGGATCCAAGGCACATACCTAACCATAGTAAAAGCAAAATACAGCAAGCCTATAAGCCAATTTCAAACTAAACAGAGAGAAACATAAATCAATCCCACTGAAATTAGGGACAAGGCAGGGCTGCCAATTCTCTCCATATCTCTTCAATGTAGTTTTTGAAGTCCTTGCTAGAGAAATAAGACAATTAAAGAATGTCAAGCGGATAAACTTCAGAAAGGAAGAATTCAGACTATCACTATTTACAGATGATATGATAGTATACATAAATGACCCCAAAAATTCTACCTGGTAAGTCCTACAGCTGATAAACTTCTTTAGCAAAGTGGCTGTATACAAAATTAACTCAAAAAATATTATCAGCCCTCCTGTATACTAAAGACAAATGAGCTGAGGAAGAAATTAAGGAAACAACACCCTTCACAATAGCCACAAAGACATATAGTACCTTGGTGTAACTCCAACAAAGCAAGTCAAAAACTTGTATGAAAAAAAAGATAAACAAGAAGGAGGACCCAGTTGGGATGATCAATCCTCGCTTATATGGACAAATGGGATGGAAACTGAATGTAAGAGAAAATAAGCAGCAGGACAGGAACCTACCAAACAGGGCCTCTGAAAGACTCTACATAGCAATGTATTAAAACAGATATTAACACTCACAACCAAGCCTTCAGCAGAAGGCAGGGAATAATCTGAAAAAAGGGGGAGTTAGTAAGACTTGGCGAGAATAAGAGCTACACAAAGACCAAATTGATCCAGGCAAAGGGGTCTTTTACGAGACTATTTCTCCAACCAAGGACCACGTATGGATATAAACTAGAACCCCTGCTCAGATGTGGCCCATGGTAGCTCAGTATCCAAGTGGGTATCCTAGTAAGGGGAACAGGGACTATTTCTGTCATGAACTCAATGGCTGGCTCCTCAAACCTCCCCCCCCCCCCCGGGATGAACAGCCTAGCTAGATCCCAGAAGAGGACATTGTAGCCAGCCCTGAAGAGATATGATAAGCTAGGGTTGGATGGAAGGAAAAGAGGTCCTCCCCCATCAATGGACTTGGAGGGGGGCAGGGAAGAGATGAGGGAGGGATGGGGAGAGTGGGAGGGAATGAGGGAGGGGGCTACGACTGGGATACAAAGTACATAACCCGTGATTATTATAAAAATAAATAAATTACAAAAAGAGGTTAAAGAAAAACCTCCATGTCTCCGAAAAAAGAATTAGAAGATATGATAAGATGGAAAGTTCTCTGATGCTCATGGCTTGGCAGGATTAGCATAGTAAAATGGCCATTTTACCAAAAGCAATCTACAGACTTAATGTAATTCTCATCAAATTACCAACATAATTCTTTCCAGAACTTGAAAGAAAAATTCTCAACTTTATATGGAATAACAAGAAGCCCAGAATCTCTAAAACAATCCTCTACAATAAAATATCTGGAGGTATCTCCATCCCTGATCTCAAGCTGTACTATAGAGCAACAGTAATAAAATCTGTATGGTACTGTCATAGAAACAGACTGGTGTTTCTTTACAGATGACCATATGGAATAAAAAGAAACCCAGAATTGCTAAAACAATACTCTACAATAAAAGATCTTCTGGAGGTATCTCCATCGCTGATCTCAAGCTGTACTACTGTACTATAGCGCAACAGTAATTAAAACTGCATGGTACTGGCATAGAAACAGAATGGTGGATCAATGGAACCGAATAGAAGACCCAGAAATAAACCCACACACTTATGGACACCTTATATTTGACAAAGATGCCAAGACCGTACAATAGAAAAACATAGCATCTTCAACAAATGGTGCTGGTCTAACTGGATGTCTACATGTAGAAAATGCAAATAGATCGATACTTATCACCCTGCACAAAACTAAAGTCCAAGTGGATCAAATACCTCAACATAAAACTAGACACATTACATTGGTTAGAAGTAAAAGTGGGGAAGAGCCCTGAACTCATTGGTACAGGAGACAACTTCCTGAACAGAACACCAACAGCACAGGCTCTAAGAGCAACAATCAATAAATGGGATCTCCTGAAACTGAAAAGCTTCTATAAAGCCAAGGACACTCATCAAGACAAAATGACTGCCTACAGATTGGGAAGGAATCTTCACCAACCCTTTATCTGACTGAAGGCTAATATCCAGTATATTTAAAGAAATACAGAATTTGAAAAGCAACAAATCAAGTAATCCAATTAAAAAATGGGGAACAGAGCTAAACAGAGAACTCTTGACAGAGGAATATTGAATGGCAGAGAAACACTTAAAGAAATGCTCAATGTCATTAGCCATTAGGGAAATGCAAAACAAAAACAAAAACAAAACAACCCTGAGAGTTCACCTTACACCCATCAGAATGGCCAAGATCAAAAACTCATCTGACAACCCATGCTGGAGAGGATGTGGAGGAAGGGGAACTCTCCTACATTACTGGTAGGGATGTAAAATTGTACAACCAGTTTGGAAATCAATTGAGTGCTTTCTCAGACAATTAGTAATAGTGCTACTTCAAGATCCAGCTATATCACTCCTAGGCATATATCTGAAATGTGCTCAACTATACAACAAGAACACTTGCTCAACCATGTTTATAGGAGTTTTATTTGTAATAGCCAGAATCTGGAAATATCCCAGTTGTCCCTCAGTTGAAGAATGGATACAGAAATTGTGGTACATTTGCACAGTGGAATACTACTCAGCAATTAAAAACAAGGAAATTATGAAATTGCAGGCACATAGTGCCAAGTAGAAAGGATTATCCTGAGTGAGGTATCCCAGAAGTAGAAACACATATGGTATGTACTCACTTATACGTGGTTATTAGACATTTAATATAGGATAAATATACTATAATTTGTACATCTAAAGACGCTAAGCAAGAAGGAGATCCCTGTGTTAAATGATAAATCCTCATTCAGAAACACAAATGGGATAGATATCAGAAGAGGGAGGAAACAGGGAAATGGTCAGTAGCCTACCACAGAGGGCCTCTGAAACTACCAAGCAGTGTACCAATGCAGATGCTGAGACTCATAGCCAAATATTGGGTAGAGTACAAGGAATCTTATGAAAGAAGGGGGATATAAAAAGATCTGGAGGGGTCAAGAGCTCCACAAAGAGTGTAACAAAACCAAACATCTGGGCGTAGTGGTCTTTTCTGAAACTGATACTCCAACCAAGGATGACACATGGAGACAGCCTAGAATCCCTGAACAAGTGTACCTCATAGCAGCTTGGTGTCCAAGTGGGTTTCCTAGTAAGGTGTACAGGGTCTGTCTCTGACATGAACTCAGTGGCTGGCTCTTTGATCACCTCTCCTTGACAGGTCAGCAGCTTTACCAGGCCACAGGTTATAACAGTACTGCAGCCAGTCCTGGTGAGACCTGATAGGCTAGGGTCAGATGGAAGGAGAGCAAGACCTCCTCCATCAGTGGAATGGGGAAGGGGGAGGGGAGGAGTAGAGTGAGGGAGGGCTGTGTTGTAAGTGTATGAGGGAGGGGGCTACAGCTGGGATACAAATTGTATAAATTGTAATAAATAAGAAATTCAAAAAAGAAACAATGCTAATGCATAAACAAATTAACTCTCTGTGGCTTACAGAGTAAGTGGCAATCTCCACTTGTCTGGTAAGGTAACAAGCAAATAAACATAGGCTCTGTTGCTACCTTATAAGAACATGCCTTTAAATCCATTTAGAGAAATTATCCAGGATTCCCTCAAGTGTCATACACACCTAAAAGCCAGTGTTAGGAGCTAAGAGTAACTACAGTAATATAAGAGTTCATGTAGGCACTGGTCATATGCTTCTAGCTCACCTAAAAGCTTACAAGTGTAAATACAAGAAGGTTTAGTTATGGAGCATTTGATAGAGTCTATACTTTCAAACATAAGTGCTGAGTATGTATCTGGTTCTTTTTTTTTAATTTATTTATTTTTATATCAATCACAGGTTAGGTACTTTGAATCCCAGGCGTAGTCCCCTCCCTCATTCCCTCCTACCCTCCCACTCCCTCCCACATCTCCCTCCTCCCCGCCC
>CM053742.1:45937622-45971180 GCA_028658305.1 Pachyuromys duprasi
TATCCCTAGTCTCTCCAGGACTTTAAACATGAATGTGTGTTGGATTTTGTCAAATGCTTATTCGGCATCTAGGGAGATGATCATGTGGTTTTTCTCCTTCAGTTTGTTTATATGGTGGATCACATTGATGGATTTGCATACATTGAACCACCCTTGCATGCCTGGAATGAAGCCTACTTGGTCATGGTGGAGTATCTGGTTCTTGACATTATTCTATCCTCATAACTATTATATAAGTTTAATAAGTTTTTGACCTATTTTACAAACAAGAAAACAATATTCCTAGGTCTTTAGCTCAATTTTATTAGATTGAAAAACCTATACATTTATATATCATATTGTTGTTTATATTGAAGTGCTTAAGAGCTATCTCCTTAGAGTTTCTGTAACTAATGTGCTCTGATATTTTGTTGTTGTTGTTTGTTTTGTTTTGAGGACAAATTTCATGTAATCGAGGCAGGTCTCAAATCATGCACATGAGTTTAGCCTTGAACTCCTGATCTCTTCCCTCAGCTTCCTAGATGCTGGAATTAGGAGGCATATGCTTCTATGCATGGCTCACACTTACTAGCATTGATCAGATTTCTTGTCTATTTTTGTTTGGGTGTATGAGTACATATGGAACCTAGAGGACAACAATTGGTATATTTCCTTTGGCCTGAAACTCACCTGTTAGGGTAGGCTTGATCTTTAGCCTACCTTCCCATTTATGTTCTGCATTTTATTTCTTTATTTTTTCAATTTTTAATAAATTATTTATTAATTACACTTTGTTCACCTTTATAAGTGGGTGGGGTCCTCCTGCTTCCCCACAAAGGCAAGCAGCACTGGGGTTACAGAACCTTCAAACTGTACCAGCTTTTTATGTGAATGTTTTGAATCTTAATTCTGATCCTCATATTGTGAGACTAAGCCAGATTAGCTTGTGTTTATATGACTTTATGTACAAACAAGCCCTTGCCTTGTTTTATGATCACTGTATTAAGACATTGATTTATTTCTGATCTACTGAAAAATGTATCTTTTCTCTTTGTTTTCTAAGATTGGCCAAGTAAGGGTTGATTTTTCTTTTACAAAATCTAAATTTTGCAAAACTCTGATTTAAGAGAAGTCAAGGAGACCACTATGATTTTTATTTTATTTTAAACACTTTTTACAACATTTTGTTTTTTTTTTAATTTTTATTTATTTATTATTTATTACAACTTATTCACTTTGTATCCAGGTTGTACTCCCTTTTCTCATATCTTCCTCCCAAGTCCCACCCTCCCTCCCTCTTCTCCCCCTATGCCATTCCCCTAGTCCACTATAGAGGAGGTCTTCTTCCTTTACTATCCAACCCTAGCCTATCAGGCCTCATCATGACTGGCTGCATCCTCTTCCTCTGTGGCCTGCCAAGACTAGACCCCCAGGGAGAAGTGATCAAAAAATGAGCCACTGAGTCTATGTCAGAGACTGTCCCTGCTCCCCTTACTAGGGAGCCTATTTGGAAACTGAACTACTTATGGGCTACATATGAACAGATGGTCTACATCCTCTCCGTGCATGATGCTTGGTTGGAGCACTGTTCTCTGCAGGCCCCTCTGGGCCCAGATATTTTGGTTCTGTTGTTTTCCTTTTGGAGCTCTTGTCCTCTCCAGGTCTTTTTATCTCTTCCTTCTTTCATAAGATTCCATGCATACTACCCAAATTTTAGCTATGATACTCAGCATCTGCTTCAATACCATACTGGGTGGAGTCTTTCAGAGACCTTCTGTGGTAGGCTCCTATCCTGTTCCCTGTCTTCTCCTGCTTCCAGTGTCTATCGCATTTGTCCTTCTGAATGAGGATTGAGAATCTTCTCTAGTGTCCTCCTTGTTGTTTAGCTTCTTTAGGGCTATAGATTTTAGGAAGTTTATCTTATATTATATGGCTAATATCCACGTATAGATGATTATATATCATGAGTGTCTTTCTGCCTCTGGGTTACCTTGCTCAGTATGATCTTTTCAAGTACCCTCCATTTGTCTACAAATTTCATGATTTCCTTGTTTTTAATTGCTAAGTAGTATTGCATTGTAAATGTACCACAATTTCTGTATTTATTCCATGCTCAGGGATATCTAGGTTGTTTCCAGACTCTGAATATTACAAACAAAGCTGCTGTGAACATAATTGAGCAAATGTCCTTGTTGTATGGCAGAGCATGTTTAGGATATACGCCCATGTAGAAAAATGCAAATAGACCCATATTTATCACTCTGAAAAAAAACAAAAAACTAAAGTCCAAGTGGATCAAAGACCTCAACATAAAACCAGACACACTTGTAGGGAGTTGGTCTCAGCCGCTTTGGCAGCTGCTTTGATATTTAAATCTCAGCGCAGAAAACAGGCTTCTACCAGGCTTTCCCCCTGGAGTCAGAGAAGATTTTGCAAGTCCATAGCCTTTTGTTTTGTGACAGCAGGTGGGAGAGCTTGTTCATCACAGCTCCTGCCTCACCTCCTTGTGAAGTTAACCCATTGTGTTGACTGTGTTTTATAAATAAAGCGAGGGTAGCTGGCCGGCCACTTTTCGCGTGCAGAGTGCTTGGCGCTAAGAGCAGACTGCCAAAAGCCTCTCGGGACATAACGTGTTGTGTATTTTATTAATTTCAATCCTCACTCCTGACTCAGGAACCCATTCTACTCTGCTGGCGGGCTCCGGCACACACTAAACCTGTTAGAAGTAAAACTGGGGAAGAGTCTTGATCTCATTGGCACAGGAGATAACTTCCTGAACAGAACACCAACAGCACAGGCTCTAAGATCAACATTCAATTAATGGGACCTCATGAAACTAAAAAACATCAGCAAAGTAAAGGACACTCTCATCAGAACAAAATGACATCCTACTGACTGTGGAAAGATCTTCATTAACTCTATATATGACAGATGGCTAATGTTCACAATATATAAAGAACTCAAGAAGTTAAACACCAAGTAACCAAGTTATCGAATTAAAAAATGGAGTACAGAGCTAAACAGAGAATTCTCAATAGGGGAATATCGAATGGCAGAGAAACACTTAAAGAAATGTTCAACGTCGTTAGTCATAAGGAAAATGTAAATCAAAACGACCCTGAGATTTTACTTGACATCCATCAGAATAGCTAAAATCAAAACCTCAATGGATGACACATGCTGGAGAGGATGTGGAGAAAGGAGGTCCCTCCTCTATTGCTAGTGGGAATGTAAAGTTGTACAAACACTTTGGGCAACCTGGTGCTTTCTCATACAATTAGGAATAGTGCTACTACGTCAAGATCCAGCTATACCATTAGGATTTTTAGGGCAGTGGATATTTGACCAAGGATATTCTTCATTCTAGTATGATTGGCATCAGGCTCTATCAAATGATTTGGTATTTTTAAATATCTATGCCCCATCTGCTCATAATATGACCATTCAAAATGCATTGATGTTTGATTATATTTTGCTGTGTGATTTAGCTAAATGTGATTTGAATAAAAAACAGACACCAAAAGTAGTGGCACTATTAGGAAGTGTGGCTTTATTGGAGTAGGTGTGGCATTGTTGGAGGAAGTGTCTCTCTATTCCCTTCCTGCTGTCTGCAGATTCAGATGTAGGACTCTCAGTTCTTTGTCCAGCACTATGTGTGCCTACATGCCTACATGCTATCCAGTATTTCAAAATGGACTAAACCTCTGAAACTGCAACTCAAGCCCAAATAAATGTTGTCCTTTATAAGAGTTGCCATAGTTGTGTTTTTTTTTTTTTTTTGGCAGCAATAACACCCCAACTAAGACACTAATATAACCACAACGCAACATATAATCAACATTTTGAATGAAATTCTGTTAATAATTTGCCACAAACATTATACCTATTAAGAAAATTAAAAGTTTCAGTCTACACTTTAATTTGGAAATAAACATTTGAAGGCATTTTCTAGCTCCTATTAATATCTTTGAAAGTTATGCAATTGTAATGTGGGGTCAGGTGAACTGTTTTATAAGGTGAAGGATGACATTGAGCAATAAAATAGACATCTGATGAAAAATCAATTGCCCTCCCCTATTCTTTTCTCTCCAGTTAATGTGAAATACGTTACACCCTTGGGTGTGTGGATTCTTTATATGAGGTAGCTGCTTCTATAATCTGCTGGGGCAACAAATACAAATGCAACATGGACAGAGAAGAAATGTTTTTCTTCTTTGCAACCCCTCAGTGCGTAGTGCTAAAAAAGCTGAGACTGGATTGTCTGCTCTTGAGTATAGTCTGCTGGTGATGAACAATGTGGGTGATTCATTTTATGCTAGAAGTAGAATCACAGCTTTATTTCCATCTTTGCTCTCTGTGGCATATTTTGAATCAGTTTTCAAAACTTTGTGACCTGTAAAAGGATGCAGCTGGGATACAATGTTAATAAACTATAACTAATATTAAGAAAATAAAAAAACATAAAAAAGCAAATTACATACTTTTTCATGTGGCTATTTTAAGGATTAAATTTCATAACAGGGTACCAGAAGGGCTTACATCAATAATTTTATCAAATAATACCTTTGTTTCTTTGTTTTTGAGACAGAGTTTATTTTTGTTGCTCTACCTGTCCTGGAATGGACTTAATAGACCAGGCTGGCCTTGAACTCACAGAGATCTGCCTGTTTCTGCCTCTCTAATGCTGGGATAAAACGCATGGGCAACCACACCCAACTAGAAAATATCAATATCTTAAACAACATGTTATTACTTCTTTGGTAATTTCATAAAATTTATTTTGAGCACATTTTCCTGCCTCTCCAAGTACTCTCTTAAACCACTTTCTCCACCCTCCAATCCTTTCCCATCTAAGTTTGAGATATCTTTTTTCATTCCACATATGATCCCATTTCATATTGCTCAGTTTGTCTTGGATGTGGAGCTTGCCCTGTCACGTGATCAACCTACCAGGCATCACATCCTTAAAGAAAATCACCTGTTCCTCTCCCAGTACTTATCACGTATCAATCGCTCTTCAGTTAGTGATAGAGTTTTGTGTTTACTTTCTCTCTTCCACACTGGGATTTTGTATGTCTGGACCTTGGGCAGTTTTTGTGCATGTTGTCACAGTCAGTGTCAGTTCATATGTGTTCCTGCCCTCTTGTGTCTGTTTCCTTGTTATCCACCACCTTTCTGCCATTTCCTATGTGAGTGAAGATCCTTAAGGCTTGGCAGGTGGGAGTGGTGTATATGTTCCAATTACTGCAGAACAGTCTACAGACTAAGAAATATTAAATTTATGCTAAAATTTACCTTGCTACTAAGTAAAATTTAAATATAATAATCTTTGTAAGACCCAAAGAAGAGCAGAAGAAAACATTAAGCCTTGTGTACCACCTCTCTTCCTTTTCAACATTTTTGCCCATAAAAAGGCATGAAAGTCATTCAATTTCACACTTCAATTGCAAGTTGAATGTGTACATTCATGGCAAGGAGTCCATCAAACAAGATTAGAATGTATGGGCCTATATACACTCAAATATTAGGTACTGAATTTTCAATTTTTAATTCACATACAATGGAAAAGACATGTCCATAGAATTTTCATAGTTTTCTTTGATTCACCTCCTTATGCTAGTTATATTTACCTAACCTCCAACTCCCATTCCTACTTGTATCTTTCTGCTGTTATTAATTCTTCCAATTTTGTATCACACATGTTCTATTACCCATCCCACTTCTGTACATTAAAGTCTGCTTCTCTGTCTCATAGATCTCATTCAAGTTTCCTTGCTTTTACTTTCACTAGTGCATAAAAAACAAGTATATAAAACTTTGAAGCTAAGTCCATAGGTGAGAGAAAAAAGAAAGTATTTGTCTTTATAAGACCAAGTTACCTGACTTTATATAATATTAAGTTTCATCCACTTTCTTGTACATTTCATGTATTTTTATAAGTATCGGTTGCTGAAACATTTGTATCAGCAATTTTCCTAAATGTTTTGGTTTCCTTTTTATGTTTTTCATGTAATATAGTTATAAAATAAAAAAGAAAACATCCAAAGGCCAATTCACATAAAAATAGCTTTTTTTTTTTTTTGTAGACCAGGGTGGACTTGAATTCATAGAGAGCAACCCGCCTCTTCCTCCCAGACTGCATCATCATATGTGTCTCTGCTTCTGGGTTACCTCACTCATGATGATCTTTTTCTAGTTCCTACTATTTGCCTGCAAATTTCATGATTTCCTTGTTTTTAATTATTGAGTAGTATTCCATTCTGTAAATGTACCATAATTTCTGTGTTCGTTCTTTACTTGAAGGACATCTAGGTTGTTTCCGGACACTGGCTATTATGAATAAAGCTGCTACGAATGAACATGGTTGAGCAAATGTCCTTTTTGTATGGTATAACATCTTTCAGCTATATGCCCAGGAGTGATATACCTGGGTCTTGAGTAAGCACTATTCCTAATTTTCTAAGAAAGCGCCCAATTGATTTCCAAAATGGTTGTACAATGTTATATTCCCACCAGCAATAGAGGAGGGTTTCCCTTTCTACACAAGCCCTCCAGCATGGATAATCCCTTGAGATTTATCTAGGCCATTCAAAATGGAATCTCAGAGTCATTTTGATTTGTATTTCTTGGATGACTAAGGAAATTGAGCATTTCTTTAAGTGTTTCTCTGGCATTAGATATTCCTATGTTGAGGATTAACTGTTTAACTCTGTATCCCATTTTTTAATTGGATTACATCACTCTGTACAAAAGTAAAATCCAAGTGGATCAAAGACCTCAACAGAAAAACCAAACACACTAAACCTGTTAGAAGAAAAATCGGGAAGAGCCTGGAATTCATTGGTACAAGAGACAACTTCCTAAACAGAACACCAACAGTATAGGATCTAAGAAAAAAAATCAATAAATGGAACCTCATGAAACTGAAAAGCTTTCTGTAAAGCAAAGGACACAGTTGTCAGAACAAAACGACAGCCTGCAGATTCGGAAAGGATCTTCACCAACCCTATATCTGACAGAGGGCTACTATCCAGAACATATGAAGAGCTTAGGAAGTTAAACACCAACAAACTAAGTAATACAATTAAAAATGGGGTACAGAGCTAAACAGAGAATTCTGAATAGAGCAATATCAAATGGCAGAGAAACACTTGAAGAACTGCTCAATGTTCTTAGCCATCAGGGAGATAAAAATCAAAACAACCCAGAGATTTTACCTCACACCCAACAGAATGGCTAAATATCAAAACCTCAAGTGTCAACATATGCTGGAGAGGATGTGGAAAAAGGGGACCCCCCCCTTTTTGCTGGTGGAAAAGTAAACTTGTACAACCACTTTGGAAATAAATCTGATGCTTTCTCAGAAAATTGGGAATATCCAGATACACCACTCCTAGTCATATCCAAAATATGCTAAACTATACAACAAGGACATTTGCTCAATCATGTTCATAGCAGCTCTATTCGTATAGCCAAAAGCTGGAAAAAAACATAGATGTCCCTCAACGGCGGAAAGGATACAGAAATTGTGATATTTTTATACAATGGAATACTACTCAGCTATTAAAAACAAGGAAATCATGAAATTTCCAGACAAATGGTGGGAACTAGAAAAGATCATCCTGAGTGAGGTGTCCCAGAAGCAGAAAGACACATATGCCAAATACACACTCGTAAGTGGTTATTACCCATAATATATAGGACAAACATACTAAAATCTATACTCCTAAAGAATAAAATAAAAGGAAGACCCTAGGAATGATTCTCAATCCTCATTCAGAAGGACAAATGCGATAGACACTGGAAGCAGGAGAAGACAGGGAACAGGACAGGAGCCTACCACAGAAGGTCTCTGAAAGACTCTACCAAGCAGGGTACTCATAGTCAAACTTTGGTCAGAGTGCAGAGAATCTTATACAAGAAAAGGGAGATAGAAAGACCTGGATTGGACAGGAGCTCCAAAAGGAGACCAACAGAGCTAAAAACAAACAAACAAACAAACAAAAAATAACCTGAGCCCTGGTCCCCTGCCTAGACTTATACCCCAACCAAGGACAACACATGGAGAAGACCTAAAATCCCAGCTCAGATGTAGCTCCCAGACTCAGTCTCCAAGTGGGATCCTTAGTAAGAGGAGTAGGGGCTGTCTCTGCCATTGACTCAATGGCAAGCTCTCTGATCACCTCCCTCTGTGGAGTGCAGCCTTGCCAGGCCACAGAGGAAAACAGTGCAACCAGTCCTGATGAGAACTGATAGGCTATGGTCAAATAGAGAGAGGAAGACCTCACCTATCAGTGGAACAGGGGAGGTACATAGGGGGAGAAGAGGGAGAGAGGGTGGGATTGGGAGGAGACATGGGAGGGGGACAAACCTGGGATAGAAATTGAATAAACTATAATAAATGATAGTAAAAACAACTGAAAATATTAAAGTACTCAGTATTTAAGTGTATGTGTTTTATGAGTTGTGAAATAAAAGTATCTCTAGCTCTTTGAGATAGGATGGTTTCATAGAAGAAATTCATAAAATTGTAAATGAGGAGTTGAAAAACATCCTGGGTCTCTAAATGAAACCATCGTAGTACCATGCCTATATTATTTGTAAGGCCTCTGGTTAATATTGTAAAACATCTTTATATATATTTATACCTACTCCATTACCAAGTTAAAGCCAACTACATGAGGCAGGTCTTGACCCATTTTGTTCATTAATCTTTGTGTTTTGAATTAAAAATCCTTCTCTGTCTGCAGTGAATACTCATAGTTCAATAAATTTGAAAGATCAAGGGAATGTTAGCCTTGAAACAAAGGCTGCATATTTTAACATAATCCTGTGTATCATAAATTCAAAAGAAGTAGCAAATCTTTCATTTATTTATTAAACAAATATTTGTTCAATATCTACTACATAGATACATATCTTGGGTTATGAAGTATATGCATGAGTGAATGAGGCAAAACATATCTCCTCTACCCCCAAACTCATCATCTATATAAAGTTACTACAAACAGCTTAACAAACCCTATCAAGTATGTAAGATTATATTAGGTATAAGTAAAGCTTTCATGGGTGACATGTAAGGGGGATGTGTTATCTTTCATGGGAGGTATGGAAAATTGAACTGAAACTTATCATAGGCTTCTGTTACACAGTGAAGAGAAAAGCCAAGGTCTTGTATTATTATAAGGGTCTTTGGATCCACCCAGAAAAATAGCTCAAAGGGAGATATACACCTGGCAGTTGGAGTTTTGTTTAATTAGCTGTGGCTTCTAGGAATGGTGTTATCCACCTAGTCACGATGTATCACTTCCAACTTATTTTTTTCTTAACATACATGTTACAAAAGAAGAAATGATTTTAATGGTGGCTCTTCCAATTTTTTTTATTTTGAATTTCATACAGACATGCAATGAAATATGATCAGAACTATTCCCATATTTTTGTCATTCAATTCCCTATCTCCCACAACATGTCCTCTTCTAATATTATGTCTTTAAAAAAAATAACAGATCAAGTCCAGTTAGTGCTATTCATGTGTGCACAGGTGTGGGGCCATCATCTAGAACACAGGAAACTTACAAGTGATTGCATCTTTAAAAAAAAAAAAAACAACAATCCCATAGTTACTATTAAGCACCAATTGCTACTTAGTAATAAGAGAGGTATGGAAATTATCTGCCTATCATGTGCCAAAATTTTGGCTGGATTGGTCTTGGGTAGGTACCCACAACTTTTGTAATTCCTTGGGTTTTATAGCCATGTCATGTGCATCTTCTGGATCCATCTTTGCCAGTGTTCTATTGCTGTGAAGAAATACCATGACCAAGGCAACTCTTACAAAAAGGAGCATTTAATCAAGGTTGGCTTACAATTTTAAAGGTTTATTCCGTTATCATCATGGTTGGGAGCATGGCAACATGCAGACAGGCATTGGAGAGCCTGAGACTGGCATAAGTTTTCTGAATTCTCAAAGTCCAGCCCCAGTGACTTACTTCCTTCAACAAGACTACTGCACCTAAGCCTTTTGAGCCTATCAAAGAGTTCTACTGCCTGGTGAATAATCTTCAAATTTATGAACATATGGGGGCTATTTCATTTCAAACCACCAGTGTTATTCTCCATTCAGTGCCTGGATCTAGGCTGGGATCCTGGAACTCGGCTTCCAAGTAGAGAATGGGTTTCTGTTTCTCTCAGTGACTTAGAGTGACTTAGGGTGAGGCCCAAGGGCTCTAAACCAGAGTGTGGAAAAGATTTTCCACGGAGTGTTACATTTGTTCTCTTTGAGCATGAGGTCTCTGGTGGCAATTGAAGCTTGGCATTTCAAAGCCTATAGCAGATACCAACATGTTACATCTCTTGGTTAAGCTGCTGTGCTGAGCATGGCAGACGTCCAGGCCAAGGCCCATACCTGTTTGTCTTGCAGCCAAGGCAGAGGACTGGTGAGGCCCACCCAGGCCCAGCTGACAGGACAACAGGCCCAGTGAGAAGCTACCTGGTAGAGGATAAGTGACAAATCTCTGAAGGTCTTGGAGTAAGAAGGCTCGAACCTCTATTCCTGTAAAAGCAAGGGCAATACAAACCCTGGGCAGAGGGAGGGATTTCAAGGGTGAATGTGTTTGATTTACTGGGGTCGGGGAGTGAAGGCTAATTAATGGTCCTATCACAAGAAGGAAAATACACTACTTAATTATTTGGGGGGGGGGGGAGTGCTTGGATCTCCAAATACAATTAATGGTCACTGCTGGACTAAGATCCTTAGCAGTGTGGATCCTTAGCTTGTTAGAGCACTTTCCTTATCAGGGAGGGTCCTGATGGCTATGTGAGACTCCTTACAAGACCCGGAATCACCCACATCATGGGAGACTTTTCAGAACTCCATTGAGAAAAAGGAGTCTATCATCATAGATGGAGAGCAAATGATTGACTGTCCATAGATAGCTACTTCAACCTTGTATAGCAGAGTCCCACACACCACAAGCTCGTACATTCTTTCCAGTTCCCTTCCACAATTTTCTCTAAGTTTGGAAGCAGTTAATGTTGATTACTGTTAAGGGATGAGTACTTAAAATTATTATTTTTGTCACTTTGACCAATTCTGCATCTCTGCAGTAAAGTCTTACTTCAAAAAAAAAAAAAAAACAACTGCCTTGACTAAGTAACAGTAGCAACTACACCTAGGCCTATGACATCTCCAACCACACACTGACTTTTAACGAGAAATACAATATCAATCATGAGATTTCCACCTGTGGAAGAAGTTGTAAATCTAATTAGATAGAATTTAGTTTCCCTGTAATGATCATGCCACTATTATACCAGTGGGCATGTCTTACATGGCAGGTTATTATTGACATATGCACTGTCCAGTGTAGCTTAAGACTATTGATCTCTTTTCACTCCCAGCAGCATATCTTGTATTTTCTAACACTGTGAAAGCAAGCCAGCAGTGAGTAAGTTTCTGGTTGACCAAGATGTTCATTTCTCTATGCCCTGTAGAAAAATATGTGCTCCTACCATGTATTAATTGGCTTAGAAAACAAGTTATCAAATGGGTTTTCTCCAACCCTCCCATTCTCATAACTTTTTATGCTTGTCACTCCCAGTATCCCCACTCTTTAATTCACATCACCCATTAAACCTCCCACCCTTAAGAACTGCTCCCTTGACTCCTTTCTAGTTTCCTATTTTTTTTCTAAAGTTACTTCAAGTTAAACACACAAACCTAAAGATTTGAAGCTGGGCTCCACAAATGAGAAAGAAGATGAAGTGTTTGTCATTCTGGTCATGGTTATGTCAGTTTAATTTTTCCAGCCTTGTTTATTTACTTTCAAATGCCTTAATTTCATCTTTCTCTATAGCTAAATTAAATTTTGTTGTGTATATGTACATCATTCTTCTCATTTATTAATCTCTTGATGGACATTAAGGCTCATTCTGTTTTATAGTTATTGTGAAAAAGGGAGCATTGAATATGGACAAGCAAATATCTCTATAATAGAATATAGAGTCATTTCAATACATACTCTGGAGCGGTATCACTGGGTCATTTTGTAGATCCATTACTAAGTTTTTTTGTTTGTTTTGAGGAATCACCATACTGATTGCCATAGTGACTGTACCAATGTATACTTCTACCTAGACTGAATGGTGGCACTTCTTTCTTGACAACCTTGCCAGCATCTTCTGTCATTTGATGATTTGATCACAACCATTTTGAAGTAGTTGACTTAGAATCTCAAAATAATTTTAATCTTTCACTTCTATGATGGTTAATTATCTTGAACACATTTCAATATATTTGTTAGCCATTACCATTTCTTATTTTTGGAACTCTAGTTCTATAGATCATTTTTTACAGTTTGTTTTCTTGATTTTAAGAGTCTTTTTTATTATTTGTACAGTGTAGCTAATAATCTGCACTCAGATGCATAGCTGGCAAATATTTTCTCTCATTCCTTAAGTTGCCTCCTCATTTAACTGATGGTTTCTTTTGCCATATAGAAAGTTTTTAAGGTCATGAAGCACTGTTTGTCAGGTATTGAAGACACCACTGGTTTTTTTTGGTTTTGATATAGAGAAATCAAGCTGTTAGCTTCCTTCAAGCTGGTTATTTCTCACAGTGCTAAAAGGTGTTATGCAGGCTGCTGAAGAGAAAGGGCATCAACAGTCTTATGTAGCTGTGAACTACAATGCCAAACTGCTAGGCATGTTGTGGCCATTCATACAATGGTGGAACAGCTTTTTAACTAACTTCAACAGGAGGGAATCCATACCTGATATTTTTACTAGATCAAAGGTCTGTGGTGTGGCTGAATAGATTATAGGCTCTGGAGGGGAACTTAACTACTGTTGTTTACTAGTTTGACAAGGTCCCAAAGTACCTTCTAAATATTTGTATATGCCAGAGATTTAATCAGAAGAGTTACTCTCAGAATATATTATACATGAATGAAATCATCAAAGAATAAAACTAATCAAAAAAGAAAAATCTAAACATAAAAGATAAATGGCAGTTAATTAATAAATAATTATCAGGAAGTGTCAGTGAAATAAGACTACAAAAGCAACCTGTAGTAGAAAATGTACAGATCCAACTCCTTCCTGGGAAAATAGTTGTCTTTCAGCTTCTGGAAGTTTTCTTTCTTGTTTTTTAATTTGGTTTTGTTGTTTTTGTTTGTTTATATAAAGGGTTTTGTACTCAACTGAACTCTGTTGTAGTAGAAGCTGATAAAAAGTTTAAGGCATATTTCTTTCCACAGATAGTCTAGAAAATACTATAGTTACCTATGTTTTGTATTCTTTTGTCAGTGTTGAAAGGGAATTTGATATAGTTGTTTATATCTTTTTTCCCCTCCAGAAAACAGATAGGCACATTATAGTCCATTGGGTAACTTCCCAGGCTTGTTTCTTGATCTTTCTCTGTGTGTGTGTGTCTGTCTGTATCTATTTAGTAGTCTGTCTCTCTGTATCTAGCTGTCTGTCTATTTATTTTCTTGTGTATGTTTGTATTGCCTGCATGTATGTCTGTGCACTATTTGTATACAATGTCCAAAAAGGACAGGAGAGGACATGAGCTCTCAGTTGTGAGCTTGTGCTGGGAATTAAATCTGAGCTCCCTGGAAGAGCAGTCACTGCTTTTAATTGCTGAGATAACTGTCCAGAGCTCCCTGTCCCCACCTCACAAACACACCTAATTTTAGAGTCAAATTATGTTGCCACATGTTGCCATGCATATTTCTTTACATGTTTTCTAAGGCTTCTTTTGCCACACAATGGCAGAGCTGAGGATATGCAAAAATAATATAGGAGGAATATATTTCAAAATAACTAATGTGAATCTAGACACCTACAGGTTAAGATATTGAGAACTGGTTTTATGTAGTCTTATCACAAACTGATAGCTCTATGATGAGTATGAGTTCATTTTTGATCAGATAAATGTTGTCAGTCCTCAATACGTATGTATTTCAAAATATCATTTTGCCCACAGCCAAATGTATTACTATTGTTGAATTGAAATAAGCTTTAATGAATGAGTGCAGAAAATATTGTATTAGGATCTTTGATAAAAAAGTTGCTACCACCTAGTGTACTCATTCGTTTTGTTAAATGATAATTAAGTTTCCAGGCATATTTGGTCAGTTTTTGTCTGTAACAGTGCTTTCAAGAGTGCTGCCATCTCTCTTATTCTTCCTGTTTTAGATACATCTTTAAATATCATTATAAAGAGAAACTGTGATGATTCTTAGACCTCACACATCTAAAACTAGTCATAACTTTGTCCTTGTTTGTGAATGATAATTTAATCAAGTAAAAGTCTAAGTTCATAGTAATAACCCAAGATAATTCATTGTGGGTTCATTTTTTTCCAATTGAGAAAACAACTGAATTTTTTTTCAATACTCCCTTTAATCTTCTTGCTTTGTAGATGTGGTCAGGGAGACATCTATTTGTATTAAGCCTGTATGGTATTTGAAATGCACTTTAAGTCCTAAGAATTAATTTTAGTCATGAAAAAATTTCAGTCAATATATCCTCAGTTTTTTTTTTCTGATATTCTACTATACCATTATCCAGGGACTTTTATTAGATACACATTTAAAACTGTTGAGCTAGACTTCAGGTTTCTTAATTTATCTTTCAGATATTTTAAAGTCACTGTTCTTTAGTACTATGTCCTGAGTTAATTTTCTCAGAAATATCTTCCAATTCATTAATTCTTTAATTGACCTTGTCAAGTCTGGAGCATCTTTTAATTTCAATGACTAATGAAAGGGCCAAGTTCTATTTAAATCTCAAGGCTTAAGTCTGGATCATACAATACATTTTGCACGAAGCACGTTTAATTCCTTTGTTCTACAACAGCTGGACTTCTAGTTGCTTTTCAATTACTCTAAATAGATAACTTATAAGAAGCTTCATGCTCATTTGCCAGTTTAGGCTTTTCTTTTTATCTTATTTGTAGAAATCCACAGTGGCAATATTTTTGGTGACAGTTGCACCTGTTTGTTTTTTTTTTTTCTTTTAATGAAGATGGATAACTTTGTACATAGATCAGGGAAGTATTTGAAGCATCCATACTGAAGAGAGATGATTTTCAAATAACTGTGTTCAAGAAAAAAAAAATGAATGAATCCATATCACGGTTACTCCATTATGAATTTAAGGCAAGAGTTTCAATGATATTCCTTAAAATACGTCACTTCAAGAGGTGCATCTTTCAAGGGTGAGCAATGCAATGCCATCAGCATTATACTCACTTAAACTCAATGTCATCCCATTCAAAATTTCAGGTTTCATGAGTTTTTCTGGACATATTATGAGTCTTTCATGTCTATGGTTCCCATTAGTTTGACACCTTTACATGTCATTTCTTTTGTTCTTTCCTGCTGTAAATCTGAAAATAACCATTTCAGTTTTTTTTCTTTTACAAATAATTTGTTTTGTTTTTTGTGGAAACTTCAAATGTTTTTGTGGAAGAGAGTAACTATTTTCCTGTTACATTTCAAGGACCCATTCTTTTTTTTAATGTACTTTATTTATTTTTATATCAATCACAGGTTAGGTACTTTGCATCCCAGGCGTAGCCCCCTCCCTCATTCCCTCCCACTCTCCCCATCCCTCCCTCATCTCCTCCCCACCCCCTCCAAGTCCACCAAAGGGGAGGACCTCCTCCCCTTCCATCTGACCCCAGATCATCTTGTCTCCTCAGGGCTGGCTGCAATGTTCTCCCCTGGGATCTAGCTAGGCTGTTACTCCCTGGCTTGTATGGGGGAGGGGCAAAGAGTCAGCCATCGAGTTCATGACAGAAACAGTCCCTGTTCCCTTTACTAGGGTGTTCAGTTGGACACCAAGCTACCATGGGCCACATCTGAGTGGGGGTTCTAGACCATATCCATACATGGTCCTTGGTTGGAGAAACTGTCTCATAAAAGACCCCTGTGCCCTGTTCAGTTTGGTCTTTGTGGAGCTCTTGTTCTCCCCAAGTCATACTAACTTCCCCTATTTTTATTATTATTTCCTGCCCTCTGCTGAAGGCTTGGTTGTGAGTCTTAATATCTACTTTGATACATTGCTATATTGATTCTTTCAGAGGCCCTGTTTGGTATGCTCCTGTCCTGTTGCTTGTTTTCTCCTCCATTCAATAAAAGGACCCATTCTTTAAAATAAAATGTTTCCCATGCCCATATATAAACCTAATGAGAATCAGCTGACTCTGAGTAGGTTGATGGTAATATCTTATTTTAGCATTTTGGAACAAAGTGGTTATTATTATTCATAGTCTTGGATCTTTCCAAATCCATTTCCTCATTCCTAAGGACCTACACATTGTTGTGATACCATTTTCTGGTATAATCCCCATTTTCTTTCTTTTTTAACATTTTTAATTTTATTTTATATTAGTCACAGGTTATGTATTTTGTATCTCAGCTGTAGCCCCCTCCTGCATTCCCTCCCTATCCTCCCCTCATCCCTCCCTCATCTCCTCCTTGCCCCTTTCCAAGTCCACTGATAGGGGAGGACCTCCTCCCCTTCCATCTAACTCTAGCTTATCAGGTCTCTTCAGGAATGGCTGCAATATCCTCTTCTGTGGCCTAGCAAGGCTGTTCCTCCCTCGGGGGCTAAGGGGGTCGAAGAGCCAGCCATTGAGTTCATGTCAGAAATAGTCCCTGTTCCCCTTACTAGGGTACCCACTTGGATATTGAGCTACCATTTGCTACATTCAAGCAGGGGTCCTAGGTTATATCCATATATGATCCTTGGTTGGAGAAACAGTCTCATAAAAGACCCCTGTGCCGTGATATATTTGGTCCTTGTGGAGCTCCTGTTCTCTCCAGGTCATACTAACTATCCGTTCTTTCATATGATTCCCTGTACTCTTCCAAAGGTTTGGTTATGTGTCTTAATATTTGCTTTGATACAGTGCTATGTAGAGTCTTTCCAAGGCCCTCTGTTGTAGGCTCTTGTCTTGCTGCTTTTTTTCTCCTAAATCCAATGTCCATCCCATTTGTCTTCATAAGTGAGGATTGATCATCTTACCCAGAGTCCTCCTTCTTGTTTATCTTCTTTAGGTGTATAGAGTTCAGTATGTTTATTCTATCTTATAGGTCTATATAAGTGAGTATATAGCGTGTGTGTCTTTCTGCTTTTGGGATACCTCACTCAGGATAATCATTTCCAGGTCCCACCATTTGCCTGCAAATTTCATGATTTCCTCATTTTTAATTACACAATGGAATAATACTCAGCAATTAAAAATGAGGAAATCATGAAATTTGCACCCATTTTATTTCTTTAATGATACTTTTTACTATGGCCTTAGACAGGCTCACAAATCACTTATGAAGAAGGTGTTAAAATAATTGTGATTGGACACATTTGTTTTTCTTGTGTACCATGGAGTAGCATTACATCATGGTACTTTTAGGTCTATAAAAGGCGGAGAGAGCTATGTCAATGGTGTGAAAGTTTTTAAATGTCTTGTCACTATGGAAATTTCTGTACAGCTGGTGTTTGTTACATAGACTGAAACCAGACTTGGGAATTAATAAAGGAGGTAAAGGAGGAGGACTGTTTTCTTAATTTATGAAACATGTAGATATGGTAAGTGAAAAAAATCCTCTGATTTTCTAATCAATAACTGATTGTCTAATCAGTACTAATCAGTAACTGATTATCTAATCAATAGTAGAATGTAAAATAAATGATAATTTTCTGGGGTAGTACTTTGAAAGGCATGGAATCTGAACGGTGAGGAATGACACTTCCATAATCATTGATATCTAACTAGTAATTTAGGCTTCTTGCTTATAGAAACTAACTTAATGTCCACGATGATCCTGTGGAGTCATTACTACCAGTATCCCAATATATGAGTAAAAAGAAGCAGTAGTACAGATTTCTTAGGCAATGTGACTAAGGTCATAAAGCTAGTGAATCTTTTATAAACTGTCTCTAGCATGTACATTGCTTCTTTTTCCTCTGTTTTGAGGGAATAGTCTTGCTATTTGAGCCCAGAGTGGACTTAAACTCATGGCAAGGCTCCTACCTCAAGCTCCCAAATGCAAGTACATAAGCCACTATTATTAAGTTAGAACATATATCCCTAGCACTGAAATTTCTTTCAGGATTTGAATAATACTAATATATGTATAGATGACTTTCAGTAGATTTCTTATTTTCAATGAATTAGTGTCCTCAGAAACAGAATAAGATACTATGGAGACGACATAAGATAATATATTAAAGAACTCAATAACTGCAGTATCAATACTAGCAGTGATATTGTTTCTGCTGTCACAGTTTTACACCTGTTTGTATTCCTACCATTGACAGCTGAAAAGAGATTATTAGATGTGATCAAAAACCGATGTGCAAAAACAAAATAACCAAAGCGCCTTTGAGTTGTCTCCCTGAAAAATGAGACAAAGAATTTCAATCACAAGCCAAATTGAATCTTAGAAGTTTATATTAATTTTTTTTCATTTAAAATTTGCTTTACAAGAGGTCTAAAATATTGTAAAATATTCACAGTTCTTATCAGTGTTATCATAGTGTGTAGACTATGTTAACTCTTTGGAAAGCAATTTACTTGTCATCATTAATTAACCTAGCATTTCTTTTCTTACAGCTCTGCTCAGACAATTAAGTGAAGGTGTGTGTACAAGGCTGTTTGCAGCATCTTTTCTATTTATATAAGGCTCGAAACAGCTTAAATGTCCACCAGGCCTTCAGTAATGATACGAATATATTCACTGCTTCCCTAACAGGCCTCCTGACAGCTAAATCTCTCTACTTTATAGTAACTAAAAATGTGTTTTATTCTCAAATTTGTCTATCTCTTATGAATAAGTCGCTGTGTAATTTCAGTGATTCTATTGTTGTTTTCATAAGCCTCCAACGAGTTATCAGCACTGTGATAGCATATAAATGTCAAGAGTTGATTGCAAGAACCCTTTTTAATGGTTAATCATTGCTCATGCTCAGCTATTTCCCAGCACAGAGGGATGAGGAGAACCATGTCTTTTTTTCCAAACATATTTTTTGAAGGATTTTTATGTTCCTCTCAAACTATGCTTGTTCTTTATCTCATACCTGGAGGACCTAGTCATTACAAAACTCTTGCAACACTACAAGAAACTGAAAAAAAAAAAGAACCTACAGGGCTTTATAGTGGTTCAGTTACATATCTTTAAAAGTGACACCATACAAAAACACTAGCAATTAATATAAGGAAAAAAAAACAAATGAAAGATGGAATGGTTTTGAAACAAAAGCCCCATATGACCTTATAGTGAAGAAATAAAGAGGGATGTTTTCATATACTTTTATAAGTGATCAATTAAGATTGTTTATTAACGTTTTCCTGATTATGGCATAACCGTTCAGAGCAGACCTAATATCCTGGATATTTACAATTGCTCAGAGATTAACAATCAACAAAGCAGATGATAAATCTATAAATCTGTGCCATCATTTTGCCAAATATCAGTGTTCCATCCTTATGAACACTATTGACTATCTCTCAAAATAGCCACATTTCAGTGGCTTAATCTACACTGTGACTTATCTTTAAATTGTTTTCCCTGAAGCTTTGTTTATAAATCACCATAAAAGATTTTGAAGAATGAAAAAAGTCTGGGCCAGATTAATATTCAGTCTTTAAATTTCTATACATCTAAAACAATCATATGCATTTGCTGAGTTTTCTAAACATCATTTGTGAATTTATGTTTGAGAGAAAAAAGAAAGGATGACCACATTTATTTGAGAAAAGAAATAAAAATCACTTCTTTGTTGTATTGTAACCTCTTTAGTTTGTTATTAAAACATACATAAATATAGAATATATTTCTGCCATGCCTAAAAATAGGATCTCAGCATTTTGTGCCTCACAATATACTAGAAAAGATGTCAGGGTACAGATTAAAATGATTTCAGAATCCCTTTGTCTAACTTAAATGAAGCTTTCTAGTCCTTCTTGACCAACCTATACATACATATTTTTTGATTTCAGTTTCATGCCATTTCTATTAAATCAAAGCCAAATATTCTAAATTGTTTGGGACTAGAAGCCATGCAAATTAAAGTGGCAAGTTTCCAATTGTTGAAAATTTGAAATAAAGTGTGTCATCTGTGAAACAGTTGTTGGTGTATATGTATATCAGATACTCAGTCTGTGTGCCTTTTATTGACACATGCTTTCTGAGTCTCTTCCATCGCAGGCTTTGCCAGTGAATACATTTAACTTAGAAGTTGATGAGTTAGGCATTATTATTTGGATATTTTTCTGAATAACCTGCTATGAAATGATTCATATTGAACTTGGAAAATGATTGTATTTTAGTCTTCCTACGAAAGAAAATGTTTCTTAATTTTGCCTCAATATTTACAGTTAGAATGAATTTCCTACTTTTCTGCTCATTTGAATTTATGATCAGTTCATTTAAAGTTAATTCACTACTTGTAAATGTAGTCATAGCATTTTAAATTAGAGTATTAAATACATAATTGAAAAAGTTATTAAGTTAGAATGGACATAAGGAAATAAAATTTTATTTGGCTATCTTATTTTTTCAGAACCGCTGTTTCATTTCTAATTTTTTTCCTGTATTTTGTGATCATAATAACATATGTTTTGTTTTTATAAGTGATACATTAGGAAGATTACTCAAGGACTGGTTCCCTTTACCCTCATCTTAATGCCGACATAAAAAAGAGGTTCAAAATTCTTGCATTCCAGTAAAGTTCAGTTGTGAGAGCAATTTTCAGAAAGTCAAATTCAGTTCACCAATACAAGACAGGGTTGATGTTTGTCCCCACTCCTATTCAGCATAATGCTGAAAATCTTCAGAGCATTGAGGCAAGAGAAAAACAAACAAACAAAGAAACCAAAGCCCTCTCAACTCAAAAGGGAGAAGTTAAACTGAACTCAAGGCTCTACTACAACACTTCAAAAAACAGAAAATTACTTAATTAAAGCTGTAGAATGGAATTGCAATGTACATTTACCATTAGTATTTCTGTTATTTTCACAAAGAACAATGTGTAAAAGAAACTGGGAATATAATCTTATTTATAATATATATATATTAGTATCTCCTGTAGGGCTGGGTTGTTGCATATACATTGTTTAAATTTAGTTATGTCATGGAATATTTTGTTTTCTCCATCTATATTGATTGAAAGATTTGCTGGATGTAGTAGCCTGGGTTGGCATCTGTGATCTCCAAGTGTCTGAATGATGAGCCCAGGCCCTTCTGTCTTTCATAGTTTCTGTTGAGAAGTCTAGTGTGATTCTGATATGTCTGCCTTTATATGTTACATGGCCTTTTCCTCTTGCCACTGTTAATACTTTTTCTTTGTTCTGTTGATTTAGTGTTTCAATTATTATGTGGCAGGAGGAGTTTCTTTTCTGGTCTACTTTATTTGGTGTTCTGTAGGCCTCTTGTATATTTATGGGCATCACTTTCTTAAGGTTGGGGAAATTTTCTTCTACGATTTTCTAGAAAATATTTTCTCAACCTTGAAGCATGGAATCTTCTTTTTCATCTATTCCTATTATTTTTAGGTTTCATCTTTTCATGCTGTCCTTGATTTCTTGGATGTTTTGCATTTGTAACTTTTCCAATTTTATATTTTTTTCTTTGAGTAATATATCAATTTCTGCAATATCTTTAGCGCCTGAGAGTCTCTCTTCCATCTCTTGTATTCTGCTTGTGATGCTTACCTTTGTGGTTGTTGATCTCTTCTCTAATTTCTCAAACTCCAGGAATTTTTCTGTTTGTGTATTCTTTACTGATTCCAATTCTGTTTTCATGTCTTGTACCATTTCCTTCATCTGTCTGAATGTGGATTCCTTTCTGTCCATGATGGACTCTATATTTTTTTGTTCTTTTCTTCTTCTGTTCCTTGAATAACTACACAATCACATATTTAAGATTATTTTACTGTGTTTCAGCTACAATAGAATATTTGTTGAGTTTTGGGGATTCTCGTGAAGTCATGATGTTCTGGTTTTGTTGCCCATATTCCTATGCTAGCCTCTAGTGATCTAGTTGTCTGTAGCCTTGACTGTTATTATTCCTGAAGCATGTACTATAGACTGGCTCCACCTGTCTCCAGAGTCTCCAGTAGTCTCCGTTGGATTCAGTGTCTCTGTTGGCTCACTGTATATGCCCTAGGTATGCCAGGTATTTGGGGCAGAGGTGGAAAGAACTCAGAGTCTAGAGTTGCTCTAGTGCCCCACAGGTTTCCTCAAGGTGGTGTAGGATATGATTTGGGTCATGTTCTTAGATCGGCTCTGCTAGGTTCACTGGCTATGCCGATCTCATTATTTCCTACCCAGGTAGGCTAGGCTGCTGGAGAGCAGGAAGAAAGATCTCCGAGCCAAGAACTGCTCCAGTGTCCCACAGGCTTCCTTAAATAGTAAAGGATTGAACCTGAGTCCCATGCCTAGCTCAGCTCTGCTTTGTTCATTTTCTGTGCTGTGTTGGCTGTTTCTGACCTTGGTGAGCCAGGCAGGTGGGGGGAAGGCAGAATTGAGCCACCCCTCCTCTACAGTACCAGAATGTATGCCCTCCACAAGGCAGTGAGAGCAAGTGCCGTCTGCCCCTGAGACTAGGAAGGTGTCCACAGGATGTTGTGTGTGTTCTACCTGGTTTAGAATCAGGACACACTAGCTCTCAGAAAGTATTCACAGGACCATGAGAGTGGGCTCCCAGTTTTGGAACTTTACCCTCAGTACAGGAAAGTATTTACTCCCTAGGCAGTGAGAGTGAGTGACCAAGGTCTGAACTGCCACAAGCACTTATCCCAGGAAGGTATCCACAGTGGTGGGCTTGGGTGGGTGGCCTAGGCCTGTGACAGTGCCATGCAGGAGCCCAGGAAATTTTCCTAGCATTAGCAGGGTGGCCTGAAGATGGACTTTCTAATACCCCTGTAGACTTTCCTTTCTCCTGAGAAACACAGATGTTGGGGTTTCAGTGTGGCCTGCTGGTCACCCTGCTCTCACTGCTGAGCTGCTATTCAGATATCCTGCATAGTGCATACAGCCATCTTGGATCTGCCCTTTTGTTTATTTTTGATCATATTAACTCTGCCTCTCTGAACTCTAAACAGAGTCTTTCCTGCCCATCATAATTTGTCTCATTTTCCCATCTTCAAGGGTGATTTGTGTTTACCAGATATCCCTGGATGTGTGTTTTTCAACTGGTATCTTTGTGTGTTGTGTGGTGGAGTGGGGTTGTTTAATTATCAGGGCCTAATTTATTATAGGAAACTTTCCCTTATTGTTCTATTTAATATTAATTACACATAGCTCTAGAGTTAGAGGGAAACTTTGTATCCACCTCCGTCTATGTCTTTATTTAGTGTTCTTTGGGCTTGCACAGGTTTTATGCATACTCTTATTCCCACTCTGAGTTCATATGTGCCATAGACTTTATGGGTCTCATAGTCTTTCTGCTCACACTTCCACAATGATCCATGAGAGAGGTATGGCTTATTTTTACCAATAGTATTTGAGTTTTATATGATGTGTTTTGTTCATAGTCACTTCCCCTTCTCAAACTTTTCCTAGTTCCACTGTCGATTTCCTACTTAGCCAATTGTTAGGGTTTCACTGCAGAAGAATATTTGGGCAGATAGAGACCAATTAATGCCACAAAGATCATACCAAGCAACATGTTGCTTCCTTTATTAGCCTCTCAAGTAGACCCCCAAGTCTGGGATTTCTAAAACCCCTCTGTGGCGAGACACCATTCCCCTGTAGTCATTCAGTTATAGGATCCCACCCGGTATATTGCCCAAGCTCAATACCCACTTCCTCTCCTTTTAACACTCCTATACTTGAGGTTAAAAAGTCCAATGGAACATATCATCTGGTTCAAGACTTCCAGCTTCTCAACTCTGCAATTGTCCTCCTCCACCCTGTTGTAGCTAATCCCTATACTCTCCTCTCCACTATCCCCTCAGGCCCTTCTCATTTCTCAGTTCTGGATCTCAAGGATGCATTTTTCTCTATTCTTTTATACACCCAGTCACAAAATATCTTTGTTTTTACCTGGACTGACCCTGACACCCTTGTTTCTACTCAGATTACCTGCACTGTTCTACCCCAGGGATTCTGGGACAGCCCATACCTTCTTGGCCAAGCCCTAGCCTCTGATCTACTCTCTCTTTCTCTCCCTAAATCTAAACTTATACAATATGTAGATGACCTTCTCCTCTGCAGCACATTCGTACAATTTAGCCAAACTAACATTTCTGCTCTTCTAAATTTCCTATCCAGCAGGGACTATCTGGTCTCACCCTCCAAGGTCCAGTTGTCCACCTCTGAGGTCACTTACCTGGGACTAACAATAACCCCAACCCACAAGGGCACCACAAGTAAGGAGGTGAATTAAATAATGATGATCACAACAGAGGTTTATTAAATGCAGGTAAAGAGGGGGAGAGAAGGGAGAGCAGGACATGATGGGGGAAAGAGAGAGAGGGAGTTCCCCAATAGAGAAAGGGGGCCAAGAAAGGCCAAGAGAAGGGGAGCAAGAGAGAAGGGACCAAGAAAGGAGAGACCAAGAAGGGCCAAGAGAGACAAAGAGAAGGACCACATGGACAGCTGGTCCCTTTAAGGCGTAAGATAACCACACCTTCCAGGTGTGGCTACCTGGCCAGTGGCACGATGACATTATAAATTGCTAGGCAACCCAGGAACAGGTTTAGTTCCAAAATCCTAACACCTAGCTTATCAAGTCTCTTTAGGACTGGCTGCAATATTCTCTTCTGTGGCCTAGCATAGCTGCTCCTCCCTCATGTGTGTGTGTGGGGGGGGAGGCCAAAGAGCCAGCCATTTAGTTCATGTCAGGAACAGTCCCTGTTCCCCTTACTAGGGAACCCACTTGGATACTGAGCTGCCATGGGCTCCATCCGAGCAGGGGTTCTAGGTTATATTCATGCATAGTCCTTGGTTGTAGAAACAGTCTCAGAAAAGACTTCTGTGTCCAGATATATTTGGCATTTAGTTCTATTGATGGTGCCCTTTGCCTTACAAAAGAATTTCAGTTTCATAAGGTCCCATTTATTAACTGTTGATCTTAGTGCCTGAACTGTTGGTGTTCTGTTTAGGAAGTTGTCTCCTGTGCTAGTGTGTTCATGGTTATTCCGCACTTTCTCTTCTATTAAATTTAGTGTATCTGGTTTTATGTTAAAGTCTTAGATCCACTTGGAACTGAATTTTGTGCAAGATGATAGATATGGATTTATTCATATTCTTCTACATGCAGATAACCAGTTAGACCAGCACCATTTGTTGAAGATGCTTTCTTTTTTCCATTGGGTAGTTTTGGCTTCTTAATAAAAAATCAAGTGTCCCTAGGTGTGCAGGTGTATTTCTGGGTCTTCTGTTCCATTCCATTGTTCAACTTGCCTGTGTTTATGCCAATAATATGTGGTTGTTATTATTATGCTCTGCAGTATAACTTGGAATCGGGGATGGTTATGCCTCCAGAAGTTCTTTTATTGTACAGGATTGTTTTTAGCTATCCTTGTTGATTTTTTCCCATACAAAGTTAAATATTATTCTTCCAATGTCTGTACAAAAGTTGTGTTGAAATTTTGATGGGGGTGGGGGATTGAGGAATGGGAACACGGGGTAAAAAGATGTGAGGGGGTGGATGATGTGGGTGAGTGGGGATGTTGGGGGGATGGGACCTGGCAGGGAGGGGTTTGGGGTGTAGTGGTCTCACCTGCTTATCCTTAGTGCCATCAGGGGATGAAGGCAGAGTTGCAGGGCAGAAGATGGGGATGGTAAGACATAGGGTACAGCTTAATGCTGCTGGCTTATTGGGGACTAGGGTGAGGAGACCCAGCAGGCAGGGAGTTAGGCAGGGAGGGGTCTTACCTGCTCGTCTTTGGTACCAGAAGGCCTCTGAGAATGCAGCAGAGCTGTGGAGCAAAAGATGGGGTCCTCAGGGGATAGCACTCTGCTTACATCTGATGGACTTGTCACAGAGGACTGGATTCAACTTTTATCTTATCAAATAATTATCATTTCTGCCTGATGAAGTCTTTCAAAATATCTTTGTGTAGCTAATGGAAATGCGTAGTGTGTTATTGCTGTATGTTAATAGCACACTGAATTGTTTGATCCTATCTATGTTTCTTCCTTCAGTTGTCATCAGGGAGTGTTGTTCATTTAGTAAACAAGATTAGTGTAATAGCAAGAGTATTTAGAGTACTATGGGGGTTTACAGCGATTCTACAGAGGTAAAGTCTCTCAGTATTGGCCAACTAATGTATGATTACAGACTCTATTTTCTTAGATAAAGAAATAACACAATTTTCCCAGCAAGAACAGAAGTGGTAAAAGGGAGCTAATACAATTTAATTTTGGGTGGTCTTTATCAAATTAACATACTAAGACAGAATTATAATAATCCAAAAAGTACGTATAATGACTGGAAAGAGTTTCATGGCTGTTTAAAAATACTAAAAAGAGCCAGGCAGTGGTGGCACATGCCTTTAATCCCAGCACTCATAAGGCAGAAGGAGGCAGATTCTGAATTCAAGGCCAGCATGGTGGACAAGTTAAAGAATAGCCACTGCTACACAGAAACCCTGTCTCAACCCCTCCCACCACCACCACCACCAAAAAAAAAAAAAAAGACTAAAAAAGAAGCATTAAATTTTCTTTTATTTTCTTGAGAGATGAAAAGCTGCAATGAATAGTCATTCTTAAGGATAGCTCCTGATGTTCCCAGTTTGTGAGACTCCAAGAGACCACCGACCACATCAGAAGGCAGAAATCATCTGCAAAATCCAAATCCTTTATTTCTGAAATCATCTGCAAAATCCAAATCCTTTATTTCTGGCTTATGCTTGGACTCCCAGCATGAACTGACACTGCATTCAGAGGCCAGGCGCTGCTAGCCTAGAAAGAAGCTGTTTTTTCATAAGGTTTTCAGCAAGGGGAAGGGGCTTCCAGAATTGGCATTTATATGATTGGGTGAGATTTAGCAAGAGCAGGCTTGTTACATAGTGATTGGCTAAAGGCAAGTTGGAGTAACTATTTTGGCAACCACAAGGAAAACATATAATTGTTTTAGCAACCACAAGGAAAACAGTCATTTCAACCTGTTTCCTGATTGACTGGTGTCAGAGTGGGCACACTGTGTCTTCTGTAATGTTATGGTTTCCTGCAAGTACAAACATATTTTTCAGGTTCTGGAGGTGAAGCCTAGGTCAATTACAAGATGGAGTCTAATAACAAAATGGAGTCTGTTGTGCTCAGATTCTTCACCATGTTCATAGCAACTTTGTTCATAATAGCCAGAATCTGGAACCAACCTAAATGTTCTTCAACCAAAGAATGGATAAAGAAACTATGGTACATTTACACAATGGGGTTACTCAGCCATTAGAAACAAGAAAATCATGAAAATTGCAGGCAAATGAATAGAACTAGTGGGGTAATAAAAACTCAGAAAGATATACTTAGTATATACTCACTTATAAGTGGATTTTAGTCATATAGTACAGGATAGACATACTAAAATTCACAGACCCTGAGAAATCTGATGGGAGTCTTAGGCTTCATGTCAGCATACTAGTTAGGAGAATGGGGGATATTTTTGACATACACTCTGTTGACTTTTTTGATCACTTCCCCCTGATGGGAGTTTTCTACAAGGCCACAGAGGAGGAAGAAGAACTTAGTCCTCATGTGAATTGATGAGCTGGGTGTCTGGGTAAGGGGACTCCCCTATTCTGAATAGGGAAGAGGGGATACTGGAGAGAGAGTGGGACTGGGAGAAGAAGAGGGAGGGACCTATGACCAAGATTTAAATTGAATTAATTATTAAAAACCAAAAAAATACCTATTATTTCAGGTAGAGAGTTCAGTTTTGAGATTAAGATTTTAGCCGAAATTTTTTTGGAGGTGCCCGTTTCTCTTTGGAATCTCAGAGAAGCATTAAGACAATTAATTCTCAATAACACTTCTGTATGTATAAATACTTACAACCATTTTTAAGTGATGTTGATACACATGAGAAAATTAGACTCAGTTATCGTTTAAGGAGTTGCAAAGGAGGTACTTAAGAAAATGGTGGAATCACCTTTGTTGCTAGATTTAATTATGGTGAGATATTCTGGAAACTAATCTCTACTGCTTAGATTTCAGGGATTGAGTTCATTTACCTCTGAGGCTGCTCAGGTGATAATTCTGTGGAAATATATTGCACATACCAAGGGGATAAACCATTTGTATATAGATGTGCATGTATCATAAATCAGTAAAAGTACTGATGTCCTAGAGACAAACCTAAAGCTTTGTAGTGGCCAGGTTGCTTTTGGACCTCAGTGGGAGCTGCTCACCCATGGAGCAGTAATCAAACATTTTTAACCATTCATTCCTCATTACCCAGTGAAGGTAGCTGGCTTCTGAAAAATTATTTATTTTTTAAATAGAATCAGTTATCTTCTTGGGCAGGGAGTATCACCACATGAAGCTCTTTTACATACCTTTGCCCACAGATGGCTTTTCATGTACAGATCATATTATTCACCCATTGTTTTTTCCCTTTATTTCGCCCTACCAGTTTGATTCATCATTTCCATGTTAGCTTAATCTTTACATCTAATATTTTACTTTAACATCTTCACCTCGTATAAGTAGATGAAGAAACAAACATTTCATGGAGGAATTAATAGCATGATTCAAATGACCATGCATGTGAGATAACTTATTATTTCATTAAAATCTTGAAAGGTAACAGGAAGAGAAAACTAAACTCTTGAGTTGTATATGGGGAATTTCTTTGTTCTTTTTTCTAGGGATAATCTTGTTTCCTAAGGATAATGTCAAGGTTACAAAACTAGTCAGTGGAAAACACCCAGAGTTCTCTGTCAAAATGAGTTGATTTTGACACATACTACTGAAATTTTTCCTTCCATTTTGCAAGTCCTATAAAACCTGTGAAATGATTGGATCTTAAATATGCTCCTAAAAAGTCCTATGGGGAAAGAATATTCTCCAACTTTTTGTTCAGTTGAGAAGTGGTTGACACTGTAGGTGATGGGATCTGGTTGGAGGAAGTTAGGTCACTGGTTCTTTCCCCAGTCATTATGAGGCAGAGGTATTTGTTCCAACATGATATATCGCATGGTGTTCTGCTTTGTCATATAACCAAAGTGAAAGCCATATGCTACAACTTGTAAAAGCATGAGTCAAATGAAATTCTGACTTATTTCTAGTTATTGTCTCAGGTATTGTATCATATCCACAGAAAGCCACAGATACTAGCTGCAGCATATTTTGGTAATATAAAGGTAAGCAAATTCAAATAAATCACTAGAAATTTCTATTATATTTTTCCCTCATAGGAACATGTTAGTTGCACTTCTGAAATGTGCTGCCACTGAACTGTGACTTTTGAAATTGGGCTCAAGAGATTCCAGAAATAATCCTTTCTATAAAATCATAACTCTGCATCTTCATTTCTTAACTTCAGAGAAAGAAGTTTTCTCCATGTCCTGAAATTCATTACTTCATTTAGATATGGATGTTGATGGTACTTTGGTATGCTGGTGATGTAGCATGCAAACACTTTAAATTAGAGGTACTTGTGCATGAGAAAGTGGTTGTATTCCCCTTTCCTTCATTTACTGATTGTCTGACTTCATTACCTTATCAATTGGGGAACAATGACAACAATGAAACTCAAGATGAACACTTATGCTGAACCTATCACCTGTTCTTCTTAGAGCCACTAATTGAGATGAGAGATTTTTATTTGCAAGTCAACACAGCATTGTTTCATGATGTATATTCTCCCCCCTTTTCCACAACCTTCATACAGCAGCTCCAAGGAATAGTTCCTCCTACAGTTACGACAGATATATTTTAGAGAAGTTATGTGTTCAGATCCTGAGTAACAAAATGAAACAAATATCTCAGTACAGCAAATCGCATGAATTTTTCCTTGACCAAAAATATATTTAAAAAGTCACATTCTTGGCATTCCATAGTGTGCCAAGTATGAAATGGCATTAATTATGTGTAGAAAACCATTTGCACATTAGAATAAGAGGATTTTAGGGTATAATTACTAGTGATATACTGAGATTTTAGTGTATCAATCTTTCTACAGGAAGAGCCTCTTAATATTGATGGTTGTTGGATGAGCAGTATGGTAGACGGAAGTATAGAAATGGTGTGTGTGTCAAATTCCTTTCTTCCTTCGCCATTAACATGGGCCCATTTAACTGTTTCACAAGTGCTACAAAAGGCTCAACCTCTGGACAATATATCCAGGACATTGCTGATTTTAATTTTATTGTGTCTATAGACAGCTATTGGCTATCCATCCAACGCACCTTTAGAGCTAGAAAACTTTCTTCCTCAGCCTTCAGAGTGCTAGGATCACAACAATAAACCACCATACTTGTACTGATGTTTGAAACAGGACAACAATGCATTTTGTTATTCTTATTGATTCTTCTTTTCAAGGATATCTCTATTTGAGAGCATCTTAACCAGAGCAGAACTTCTTTCAAAGATGAAGTCAGTCTTCCCAAGCACTTTTGTTGCAGTATCAATGAAATATTCCAGACTGTTTGTTCATTCCTAAGATTCTGTTCTTCAGCTGCATTAGTTTTATCACAAGGTAACAACAATACTGTCACATCATTAACCTCCACTTCTAATTCTAGCTTTCTCTCTATTTCTGCTGTTATGCCGAAGTCTCACAGACCCCAAAGACCACAAAGGAGCTGATTCTGATGCAAACACCGGAAGGTCTTTATTGCAAGCTCAAGCTCAAGCCCACACTGTCATTGACACAGTGGTTCTTAGGTGTAGAGGCCCAAGCTCAGGGAGAGATGGGTTTTTATTTAGAGGTACAGCACACTTCAGGAAATTCCAGCTTAGCAGTTACACAATTGGATAACAATCAGCAAGGGCAAGCTTGTTACAAAGTGATTGGCTAGGTAACATAACTACCATTGAGTGAGCTATGTATAGACCTCAGGAATGTTAGGTATTCCTGTGCCATGAATGTTCTACTACATGGTTGGTGAGACGCCCAGCACAGATTCACGACCCTGAGATAAGATACCTTCCCATTCTTATTGTTATATTCAGGCTGTTCCTTCAGCAGGGTATTTTATGGTCTTGTTCCTGGAGTTGGTGACCTATGACCTAATTACGGGACTGGTGTCTTTGGGGGAGACGGTTTGGCTTGGTCTTCTCACTGACACATTGCACACAGATGTCATTAGCTGAAGTTTTACATTCATTGAAAGCTGGCCATATTGTTTGGGATCAAAGTCTTCCAAACCTTTTGTTATTGTTGATGTTCTATTATTAACTGAAATTTATTAGTGTTTTGCCTGCATGTATATAAGTACACAACATGTATAGTATCTACAGAAGCCAAAACGAATGTCAGATTCCCCTGAAATGTAGTTGCAGACAGTTTTCAGTAGCCATGTGGGTACTGGGAATTAAACCCAGGTCTTCTAGAATCAGCCACTGTTTTTAAGTACTAAGCTATCTTTCCAGCTCTCAATGTTTTGATATCTTCCTATGAACCATTAATGTTCTTAATGCCATTTGAAATGATAAATTATTTCAAGTATGTTTTCAATTTACTTTGCTCAGATCTTCCAGAGGGATTATCATATATGGTATCGATAGTCTTATGAAACTTATTTCTTAAATAATATAACTTGAAAAATGAAATTACTACTTGATCTGTAGAATGTATGTTGTGTTAGCAGACTTATAATCAAGATTCATCTCATTCACATGACAGAGCTCTTGGGTACAATGTCATTAAACACCAGTATATTCAAAAATCGCTTGTAAAATGAGCAGCTTCTTTCAATAACGTACATAAATTTTCAGAAATCTCTGTTGTAAACATATCTATTGCCTGGCGCAGGGGCATATGCCTGTAATCCCAGCACTCAGAGAGGCAGAGGCAGGTGGATCTCTATGAGTTCGAGGGTAGCATGGTCTATAAAGTGAGTTCAGGAAAGCCATGGCTACACACAGAGACACTGTCTTGAAACAAACAGACAAAACAAAACAGAATATGTCATTCAGATTTTGTTTTTCTCTTTTTTTATTTTTATATCAATCAGAGGTTAGGTACTTTGCATCCCCGGCATAGCCCCCTCCCTCTTTCCCTCCCACTCTCCCCATCCCTTCCTCATTTCCTCCCAGCCCACTCCAAGTCCACCTACAGGGGAGGATCTCCTCCCTTTCCATCCGACCCCAGTTCATCTTGTCTCCTCAGGGCTGACTGCAGTGTCCTCCCCTGGGATCTAGCCAGGCTGTTACTCCCTGGTGTTTATGGGGGAGAGTCAAAGAGCCAGCCAGCGAGTTCATGTCTGAAACAGTCTCTGTTCCCCTTACTAGGGTATTCAGTTGGATATTGAGCTACTATGGGCCACTTCTGAGCAGGGGTTCTAGGACATATCCATACATGGTCCTTGGTTGGAGAAACTGTCCCATAGAAGAACCCTGTGCCCTGCTCAGTTTGGTCTTTGTGCAGCTCTTGTTCTCCACAAGTCTTATTAACTTCCCCTATTTTTACTATTGTTTCCTGCCCTCTGCCGAAGGCTTGGTTGTTATTCTTAATATCTGCTTTGATACATTGCTCTATTGATTCTTTCAGAGGCCCTCTTTGGTATGCTCCTGTCCTGTTGCTTGTATTATCCTCCATTCAATGTCCATCCCATTGGTTGATCTAAACAAACAATGATCATACCAACCTGGGGTCCCCCTTCTTGTATATCTTCCCTAGGTGTATAGATTTCAGCATGACTTTTCTATCCTACAGGTCTATATGAGTGAATATATACCATGTTTCTTTCTGCTTTTGGGATGCCTCACTTAGGATGATCGTTTACAGGTCCCACCATTTGCCTGCGAATTTCATGATTTTCTCCTTTTTAATTGCTGAGTAGTATTCCATTGTGTAGAAGTACCATAATTTCTGTATCCATTCCTCAACTGAGGGACATCTGGGTTGTTTCCAGGTTCTGGCTATTACAAATAAAGCAGCTACGAACGTAGTTGAGCAAATGTCCTTGTTGTGTACTTGAGCATCTTTTGGATATATGCCTAAGAGTGGTATAGCTGGTTCTTGAGGAATCACTATTCCTAAATGTCTAAGAAAGCACCAAATTGATTTCCAGAGTGGTTGTACAAGTTTGCATTCCCACCAGCAATGGAGGAGGGTTCCTCTTTCTCCACAACCTCTCCAGCATATGTTGTCACTAGAGTTTTGATCTTAGCTATTCTGGAGGGTGTAAGGTGAAATCTCAGAGTCGTTTTGATTTGTATCTCCCTGATGGCTAAGGACATTGAGCATTTCTTTAAGTGTTTTTCTGCCATTCTATAATCCTCTATAGTCAGTTCTCTTTTTAGCTCCATACCCCATTTTTTATTGGATTATTTGGTTTCTTGCTTTTTAACTTCTTGAGTTCTTTATATATACTGGATATTAGCCCTCTGTCAGAAGTAGGATTGGTAATGATCCTTTCCCAATCTGTTGGCTGTCCTTTCGTTCG
>CM053742.1:45980446-46022309 GCA_028658305.1 Pachyuromys duprasi
GTGAAGATCCTTTCCCAGTCTGTAGGCTGTCGTTTGGTTTTGATAACAGTGTCTTTTGCTTTACAGAAGCTTTTAAGTTTCATGAAGTCCCATTTATTGATTGTTGATCTTAGAGCCTGTGCTGTTGGTGTTCTGTTCAGGAAGTTGTCTCCTGTGCCAATGAGTTCTAGGGTCTTTCCCACTTTTTCTTCTAATTGATTTAGTGTTTCTGTAAACTTTGTTGTTATTGTTGTTGTTGTTTTAGTAAGAATCTTCCTAAGATTTATTCATTTTCAGTCAGTTTGGCAGCCACAGTACCTTCTTCGCCTGATGATTTTTTAAAAAGTCTGAGTCTTTCTTGTTGTGTTCAGAATTGAGCACAGGTTTCACACTGAAGTCTCTTCCTGTATTATATCAGGTCTTAGAAATATATAAATTTTTATTGCTTTAACTGCTGTAGGGCTTTAGGTGGCAACTCTCCTCAATATGTAAAATAGAGACAATGATATGGGATATTTTATCAATGGAATTAGACAATGTTAATCACAGAATAGTGATTAACAGAATGTGTGATGCATAGGAATAAGGAATATTGAATTATTGTGGACATTTAGAAAATAATATTAAGTTATACTCTTCTATAGCATAATAGTGTGGTGGTAGTATATATCAAGTGTGAGTAGAGAGAAATATGAGTGATTTTACCACAATGAAATGATAAATATTTGAAATGGCACTTATGTTGTTCAGCCTCATTTCATTATTGCACATTGTGTACATACATATCTTAAAATACTGCCCTGTATGCTATGAGTATGTATAATTATTTTGCCAATGGTAATTCCTTTGCTACAAAATTACACTGAAGGCTAGATAACACTGTGCATGTTATCCATTTTTAATTCATGGAGTATATCCTATGCACAGAATCCATTCTAGAGCACCTATCCACGCTCTTGTTTTTTTTTTTTTGTCTATGTGCAACCTCCATGTTTTTAAATTTGCCTTCCTTAGCTTCTGCAAACAAGTACCACAGCAAAAATTGCACTCAATACCTAATATCTAATCAAATAACTATTTTTGAAGTTATAGGTTCTGTATCTCTTTTGTTTATTTCTTCCTGATCTTGCAGTGAGGTATCTGAATTAGTTATTTGTGTCTGGGTGTCATGTACTGTTCTTATTCATTTACTTCTTAAAAATATTCCCCAGTTTTTAAATACTGCAAAAGCTGTCTGTTACATGGATTTGAAAGTTAGCAAAGTTTCCTGACATTTCCCATTCCTTGCCAATGTAGTTTATGACTTTCCATGTACTGTCAGTCACAAACACATTATTTGGAAGAAAGTACCTAATAATGAGCCTTGCAGCTGTTAGTTTTCTGGAAGCCAGATACTAAAGCAATTTTCCTACCCACCCTTTTATAGCAACACTTATTAGGGGCTTATAAGAAAAAATGAAAAATGGCCTTTAATTGGTCACAATTATTAAATTGCATTCTAGGAGCAGATGCAGTGGAGAAGGTAAGAATATATGTTAGCAAACACAGTCTTGACATATAAAATGCAATGTTATATTATGAAACACTGTTTCTCATTAAGTCTGCTGAAGAATGTTCAGTCAAAATGTAGTACTATATTATCAGTCTTACAAACATTTGAGTGGTAAATGCAACAACACCAGCCATATGTGAAGAGGTACACTATTTTTATCTAAATATTTTCTAGATACCATGAAAAATACTGAACAGATTTCTTTACCTTCAATGAAAACCAAGTAATAGTCAAATAATTGTTATGTTGATCATGTATATATAATGTTCTTGTTGAACACATTAGCTGCACTTTTGTTTTCTTATACTAATAGCCAGAAATCCAGTGTATTACTACAGTCTTCTTTTGAGTACTTTCATTCATTTCTCCTTGATGTTGTGCAATGGCATGACATCCATGGGGGTGAGAATATATGCCTCTTAAATTTCTTTCAGAAATCAGAAGGGAAAAATTCAAAGCAAATGAAAAGAAGGAAAAATAACCACAGGAGTATACTTCATTGAGAATGAAAACAATAAAGAAACTTGGCTTAAAGAGCAGGTCCTTTGATTAAAAAATATGTCACTGAAGTTGGCTTGTCCCTAAAGATAATCGTTTCTTCCTCTTTCAGAAGCCATTCATTAATTTTGGGCAGGGTGATAAATATGGGTCTATTTGCATTTCTACATGTAGACTTCCAGTTAGACCAGCACCATTTGCTAAAGATGCTATTTTCTTTCCATTGTATGTTTTTGCTATCTTTGTCAAAAATCATGTGTCCATAGGTGTGTGGGTTTATTTCTGGATCTTCAATTCGATCCCAGCGATACACCATTCTGCTTCTATGCCAGTAACATGAAGTTTTTTATACTGTCCAAGTGGATCAAAGATCTCAATATAAAACAAGATACACTAAATCTATTGGAAGAAAAAGCAGGGAAGAACCTTGAACTCAATGGCACAGGATATAATTTCCTGAACAGAACACTAACAGCTTAGCCTCTAAGATCTACAACTAATAAATGGGACCTCATGAAACTGAAAAGCTTTTGTAAAGCAAAGGACACTGTCAACAGAACAAAACATCTGGGAAAAGATCTTCACCAATCTTATATCTGATAAAGGGCTAATATCCAGAATGTATAAAGAACTCAAGAAATTAGACACCAACGAACCAAATAATCCAATTTAAAAAATGGGGTACAGAGCTAAGCACAGAATTTTCAACAGAGGAATATAGAATGGCAGAGAGACACTTAAAGAAATGCTCAACATCCTTAGTCATCAGGGAAATAGAAATAAAAATAACTCTGAGATTCCATCTTATACCCATCAGAATGGCTAAAATACAAATCTCAAGTGACAACACATGCTGGAAAGGATGTGGAGAATGTGGAAACCTCCTCTATTGCTGGTGGGAGTACAAACTTGTTCAATCAGTTTGGGAATCCATCTCAGGATTTCTCAGAAAATTGGGAATAACACTTTCTCAATATCCACTCTTGGACATATAGCCAAAAGATGTCCCACCATTCAATAAGGACATTTGCTCATCTATGTTCATAGCAGCTTCATTTGTAATAGCCAGAAAATGGAAAAAATCTAGATGTCTCTTAATGGAGGAATAGAAATTGTGGAACATTTACACTATGGAATAATACTCACCTATTAAAAACAAGGAAATCATGAAATGTGCAGGCAAATGTTAGGAACTAAGAAAGATCATCACAAGTGAGGTAACCCAGAAACAGAAAGACAGGCATGGTATATGCTCACTTAAAAGTGTATATTAGCCTTATAAGACAGCCATCTACAGACCTAATGAAGCTAAACACTAAGGAGGACTCTAGTGAGGATGCTTAAATCTCAGTCAGAATGGCAAAAGTGATAGACACAGAGGCAGTAGAAGAGAGGAATCATGATAGGAGCTTACTCTAGAGGGTCCTCTGAAAGGGACCACCCAACAGGGGATAGAAGCAGATCCTGAGACCAAAAGCTAAACTTTGGGCAGAGCATAGGGAGTCTTATGGAAGAACAGAGGGGTGGGAATAGAGGGACATGGAGGGGACAGCAGCCCCACAAAGAGACCAAAAAAGCTAAAGGAGACCAAAAAAGCTAAAGGAGCCCAGGGTGTTCTGCAGAAACTGATACACCAATGGTGAAACATGCATGAATGTGGCCATTTGGCAGCTCAGTCTCCATGTGGATCTCCAAAGGGAGGAGAGGAGGGGCTGCCTCTCTCATGAACTCAGTTGACTGCTCTTGGATGCCTTGTCCTTGGTGATGAGACCTTGCCAGGCCATGGAGGAAGAAGAGGATCCAGGAAGTTCTGATGTGACTTAACAAGCTATGCGCAAATGGCAATGGTAGAGAACTCCCTCTTTCAGTGGACTAGGGGAAGGGAATGGGGAGAAGAGGGAGGTAGCATGGGACTTGGGGGTATTGAGAAAGGGGCTTTAATCTCGCTATTTAATGAATATATTGTGAAAAAAATAAAAATAAAATAAAAGAAGCCAGTCATTACCTGTAGCTCTTCATCTAGGGGTGGAGCCCTTCAACCATTTCAGAATGGTGCTGCCATTATTCAAGTCTTATTTAGATAACCATATTGCTGAGATGTTGGGGAAGGTACAGTGTTGTTGTTATGTCAAGAAGACAATATCTAGGAGCATGTATCCTGGATCTTTCACTTACAATCTGCCTTAATATTTCCTGAGACTGCAGTGGTTTATTTAGGCATTCCATTGTGATTATGCCAGCAGGATCTGGATACCCCATGGTCGTTACTTTTTTTTTCTTTTGACAAATTATGAATCCTTGTTGTGTCTTATATTTGTTGCAAAAGGAATCTTCTTTGAAGAGTGTTGGGAGTTACATGCCCCTCTAACTATAAGGATAAGTGTTTATAACGAAGTTAAAATTCTATTGGTTTAGGAAAGTGCCAGTGGTAGGTTGCCCATTATAATCTTCCTGGCATGAATTCCCTCCTATTCAGTGGGCCTTAATTAAAAGTTACCCCCAATTTCAAAGTGCCACTATTGCATCATTGAGGGTTTCTTGCTTGACCTGTTAATTGCTGTGGTTTGAAGGCTTTGAAATTGGTAGTTTGCAAAGCACCTTGCAATATTAGGAAAACCAGTCCCTAGGGAACAGGCTTTCACTTCAGTTCCCTCTGAATTTCTCCAAGCTCTGTGTCAGAAGTATTTGTTGTCTTTAGCAATAGGGTCTTACCTTCAAATTACAGAATGTAATAAGTGCATTTGTACTATTGTACTGTATTGTTTTGTGAGTCTCTTGGATTTCCCTGCCAAACAAATTTGAAGGGAAATTTTCCATACCTAGCAGGCTTTTTGTTAGATAGTCTATGGGTCCAGCAGAGATCATTATCCCCTCATTTGTTGTAACTGCATTAAATACACACACACACACACACAAGCACACACACAAACATACATATTAATTTAAGTAGGTTTATAAAATAGTGTTTTCCTATGTATTTCCAAACAACTTTAGTGTTGTTTATCTCTCCTTCCTTGATTTTCCTGTGCACGTTCCTCTCTCCCTGATCTCCAGTTAATGTCCCTCCTCCCCTGCTTTTCCCCTTTCCTCCTTCTCAGTACTATATATGTCCTGCTATTTCTCCTCACTAGAGCAACTTATCTCCTTTTCTTTGTGGTCACTGTCCACTTTGCTGGCTTCTGTATTTACTTCAAGTTATATACCCAAATCTATAGATTCAGAACTAAGATCCACAGGTGAGACAGAACATGAGACATTTGTCTTCCTGGGTCTATGTTACCCCACTCAGTACATTTCCCACTTCCATCTTATTACCTGAAGTATCATCATTTCATTTTTGTTATAGATGAATAGTACTCCACTATATAAATATACAACATTTTCATTATCCTTTTACTGGTTGAAGAACACCTAGGTTGTTCTCATTTCTAAGCTATTTTAAATATAGTGGCAATGACCATGTTAGATAAAATGAATCAGCCTTAAATACATATACATAACAGCATCACTAAGTGGACTTAGTAGGGTATACATATAGAAGAAAACATTAATTTAAGGGGTGTGTTAGAAATAATTAAGGGGCCACAGTTCAAACTGAAGTGTCTCAGCAAGGGCAACTTTATTCTTAGTTTATTGGCACATCTTGAACACAGCAATTATTTAGCAATTACAAGGAAGAAATTATTGATGTATGTAGCATACAGAAATTTATGCTAAATGAAAAAGCAATTTCAAAATTCTATGTGGTACAATTCTATTTATATAATGTCATTAAAGCAAGATTATAGAACTATAAATGATTTGTTTTAGATACTTAAGTGGGGCCATGAGAAAAGTAAATTTGATTATAGATAGCAATATGGAGAATTCTTATGTTTTAGAAAATATTCAATATCTTTACAATGTCAGGGTCATATTTTACTATAGTTCATGTAGGGGAATTTTAATCAAGCATCATGGCTGCTCAGGCAAGAGATCACACCCAAATACCTTCTGGGTTTTCAAAATATAGCAAAATAAAATATAAAAAAATAAAAGAAAAACTGTCACATTGAAGTTGAACAAGAAGAAGCAGCAGAAGGAAAAGAGCCCAAGAGAAGGCACACATGTCAGAGACCCACACATTCACACATTTAGGAGTTCCATGAAAACACTAAACTGCAAGACATGATATATACACAAAAGACCTGTTCATACATGTGAAGGACCTGTGCATGCTGCTCCAATCTCTGAGTTCACATGAGCTTTGTTCATGTTGATTTGCAGGGCCTTGTTCTCTTGGTATCCTCATCTCCTTTGTCTTTGACACTGTTTCCACCTCCACTTATATGGTGCTTCCTGAGCAATTAGGGAGAAAAATTTGATAAAGAAATCCCATTATGACTGAGTGTTCCAAGATTTCTAACTTTTTGAATAATGTCTTGTGTGTTTCTCTGAATTTGTTTCCATCTGCTGCATGAGGTATCTTCTCTGATGATGGCTGAACTGGGCACTGATTTATAGGTATAACAGAATGTTATAGGAATCATTTTATTGCTTTATTTCTTTAGCTCAGTACTTTTCAACTTCTTAGTGTTGCAGCCTTTTAAGTACAGTTCCTCATATTGTGGTGACCCCAACCATAAAATCATATTTGGTGCTACATCATAAGTGTAATTTTGCTACTACATTGAATTGTAATGTAAAATTTTTTGAAGTTGGAGGTCTGCCAAAGGGTCACAACCCACAAGTTGAGACCCACTTCTTGGAACAACAGAAGTATTTGGTTTTATCTTAGGTCTCTGAGCTATCTAGTCACTGGTTCTTGGTAACCAAAGCAGTGTCAGGTATGAGTTCCATCACCAAATCATTTATTGGTGAATTACTTCCCTAAGCTTATGCATCCAATGCCCTAGCATGTCTTGCAGGTAATATAGCATTTGGAGATAAAAGGTCTTGTGGCTGGATTGGTACTTATGTTCCTCTTTTGATAGTATTCAGAGTGCCTTACTATACCAAAGATGCTGAAATGTAGGGGTGAAGAAGGCATTATTTTTAGTCCTAGATGTCATTTCTCTAAAAACAATAGAAGGTGAAATTTCCAGAAACTTTTCACTTTATATTCCCTACTTTCTCCTCTGGAAAGATTCCCATCATCAACAGTACATAAAGTAAACAACAACTTTGTATTCCTGGTAAAAGTTAAGTAGATAGCAAAACTTAAAGCAGAACACAGTAAAGGAAATCGAAATTAAGACCAGCCCAAAATGTTGTGTTAAATCAGACTTCAGCCTTGAGAAACTTCAAGGAATCTCTTCATTTTTATTTCGTCCTTCAGGTATCCTTACCATTTCTTCTAACCTCTAGGCTGTTCTAAATCATTGTTATTGTAAGCAAGAATGAAGACCCTCCCTCAGAGAAGTCCTCATTAAATGAAGTCAATGAAGGAAGTTCATTCTCTGGTGTCTTTCTGATCTAATTCTGGTCTACTAGAGGCCACCTACGCAATCTACATTGAATGACATTGAGGTTAAAAGCTCTTCTAGGGAACAGCCTGAAAACTCACTATGAAGGGCAAATGGGATGGACATCAGAAGTAGGAGAAGACAAGGAACAGGACAGGAGCCTTCCACAGAGTGTTCCACCTCTGAAAGAGTCTACCCATTAGGGTATCAAAGCAGATGTTGAGACTCATAGCCAAACTTTGGGCAGAGTTTATGAAACCTTATGGAAGAAGAGAGAGACAGAAAGACCTGGAGGGGACAGGAGCTCCACAGGGAGACCAACAGAACCAAAACCTCTGGGCCCAGGGGTGCCTGTAGAGAACGATACTCCAACCAAGGACCATGCTTGGAAAGGACCTAGCCCCCCTGCTCATATGGAGCTCATAGACTGCTCAGTTTCCAAGTGGTTACTCTAGTAAGGGGAGCAGGGTCTGTCTCTGAAATGAATTTAGTGGCCAGTTCTTTGTTCACTTCCCCTGGGGGAGGGGTGTAGTCTTGACAGGCCACAGAGAATGGTGATGCAGCCAACCCTGAGGAGAGCTGATAGCCTAAGGTCAGATAGAAGGGAGGAGGTCCTCCCTTATGAGGGGACTAGGGGAGGGGGATATGAGGAAAAGAAGGAAGGTGGGTGGGGCTGGGAGGAAGTGAAGGAGGGGCTACAGAATGGATATAAGTTAAATAAATTGTAATTAATTAATTAATTTTAAAAGGCTCCTCTGGTCAAATGATTCTGAGTACTTATCCATTTCCCTTAAGAAGTCATCACATTTGCAAAAGAGAAGTACACATTACCTTAGGTATTCATCATTGAAATTCAAAAGAACTATTGCTCTGAATGGAATTTCTAACATTTCTTCTGTATGTCTTATATCTGGAGAAGCCAAATTGAGTTAATTACTGCTATTTTTGTATTCAGAGTAATTTCTGCTCAACATACTTCTACCTGCAGCAGATTTTCACCTCCTAGTACATCATGGTGAGCACAAAAACCTAGTAAATGAATATGCTTGAGATACCTAAATTATTTGTAATTTGACATTAATAGGGAAGTAGCCACCAAATCAAAAACTTCTGTCTACCATTTTCTACATCACAGAAAAGATCATTCTGCTTTGTTTCTTAGGCAGAATAGATGCTGTTTTTAGGCTCCACCATTATATCATGCATAGCCCCCCCCTTGTCTAATTTTAGTTTCTGTGGGCTCTGAACAATCAGACTTGGGGAAGCAACTGCTGTTCTTTAATTGAAACATTAGTGAACAAATTTCCAAACAAATTTCTAAACAAAAGGCTCATGTTCATTCCTCACAAACCATGCAATTAGGCCCTAAAAAGTAAATATTTAACTCTAAGCTAATATTTTCAGATGACCTATTAATTTTAGAATAACTGAAATTGACCCCCCAAATGGGAAAAAGTGCAGAGGACACACACACCCAGTCTTACCTGTTATTAATATCTTATATTAGTTCACTGCATTTACCAAAATTAATGAACCTATATAGTCATTTTGTTAACCTGTGGTTTCTTGTTGTTTGTCTGTTTCCAATATAGGATACAGTTAACTTGTTATTATAAGTCATTTTTCTATGGACCCTAAAATTTATCAAAGTATTTGTGAGGTCATATAGAATATTTTTTTTGTGTGTTTTGCCTCCTGTTTTGATAATGGAGATACAGGTTTGGAGACTAATACACAGGTAAAACACCATTTATTATATATTATCAAGGCAACTTTTAATTCATCCTCATGGTAAGATCATACGCCTGGACAGTCCTTAACTGAGAAATATGTTCTTTGCCTCCTTTCAATAAGGGTATCAATACAAAGTACTTGAACTCATTTTCTTTGTTTAAAAATTTATTCTTCAGGACTGACTGCATTGTCTTTGTGGCTTGGTAAGGCTGCTCCGCCATTAGGGGGAGGTGATCAAAGAGCCAGCCACTGAGACCTGATCGGGTAGGGTCAGATGGAGGGAGAGGGGTCCTCCCCTCTAAGTAGACTTTGAGAGGGGCATGGGAGGAGATGAGGGAGCAAGGGTTGGATTGGGAGGGAATGAGGGAGGGAGCTACAGCTGGGATACAAAGTGTATAAATTCTGTGGGTGATTTGCCTGCATGCATGGCTATGCACATGAAACTGATACCCATGAAACCCAAAAGAGACGTTCAGTGTTATGTTGACATCATTTTTCTTTCTTTTTTTCCTAGTATTGATATTTTGATACAGTCCCGAAAATCACAAATGATATTAATGCCGCTTCAAGTGGTAAATCATTTGCAGTAGAATTTGGTAGTTGTGGAGGTACACACCTTTTATAACTCCTTAGGGAGGTTGAGAAAAAAGAATTGCCATGAGTCCAAGACTTTCCTGGTTTATACAGGTGTAAACCAGCTTTGGCTATAGCAAGAACATGCCCCATAAAACATTTATTTCTCACTGGTTCCCAAGAGAGGTCCAGAGTGTGTTTCTTACAACCACTTCAGATGACTTTGATGCATGCTAAGTTGTAGAATCCCCCTGTAGCATTTCAACGTCAGCTTTCTGTAAACACTTCCTTCTGTTTTTACCAGAGAGTAAATGCTGACAGTCTTCACAGAGGCAAAGGTCTCTTCAGAATCCCTCTAGCTAAGGTGTTTTCTATATCTCTGAAGCTTACTTGTAAACATATTCTATCTTGGGGCCTCTCCTACCTGTTACAACTTTCTTTCAACTTGTTCTCATCATCATCCCTTCAACTTTTTGATTTTGAGAAGTTGAAACAAACACTGACAACTACATAAAGGGACACATCAAATACCCATACAACCACTTAAAATTAAATATGTTTATTACTTCTGTTCCAGATATTTCTATGTTTTTGAAGATATCATGTACAAAACATCACTATGCTAAAAAGAAATTACCCTATCATATTCCCACAGCAAGCACAATATTGTCACCATGAGTTTGTATTCTACTACATATATTGTATATACATGTATGTGCACCCATAACTATATGAATATCTAAACATATCCATATGAATGTCACTCAATATTGTGTTTAATGTTTTGCAAATACTGTTTGTATAATTGCTGTGCATTTAACTTTTAAATTAAAATTATGTTCTTGAGTTTTATTCTTGCTGATAAATAGCTTTAGTTAATTCATTTTAAGGACTTTGGTTTTGTTTTCTTAAATGAATATCTTTCTCCCATTCTGATAAAGGTGTGAGCCACATGCTAATTGTGTATGTATCCTCTTTCTAGTGAATCTGTTTAAGTTTTTCCACAGTCATATATGACTATGTATTAAATTGTTAGGTCTTGGTGTGTTTACTGTTTCAAATTATTATATACAGCCAAACTTCTTTAATTTATGTAAAATGGAGTGAGCGGGAGTCAGGAGTAAAACTGAGCATACAGAGTTAGTTTCATAAATCTTAAGTTCATAGTTATTTTTTATGGGCAACACTTCTTTAAAACCCCCACCTAAATCCAAACATTCAATGTTGCCAACATTAGATCGCATAGTCTCCCCTGTGTGCTCTTAATTTTCGTTTGGCCTCTCCCTGTCTTTTTCTTTCCCCCTTTATTCCATTTTTTTTAATCCTCCTGCTCTCTTACTTTGTTTCAGTCTCTCTCTATATAGGCCATGCTAGCCTGCAGCTTGTAATCTGCTTGTCTTGGCTTCACTTATGATTGTATAACAGGTGTGTGTCTCAAGATCTGAGAAGCTTCTACTCAAATAATATCAACCCTTCTACTTCTGGCTCCATTGATCACTGTTATTGTGCCAAACTAATATGTTTTCTTAGAAGGATTACTTCAACCTTTTAGAGTTTATCATCCTATAAGTATACTACACCTTATGAAATCATATATCCTTTTCAAAAAGCAAACTTCTGGATATAGCAGTTTCCCACCCCATTAATTTTTGTTCATTCCCTAAATCGATTTTTCCCTAAAACTTCATTTAAGTTGACTGATGTAACTAAGAACTCCTTCTGAGCTGTTTTGCAGTTTACCAAAATCATTTAAATTTTTTATATATGCTTGAAATTGGCAAATATTTATGTATTTTTCTAACATAATATGTTGTTTTGTATACATATGTAATATGTTGTTTTGTATTCATATGTATACATATGAAGACAAATACTATACATATTTTGTCTCATAGTCTCATTTCTAACCTATATTTGTTAATAAATCTGTATGTACAGGTGTGTGTAGGTATGTCTACATGTGTGTATATAGCTCATGCAATAAAAAAGACCATGAAATTAAGTAATTAAAAGGAAGAAATGATAATGGAATCCATGTAATTTAAAAGCAGAAAGGAGGATATTTGGTAGACTAATTGAGTCCCACAAAAGTAGAACATATGAGTGAATAAGGAAAAACCCGTTATGTTGCATATTAATTAATTTAAAAGTTCTATTGTACTATGTAAGTGTAAGATGTATACATATAGATACTTAGCTTATTAGTCCATATTATTATAAAATTGTTTCCTTGTACCTATTACTAACAAACTGAAATTTAGTATTTTTTGCCAATAATTAACTGAGTTACATGAAATAACTTTCTACTTTATATGTTCCACTTTTGTATACATGTAGAAGCGTGCAGTATTTTTCCTTTTGTTTCAGGGTTAATACCCCAACATGTCCTCCAGGATTATTCATGTTGTCACCATTAGAAGGTTTGTGGGTTTTTTTTTTTTTTTTTTACGGGGGGTGTTTTTCTTATCTGTTGTCTAACTTCCACGAACAAGATTTTTGGTTACCATGTAGAAAAGAAAGTGGAAAGAGTGAGTTTCCTTGTATTATTCTTTATAATGAAAGGTTTTAAAGTTTTTAATACTGTTTTTTCTTCAATTCTAGTCATGAACTCTATGTACTTTATCAGAGAAATTTCTTTAACTGATAATTATTTTTGTTAGAATATATTCTGATTATGGTTTCCCCCATATAAACTCCTCTCAAATCCTCCCCAACCATCCAAATCCACACTCTTTCTTTCTCTTGTTAGAATAAAAATGGGCATCAAAACACAGTGAAATAAGATTAAATAATTACAAATAAACCAGAATAGGACAAAACCAACAACAACAACAAAAAACTTCAAAAAGCCAAATAAGGGGGATCCAAGATGGTGGCACTGAAAGACACGCTTTCTGACCGGCAGCACAGCAGGGTCTGCACAGTGACCAGCAGACAGTACTCTGGGCCATAAAACATCAGTGATTGTGTTTCCCAGGTGAGAGGAAATCCCACTTTGTGGGATTCAATCAGCTTCAGAACACCCAGGTAAACAGCAGAAGAGGTCCTAGGTCCACTAGGCACTTGGTTGCCAGCCCAGAGTCACACACAGGTGTATTCTGATTACTGTCCCGGACTGAAGTGTGGGAGTCACAACAGCAGAGACTGGAATTTCCAGTTGAACGGTTCGCGAGGTGATCGGGGCCAACCTTAGGTCACCAGACAATCTCTGGGAAAGGGCATGGGGGTCCAGCGGGTACCCAGCTGCCAGCCCAGAGTGAGGAGCACGTTCGCCAGCACAGAGTTCTGCTTGCATGTCCAACCCACCGCCCCTGAAGGAACTGTGGGCCCCAGGACACCCGAAACTGAGTTTCTCTGTGGGGTGGAATCCACACTGAGGGGAACAACAGGTCTGACCTCAGAACACTCAACCGACACCCCCACCCAAAAGTTCTCGGGAAATGTTCCTGGACTCCTGCAGGCGCCCAGGTGCCCAGTCTCCATCAAGGTAGAGCCATGCACATTTTTGTTCTACTTGCCATCCCAGATGGAACTGCGGACCCCAAAACCTCACAGTCTTGGTGTCCCTGTTGGCAGGAAACCCCACAGTGGGGAAAACATCAGGTTCAACCCTCAGGAAATCCAGCTCCAGAAAAGTTTCTGATTTCCCACAGGCTCTAGGTTCTGGCCTTCTACTGAACATGAGTGCCCTGCTTACGCTCTGTTGATTATGGCTAGGGTACTGGGGCACACAGCTCCAAACTCAGTCCTACAAAAGCCTGAGAGCCATTGGAATAGCCCTAAAATACTGCTCCAAGGTGTGACCAGTTATCCCTAGCTAAACTGACAAATCCACAGGGAAGCTGCAAGACTCCCTAGTTCCTCAAGAGGGCTGCACCCAACAAATACAGCTTAAGAGCAGCAGCAGCAACTCACTAAATTTAGAGCAAGAAACTCAGCAGCAGGGCAGCTGTCTCTAGGACTTCTCCTGTTGAGAGGAGAGTCTTCCTGAACACCACAGTTACCACACAAGTGCATATACCTGAGGTGAAATGTGACAATTCCTGAGAAGCACCACCATTCAGCTGACCATACCCAAAAGGCTGAAGAGACCTCCTTCAGAACCCTGACAAGGAGATTCTCCCCACCGCAGGACTCCAGAAGGCACTAGAAAGTAACAATCAATACCTGAGACAGCCAGATGTGTAGAGGCCAGCATAAAAGCACAACCAACAAAAGGCAAAGCAATATGGCATCCCCAGAATCCAGTTATCCAGAGGAAAGTAGCCCTGGATATGTTAACATAAGTGAAATTCAAGAAGATGACCTTACATCTATGCTTATGAAGAGGTTAATGGAGGAAACGAATAAAATGCATAAAGAATTGGAGGAAGATAAAATCAATCAGATTATGGCCATCTGGGAAGAAATACAGGAAGATGCAGCCAAACAGTTTGTGGCTTTCAGAGAGAAAATTATTAAATCATTGAAAGAAATGAAAGAAACAGAGGAATGTTCAAACAGCTGAAGGAATTAAAGGAAAACAGGAAAATACAGTCAGACAGATGAAGGAAATCAACAAAATGGCTCAAGATCAGAAGATAGAATTGGAAAAATTCAAGAAAACACAAAGGGAGGAAATCATGGAGAGGGTGAACTTAGGAAAGACAACAGGAATGACAAGGGGTAAGCATAATTAACAGACTGCAGAGATGGAAGAAAACAATCTCAGATGTGGTAGATTCAATGGAAGAAATCTATGTATCCATCAAAGAAAATGTTAAATCTAAAAAAATTTCTGACACAAACCATCCAAGAAATCCAATACAACATGAAAAGACAAAAACTAAGGATAAAAGGAGAGGAGGAAAAAGAAGATTCACGTCTCCAAGGTCCAGAAAATATTTTCAAAAAAAATCATAGAAGAAAATTTTCCCAACTTAAAGGAGAGGCCTGTAAGCATATAAGACGCCTACAGAACACCTAAGATATTAGACCAGAAGAGAAGATCCTCCTACCCCATAATAATCAAAACAGTAAGTATACAGAACAAAGAAAAAATACGAAAAGCTTCAAAAGAAAAAGGCCAAGTAACATATAATGGCAAATCCATCAGAATCACTCCTGACTTCTCAACAGAGACTATGAAAGCCTGAAGTGCCTGGATGGATATCATGCAGACTATAATGGAACACAGGTGTCAGCCCAGGTTTCTATACCAGCAAAACTCTCAGTCCTTATAGGTGGAGAAAAAAAGATATTCAATGACAAAAAAAATTCAACAATACCTATACACAAATCCAGCATTACAGAAGATACTCAGAAGGAAAAAACACAACCCCCAAAAAACTAACTACTTTCAGGAAAACACAGGAAATAAATAACCTCAGTACAGTAAAACAAAAGGTAGCCAAGCACACAAACACACTGCCATAGCCAACATCAAATCAAAGGATCTAACAGCCACTGGTCATTAATCTCACTCAACATCAAAGGACTCAATTATCCAATAACAATTCACTGACTAACAGAATGGATGTATAAAGAAGACCATCTGCTGCATACAAGAAACACACCGATCTCACAAAGAGAGACATTACTTGAGTGTAAAGGGCTGGAAGACAATTTTTCAAACAAATAGACCCAAAAATCAAGCAGGAGTAGCCATTCTAATATCTAATAATATAGATGTTCAACCAAAATTAATTAAAAGAGATGGGGAAGGACACTTCATATACATCAAGTGAAAATTCCACCAGGAAGACATCACAATCCTGAACATCTATGCACCAAATATAAGGGCACCAACATTTGTAAAAGAAACATTAATAAAACTGAAACCACACATAGATCCCTACACATTAATACTGGGAGACCTAAACACCCCACTCTTAACAAAGGACAGGTCAACAAAACAGAAATTAAACAAAGAAACAACTCTAACAGAGGTCATGAATTAAAGGGACCTAAAAGACATCTACTGAAGCTTTCACCCAAACTCAAAAAAAATTTTACATTCTCCTCAGCACCTCATGGAACCTTCTCTAAAATAGAACATATAGTTGGTCACAAAACAAGCCTCAACGAATAGAAGATTGAAATAATCCCTTGTGTCCTATCTGATCACCATGGACTAAAGCTGGATCTCGACAACAACAGAAAGCAAAAAACCTGCAAACATATGGAAAATGAACAACTTGCTTCTCGATGACAGCCGTGCCAGGGAAGAAATAAAGAAATATATTAAAATATTCCAAGAATTAAAAGAAAATGAAGTCACAACATACCCAAACTTATGGGACACAATCAAAGCAGTGCTAAGAGGAATGTTCATAGTAATAAGTGCCTTCAGGAAGAAATTCAAAATATCTCTTCAAACAACTTAATGACTCACCTAAGCACCCTAGGGGGAAAAAAAGAAGATGTAGACACACCAAAGAGGAGTAGATGGCTGGGAATAATCAAATTCAGGGCTGAAATCAATAAATTAGAAACAAATAAAACAATTCAAAGAATCAATGAAACTAAGAGCTGGTTCTTTGAGAAAATCAATAATATAGACAATCTTTTAGCTAAACTAACTAAAAGGCGGAGAGACACTCTCCACATCAACAGAATCATAAATGAAAAGGGAGATATAACTGCAGACATTGAGGAAATCCAAACAATAATCAAGTCTTACTTCAAAAGCCTATATTCCACAATATTTGAAAATCTAAATGAAATGAACAGTTTTCTTGATGAATTCCATTTACCAAAGCTGAATCAAGACCAGGTAAATCAATTAAATAGTCCTATATCCCTTACGGAAATAGAAGTGGTCCTCAAAAGTCTCCCAATCAACAAAAGCCAAGGCCAGATGGTTTCAGTGCAAAACTCTACCAGACCTTCAAAGAAGAGCTAACACGAATACTCTTCAAACTATTCCACAAAATAGAAACAGAAGGAACACTACCAAATTCATTCTATGAGGCCACAGTCACCTTGGTACCTAAACCTCATAAAGAGCCAACAAAGAAAGAGAATTTCAGGCCAATCTCCCTTAAGAACATTGATGCAAAAATATTCTTCAAATTACTTGCAAATAGAACACAAGAACACATCAAAGATGTCATCCACTATGACCAAGTAGGCTTCATCCCAGGTATGAAGGCGTGGTTCAATATATGGAAATCCATCAATATGATCCACCATATAAACTAACTGAAAGAAAAAGATCACATGATAATCTCCTTAGATGCCAAAAAAGCATTTCATAAAATCCAACATTCATTTACGTTTAAAGTCCTGGGGAGATCATGAATTCAAGGCACTTACCTAATAAAAGTAAAGGCAATATACAGAGAGCCTATAGCCCACCACAAACTAAATGGAGAGAAAGTTCAATCAATCCTACTGAAATCATGGACAAGCCAAGGGTGCTCACTCTCTCCATATATCTTCAGCATAGTTCTTGGGGTCCTGACTAAATCAATAAGACAATTAAAGGAGATCAAGGGGATACAAATTGGAAAGGAAGAAGTCAAAGTATCAGTATTTGCAGATGATATGATAGGATACCTGACTGACCTCAACAATTCTACCAGAGAATTCCTACAGTTGATAAACACCTTCAGCAAAGCAATTGAATACAAATTTAACTCAAAAAATCAGTAGCTCTACTGTATATATAAGACAAATGGGCTGAGAAAGAAATATGGGGAAAAACACCCTTAACAGTAGCCACAAAGGACATAAAGTACCTTGGTGTGACCCTAACCAAGCAAGTCAGAGACTTGTATTAAAAAAATTTCCAGTCTCTGAAAGAAGAATTAGAAGAAGATATGGACATCTGATTTTTGACAAAGATGCCAAAGCCATACAATGGAAAAAAGACAGTATCTTCAACAAATGGTGCTGGTCTAACTGGATGTCTATATGTAGAAAAATGCCAATAGATCCATACTTATCACACTGCACAAAGCTAAAGTCCTAGAAGCTCAAAGACCTCAATATAAAACCCAAGACACACTAAAACTGTTACAAGAAAAAGTGGGGAAAGGCCTGGAACTCATTGGCATAGGAGACAACTTCCTGAACAGAACACCAACAGCACAGACTCTAAAAGCAAAAATCAATAAATGGGACCTGATGAAACTGAAAAGCTTTGGTATGGCAAAGGACACTGTCATCAGAACGAAATGATTGCCTACAGATTGAGAAAGGATCTTCACCAACCCTATATCTGACAGAGGACCAATATCTAGAATATATAAAAAATTCAAGAAATTAAACAGCAACAAATCAAGTAATCCAATTAAAATGGGAAACAGAGCTAAACAGAGAATTCTCAGTAGAGGAATATTGAATAGCAGGAAATACTTAAAGAAATGCTCAACTTCATTAGAAATCAGGGAAATGCAGATCAAAACGATCTTGAGATTTAGCCTTACACCCATCAAAATGGGTAAGATCAAAAACTCAGTTGACAACACAAACTGCAGATGATATGGAGAATGTAAATTTTGATGGTGGGGATGTAAATTTGTTCAACCACTTTGGAAATCAATCTGGTGCTTTCTCAGAAAATTAGGAATAGTGCTACCTCAAGATCCACCTATACCACTCCTAGGCATATATGAAAAGATTCTCAAGTATATAGTAAGGACTTTGCTCAACCATGTTTATAGCAGCTTTATTTGTAATAGCCAGAAGCTGGAAACAACCCAGATGCCCCTCAGTTGAAGAATAGATACAGAAATTGTGGTACATTTACACAATGGAATACTGCTCAACAATTAAAAATAAGGAAATCATGAAATTTGCAGGTAAATGGTAAAAACTAGAAAAGATCATGGTATCTCATATAAAGACCAAGTTACCTGTCATCCACATATGTGCAGGGGGACTAGGCAAATATCATGCAGGCCTCTTACTTGATGTTGCAGTCTCTGTAAGCCCCCGTGGAACTGGGTTAATTTTCTCTGTTGGTCTTCTTGTGAGGTTTCTGTCCCCTCCAAGTATTTCCATCTTTCCTCCAACACTTCCATAGGACACCCAGAGCTCTACTTCGTGCTTGGCTGCAAGTTTCAACATCTGCCTCTAACCACTGTTGGCTGGAGCCACCCAGAGGACAGTCAAGTTAGGCTCCTTGTTTGGGAGCATAGGAGAGCACCTTTAATAGTGTCAGGGACTGGATCTCTTCCATGTGGTGGGTCCCAGGTTGGACCAATTATTGGTTCAATATTCCCTCGATCTTTGTTCCTTTTTTGCCATTCTTTTTTTCCCCATAATATATTCATTATATATCCTGCAGCTTCATCCCTCAACATCTCCCAGTTTCACCCTCCCTCCTTCTTTTCATCCTATCCCCTAGTCCACTGAAAGAGGGAATTCTCTTTTGCCATCTACCTATAGTTTATCAAGATTCATCAGGACTGCCAGGATCATCTTCTGTGGCTGGGCAAGGCTGCATCGTCAGGTGCAAGTGATCAAAGAGTGTGCAATTGAGTTCATGACAGAGGCAGCCCCAGTTTCCATTACTCAGGAACCAACGTGGAGACTGAGCTGCCAATTGTTCACATATGAGCAGGGTGTCTAGATCCTCTCCATGCCTGGTCCTCAGTTGGTGCATCGCTGCAGGATGCCCTGGGCTCAGGTCCTTTAGCTTTGTTGGTCTCCTTGCAAGGCTTCTGTTCCTCCATGTCCCTCTAACCCACCCCCTTCTCCCATAAGACTCCCTGCTCTCTGCCTAAAGTTTGGCCATGAGTCCCAGCATCTGCTTCCATCCCCCGTTGGGTGGAGCCTTTCTATAGTAGGCTCCCATCCTGCTTCCTCTCTTCTACCATTTCTGGTGTCTACCTAGGTAGGGCAGTGTGTGTCTGTATATATGTGTGTGTGTTCATGTGTGTGTGTGTGTGTGTGTGTGTGTGTGACTGGATGTTGTAAACACTGACCAAGAATCCACATGCATTTGCTAAGCAATTTTACTCACCACGATCCTTGCATTTTCTCAGCCTTGGCTTTCTTCACGAAACATCCAGGCAACTTAACCACATGACAACCTAAGTACCAGACCATAACTACTGATTCCACTAATGGAACTGAGGTATGACTACAAATAAACTGCAAATACCCAAAGCAAGTTACTTAGACCTGCAGAGTATCTGACCTTGCTGCTTACTACCCCTCTAGTCTAGACTGCAGATTGCTGTAATCCATAGCCTAGAGTCAGCTGAAGCACACAACCCTTGCACCACAATGAGCCCAGAGAACCTCAACCCAAGGGAAAGGACCATATGCAGCAGCCTGAGAGTCAAGAAAGTCAAGGGAGAATTTCCTGGATTTGTCAGAATGGAAACAGATACTCTGGTGAAGTTTGGGGAATAGGAAACAGCATTTTCCCTTGACACATAGTGTTTTTTCATCTGCTGCTCTAAATTTTCAGTCCCTGGAATCTTCTTTCCAGTGTACTTAGGCCTCTGACACATTGATCCTTCACTCTTGCCTCCATTTCTCTCTTTCTCCATGTTTTTACTTCTTTCCATAAGTGAATGAATCTCATTCCAATAATGTGGTGATTATATATGTAGAAGTAGATAAGTGTAAAACATTGCATAGACCTCACTCAGGACCAGAGGCCCACGCAGCAGCAACAGCAGCAGCAGCAAGCCGACTGGCAGTGGTGTTTGTTTCGGTTAGTGTTTCTATTGCTATGATAAAACACTATAACCAAAGCAATTTGAGGGAAAAATGGTTTATATCAGCTTACAGTTGTATATCACAATTCATCGCTGAGGGAAATCAGAGCAAAACCATAAACAGGACAGGAATCTTGGGGCAGAAGCTGATACAGAGGCCATGCAGGAGTGGTGTTTACTGGCTTGTTCCTCATGCCTTTTTCATGCTCTTGTGGCACCTGGGATCACCAGCCCAGAAATGGAACTCTCCACAGTGAACTGGACCCTCCCATATCAATCATTAATCAAGAAAATGCACTAATGATTACCTACTAGGCAATCTGGTGGGGAGACATTCTTTGCTGAGGTTCCCTTTTTCTTTTTTTAACAGACAATAAAGTTATTGAGACTCCCAGTTGGAGAGGGCTAGAATGGCCAGCATGGCCGGGATTATGGCAGCATGCAAATAAGCATGATGCTAAACCAGTAGCTCAGAGCTTACATTCTTATCTAGAAAACTAAGGCAGAAAGAAAGCTAACAGGGAATGGTGTGAGCTTTTGAAACCTCAAAGCCCAACCCCAGTATCACATTTCTTCCTATAAGTATACACTTTCTAATCCTTCCCACGTAGTTCCAAAACTGGGGACCAAGCATATAAATATATGAGCCTATTTGAGCTAGTCTCATTCAAAGTAGCATACAAACATAACCAAATTTTCTAGTAACTTGTTAGAAGTGGTTCATCAATGAGATAATTCTAGTAGCCTATTTGCACATTACCATATTTCTGCTTGACACAATATGTGTGCTTCTTGAGCTAGTTAAAAAAAACAGCAATAACCAAAAGAAATCTATAGAGTCATTGCAATTCCTATCACAATACCAACACAATTTTTTACAGACCCTGAAAGAACAATTCTCAATTTCATATGGAAAGTAAAAAAAAAATTAAAAAACCCAACAATAACAACAAAAAACAGAAGAGCTAAAACAATAAAAGATTTTCTGGTGGTATATTCATCCCTGACCTCAAGCTGTACTATAGACCAACAGTAATAAAAACAGCATGGTACAGGCATAGAAACAGACTGGTGGATCAACATAATCGAATAGAACACTCAGAAATAAAACCACTTACCTACAGATACCTGATTTTTGACAAAAAAAGCCTAAACCATACAATGGAAAAAAGACAGCATCTTCAACAAATGGTGCTAGTCTAACTAGAAGTCTACATTTATTAAAATGCAAATAGATCCATGTTTATCACTCTGCACAAAACTAAAATGTGAGCAGATCAAAGAGCTCAAAATAAAACCAGACACACTAAATTTGTTAGGAGAAAAAGTGGAGAAGAGCCCTGAGCTCATTGGCACAGGAGACAAATTCCTGAACAGAACAGCAACAGCTCCGGCTCTAAGATCAAAAATCAATAAATGGGACCTCATGAAACTGAAAACCTTCGGTAAAGCAAAGAACACTTTCATCAGAACAAAACAACAGCCTACAGAATGGGAAAAGATCTTCATCAACCCTACATCTGAAAGAAGGCTAATATCCAGAATATATAATGAACTGAAGAAGTTAAACACCAACAAAACCAAGTAATCTAATTAAAAAATGGGTACAAAGCTAAAAAGAGAATTCTCAATAGAGGAATATCGAATGGCAGAGAAACATTTCAGGAAATGCGCAATGTCCCTAGTCATCCAAGAAATGCAAATAGAAACAACCCTGAGATTCTGCCTCACACATATCAGAATGGCTAAGATTGAATCTCAAGGGATGACTCATACTGGGCAGTTGTGGAGATAGAGGAATCCTCCTCTATTGGTGGTGGGAATGTAACCTTTTACAACCACTTTGGAAATCAGTTGGGTGCTTTCTCAGAAAATTAGGAATAGTGCTACCTCAAGATCCAGCTATACCACTCCTGAGTATATCCAAATGCTGCTAAACCATACAAGGATCTTTGATTAACTATGTTCATAGCAGCTTTATTATAATAGTCAGACCCTGGAAATAACCTAGATGTCCTTCAACTGAAGAATGGATACAGAAATTTGGTACATTTACACAATGGAATACTACTCAGTGATTAAAAACGAGGAAATGATGAAATTTGCAGGCATATGGTGGGAACTAGAAAAGATCATCCTGAGTGAGGTATCCCAGAAACAGAAAGACACACGTGGTATATACTCACTTATAGTAGGATATCAGACATATAGTAAAGGATAAACATACTAAAATCTATAGTTTTAAAGAAGCTAAACAACAAGGAGGACCCTAGGGAAGGGGCTGAAACCTCACTTAAAAGGGTAAGCAGGATAGTCATTGGAAGTAGGGGAAGACAAGTAACACGACAGGAGCTTTCCCAGGGGACTTCTGAAAGATTCTACTCATCAGGGTATCGAAGGTGATACTGATACTCATATCCAAACTTTGGGCAAAGTGCAGGAAAAAAAGTAGGGTAAAAGTAGGGTATAGAAAGACCTGGAGAGAACAGGATGTCCACAAGGAGACCAAAAGATCCCCAAAAACGCTGGGTCCACGGGGGGCCTTCAAAGACCAATACTGTAACCAAGGACCATGCATGGATAGGACCTAAACCCTTTGCTCATATGAAGTCCATAGGCTGCTCAGTTTCCAAGTGGCTTCTCTAGTAAGGAGAGCAAGGACTATCTCTTGACATGAACTCAGTGGCTTGATCTTTGATCACCTCCCCTTGAGGTGGGGAAAGTGCATTCTTACCAGGCCACAGAGGAAGACAGTAGAGAGACCTGATAGGCTAAGGTCATATAGAAGGGGAAGAGGACCTCCCTTATCAGTAGACTAGGGGAGCAGTATAGGAGGAGAAGAGGGAGGGTAGGTGGGACTCGGAGGACAGGACTACTGCCAGGATACGAAGTGAATAAATAGAAAGAAAGAAAAAGAAAGAAAGAAGGAAGGAAAGAAGGAAAGAAAAAAGGAAAGCAAACAAACAGCAACAACCACAGATGATGAAATCTCTGACAGGCAGACAGAAAATCTGTGTTGATTGTCAATGAAGAAAATTAAATAGACAAACAAACAATAAAACTACTGTCCATGGTGGAGCATGCCTGTAATCCTAGTACTTGTGAGGCAGAGGCAGGCACATATATGTGAGCTCCAAGGCCAGCCTTGTCTACAAAGCAAATTCCAGGTTTTAGTGGAGCTTCCTTCTTTCAAAATGACTCTAGCTTTGTCAAGTTGATATACAACTAGCTAGGACAGTGGTACAGGAATTTCTGTCCCTTTTTGCAGTCAAGGATGGAAGAGGCTTTAAGGCCAGGGGACAGTCAACATTTTCCCAAGTATTTGAAATCCACAAGGTGACTGTGGGTTAAACAACTGGCTTAATGAGGTACCCAGTCTAAAGTAGCAGGACCTGTGCCCAGACCTCATTCTATACTCCTGGACCCACTTCTCACTTTTCTTGAACCAAGGCCAACTTTAAGATTCAAGATGGCTGGAGCCTATATACCTTGGATATCAGCATATACAGATTCCTGCTGGTCAGCAAGGTAATTATTTCAACAAGAGATTTTAATAAATCAAGCAGGTAACATTTGACCGGACAAGAGGCTTGTGTAAATAGATTTGATTCAAATCAGGGTCTTAAAAAAGTGAGGACTGTAAGGCATTGTAATGCATAAGAACACTGAGATTCCAGTTGTGTGTTTACTAATCACAGTGTGCTCAGATTAATCTTTTTGATTTTTAGAAAGTCTTGTTTGTTTGAAACTCAGTTCTGTGATCTCCTTCAACTTACTGTTGAATGGAAATTACTGCCTAAAAGCAGCCTTCATCTAGATGCTATAGAGTTAATAATGTTAGGTCCAGGAGGTATAAAGAGTCAGATACTAACATGTCCACATCTACAAATTCACAATGTGTCTTCTTTCCCTTAGACCCCAGACTGAAAGTTACATAAACTGAACAAAAACTATCTCCAGATCACTACCTACAAAATTGTATTTAGGAGACTGTTATTTTAAAGCTTGATGCAGGTATTAGGAACATTTGTCATTCAAAATCTGAAGGGGGTATATTTATATTAGTTCTTCATATTTTGAAAATAATTACATAATTACCAGACTTCGGGAGTAAGAGTAGAAAGTGGGTGGGAGGTGCAAGAGCTTTAGTCTGTGACTCTCTCTGCCTTGATATGTCTCAAGTTTCGCATCATTAAGAAACACAATGATCAGGAATCCAACACTACCATGGCCAGGCAGGTAACAAAATGAGAGGAGCAAGCAGAGTGGAGACTGTGACAACCTGGGAAAGAGGGTATCTCTTCCCACGGGACAGCCAATGCCTATGGGCAGCTCCTGGATATGATCCTGTCAGATGTTTCCATTTTTAAAATGTTTGTATGAAACATCTGACAACAGGTTCTAAAATACTTCAGACAGAATTTTGTCAGCCATGTAAATGAGGTCAGAAAAACTCACACCACAGTCATTCAACCTCTGTTGGTGATGTCAATTTTAAGCCATCTTCATTCTTGAGAAAATAATATACTTTAAAGCATCTCAAAACCCAACAACCCTAACATGCTTTTGCTTTGTCCCGATTGTCTTCACTGTAAGCCCTCCTCCCATATGTATTCTGCTCTTTGTCCTCCAGCCCTGACTAAAATATCTCTGATGGACTTTTTCTAATGTATGTTTGCAAACTCTAAGCACAAAGACTGCACAAATGTACAAGGCAGTAAGTGTCAAATTAAAGAACTTGCCATTATCTGACTGCATCCTTCCTTCTTCCTAGGATAAGGGAGGAAATTTGCTTTTGTCCATACACTCATATAAGGCCTTACCCTAGTGGCCAAGTGAAGGAAACCCAGGTATTGCTGCCACTTTTCACCACACTTCTGTCTGCAAGTACCTAATAAAGTACCCTTCTTGCAATTCTGGATCTGTGTATCTGTTTGCATGTTCTCACAGCATCGCTGCTTCTTACACACTGGATCTAGCTTTTTCAGAAGAAGATAAAAAAAACACAACACAATATTGTCAACTATAATTTCCCTGTCTCTGGTATAATTAGTTACTTATATAAATATCTCTGTAGTTGTTCCTTCAGGGAATGAAACAGCCATTACAAACATGGTCTCGTAGCACTTGAGTAGCCTGCACTGGGCTTGCATAAAATAGCCCTGTCACCAGCCAATCATGGAGTGAAGAGGAGGTCATGAGGACCCAAGCCTCTCTGCTGAACTATTGGCAACTGACAGATTTTGGAGGAGGGAAAGTAGCTGTCTTCAGTTGTATAACAAATGATGAACCTTCTAGGTTCTAGTGAACAATTCCAAATGTGTGTGCATACAGACCAGAATCAGTGAATCACAAAAAAAAGGCATGGATGTGGGAAAGGAACATGTAGGGAAGCAGCCTTGTAGTGCCTCTGTCAATAAGAACTTCAATAAAACAGTGATGAGGATTGTGAAGGAAAGTAGCTGACCTAACCAGTTAGTTAAGTATTTTTAACACTATATACCTATCTATGGTGGCAAAATAGTTTAGTGCTATGGATAACCATTTGGTACCTGGATGATGAGTCTAGTAAGGACCACTCAGATTAAGATGAAATGACATAGGAGTACATGAGCTCTTGTCTCAGAAAAGAACAAAAAAGAGAAAACAAACAAACAACAACAAAGTAAACAAAACAAAAACCCCACATAAATGTACAACTCCCAATCACCACTAGCCGCTACAAAAAAGCAGAGAGACAGAGAAAGGAGAGAGAAAGGGGACAGAGAGAGACAGGAGACAGACAGACGGACTGATTGAAAACCTTTTGATTTTACAAAGCACAATTAAGTTACAGATGTATAGTGGATACATGGCAGTTTATGAAAAGTTATGTGCAAGTAACATGAAGTTTCCAAAGCTTGTAAATCTGTGTAATAAATGTACCACACAATAGAAATAAATATTTTTTTCATTCAATATGATGGAATTAAAATTTGGAATATAACAAAAATTATATTAAACATAAACATATTTAACAATTACAGTTGGTCAAGCCTAGGTTATAATATTATGATGAAGATTATGAAAGATTGGCAATAATTTCTAAAATAAACTAGATGGAAAACCTGAATGCAGCTATGAAAATTTATATATAATTTTCCAGAGCTGAACAGAGACAAAGAAATAATGTAATTGAAGATAAGGGCTGAGTTAATTACTAATCGGGAAGTTTTGTTTTTCTTCAGATTTGTTTTATTTATTTGTTTATCTTTAGTGAGGTGCATGAGTGTGCATGTGTCTGTACAGGTATGTGCATGTGTGTGTAGGTGTCCCATGTGGGTGGGGAAAACCTAACGTACACTCTTAACCAGTGAAGAATATGTCCAGTAATTTCAATGAGGGAGTATTAAATGAAAACCTGGTAAGGTGTCTTTTAGGCCCAGGATGTACAGTGCTCTTATAAGCCAAGTTTGCAATCATGATTGTCTGGAAGCAGCCATTTTGTGGGCATTTGCTCCACTTTGAGAAGCAGCACAGCCCTGGACACTCTGTGCTTCTCTCTCTCTCTCTCTCTCTCTCTCTCTCTCTCTCTCTCTCTCTCTCTCTCTCTCTCTCTCTCTCTCTCTCTCTCTCTCTCTCTCTCTCTCTGTCTCTCTGTCTCTCTGTCTCTCTCTCTCTCTCTCTCTGTGTGTGTGTGTGTGTGTGTGTGTGTGACACACAGAGAAAGACAGAGAGAGAGAGAGAAAACATTGAGTGTGATGGTGGATAACTACAAGGAACCTGTTTCCTGACACAGCAGGGCACTTACACATGAAAGTTCACAGCAGTTGTGAAGACAAGTCTGAGGTCTGTGAAAGATCAAGGCAAATAAATGCAGAGTTAGGCATAAGTCCCACATCTTCCTGATAGGCCATTTGCAATTGCTACCTGAAGTGGAAGGGAGAGTCAGTTGTCTTTTAAGATGCAGTCCCTGACAGGTTGACCATTGTTCAGTGGATTGTTGCACAGCCAAGAGTGCAGGGGCAGCACAAGGAGGACTTGATGAGGCTAATTTAAGAACAAAATTAAAGGACACAAAGTTGGCTGGGTAGGAAGGTGTTAGTGGCTCTGGGAGGCATTGCCAGAGGGTGGAGAGGGAATATGATCAATATGCATTTTACAAAATTATCAGAAAACTCACAATGACCCCAGCACAAGGTCTAAGACATGTCCTTCCAAATGGCTGCTGAGGGCTTTTGGGATACAGATGACTTCAAAATATAGATGACTTCTACTGCCCTTGGCTGCCACTCAGAGGTTGAAGGTGAATCCTATTGCTGAAGATGCTACACAGCAGCTGGAGAAAGCATGAAAGTCCCCTTCTGTGTCTCACTTCCATGCTATGAGAACGTGCTATGCAAGCTGCGAAGGGAGGGAAAGAATTAACAGTACTAGCCACCACCACCACCTTTGAACTACAGCAATGACCGGCATGAAATATGTAGAGGTGTAAGAGGCAACACTTACAGTTGGTGGTAACCAACAGCTGTCTATCAGGAGTCTTAGAGGCCAACCACATGACGGAAATCATCCTTGGTACTAGAAACCTAACCAGCACCATGAGGCTAGTGATGTTATGGATCTTAGAGGAGAATTCACTGCCATCACTTTGATAGACTAGTAGTTCTACATTATAAACATTAGCTATCGATCCTTAGATAAGTGTGACTACTAATCCCATCCAAGAACTCTCTCCCTCTCTGTGACTTGAAATGTCCCCTTTAAAACTGCTCTTTCTGTATGCATACATTTAAGTGCAATAAAGGTGAATATATTCTATTTCTACTTAAACAAATCTAAATGTATATAAAAACATTCTGGGTGTAGTGGTGTACATGTCATTAGAGCACTTGGCAGGTAGGGGAGGGTAGATCAGAAATCCAAAGCCATACTTACTGTTTGCTGCAAGAGACCCTACATGCTGGGAATCTAGGCTTAGTTTGCCTTTTTCTTGTCTTTTATTTTATTTAGCCTATGCTTTCTTTTTCTTCTCATTGTCAATACAGAATCTGCAACTTCCAGGGAGCTGCTTGACTCAGCCTATCTCATGCTAGGAATTTAGGACTGTGCAGCCAGCATGATGGTTTATTTTAAAGAACCTTTATTTTGTGCATATTGTGGTGTAAATATTTCATTTTCTAGGATGGAGAGATACACAGAGGATAATAACACTTTTGCCCAAGAGTAATGACCCATATTTGACTCTAAGGGGTCACAAAGAAGGACAGAACCAACTACATAAGTTGTCCTCTGTCTTTCATATATGTTCACTCTACCATAAGTGAAAACAGGAAAAAACTAAATAAAAATATGCTTGAATAAGTGTTTAATTTACCCATAATCAGGAGGTTGGACCACATCCTTTGCTAACTGAACATTAGAAACGCTTGGGTGGTTTCTATCAGTTCATCTTCTGCTACGTGTGTTGGTTTCAGTTTGCTTTTTGTTTCTAAGACTAAACACCATGAGCAAAAGCTATTTGGAGAATAGAGGGTTTCTTTCCTCTTGGAGTGTACCGTCTACTGTTGAGCAAAGTTAGGACAGGAAATGGAAGCAGGAACTGAAGCAGCGGCCATAAAGACATGTTGCTTACTTTCTCCCTCCTCATGGCTTGCTCAGCCTACACTTATATGCTGTAGGATACCCTGCAAAGCGTGGCCCTACCCACAGAGGGAGAGACCCTCGCATATCAATCATTAATCAAGAAAATGCCAACAAATTGCTTACAGGATGGAAACATTTTTCAAAGGAGTACCCCACTTTCCAGATATTTCTAGTTTGTATCTAGTTACCAATAATAGAACTTCATCAACACACCTAACACTTTGTCCGTTTCAAATAGACTGGAGAAACAAAAGAAAACAAAATCACAAACAAAGAAAAAAGCACAAAAGCTTCTCTCAGAGTTCATGTGGGTATGAAATCCCAATGTGGTTAGACCAAGGTCTGTCTGGATAAATGGTGTCTTTCCCTATGGATTGTCAGTGTCCTTCTTACACATTTGTGGTGCAATATGGTCAGGGTGAGGACTAAGAGGTCAAAACAAGGGAAAGAAGAATATAAAGGTCAATGTAAACCTATTGTGTCACTTGACATACTTCTGTGATACTAAAAGCCTATTGTTGGTCACTCAGTGATGTCACCCACAGGAGGAGACCTTGTCATTGTGTTTAAAGGGCATTTCCTTGATAACTGACACATATACTGTATTACTCCAGAAGACAAATGAGGCAAATAAGCTGAGTATCTTTTTTAAATCATTTGTTCTGCCTCCCACACATGTTCTTTAGTTCTCAAACCTGATTGCTTCTGAATAAATGCATTTCTTGTACAAAATTTGTAATTTCCATGACTGTTATATTGCATGGTTGGGAAAGTAGTCCTTTAGTAGCAGTTTCCACTGGATGAAAGGACAGATACATGCTTGACACAAAAAAATAAATGAAGAAGCAAATAAATAAATAAATAACAAGTTTTGCTTCATGGAAAAAATACAAGTGCTTAGGGATAAAGATGTAAGAATATGTTGGTAGAGAAAATATACATCTGCAAGCAGTTCCTGGTCAGTGGGCAGCACACCAGGGTTCCTGCATGATCTTCAGAGGGAGCTGGAGTCGGTCCCAGGAGGATCACCACCACTAGGCTCTGGCTGATTCCACCCTCTCCACAACTGCTCTCTTCTCTTCCTAAACCATCTCTACAAGGAGAAGAAGATGGATTTGTTTGGGATAGTAATTGGAATTAATCAGAAAGCATTCAATTCGTTAATAATTATTCAATTAAATAATTAGAACACACATGGTGTCCCAAGTAACAATAATATAAATCATCATCTGCAATATTTTATATTAAAATATTACCTGCAGTATTCTATATTAATGTTACCTGCAATAATTTATATTAATATAATTTAAATTAAACATTATATTTCACAGAAGATCCTGGGGTCTCAGTTCTTTAATTCTGTGAGGGGCTGAGGGTTGGCACAGGGCCCAGAGGATGTTTAGAATGTGGGGCTTCTGTCAACAACACTGCAAAATATTCCCTGAACAAATGTGCAAACATTGCATGCCTAATTTCTCTATACCATATCATACTATACTGTACTATACCATACCATATCATACCGTACCATACCATACTGTACCATACCATACCATACCCCACCCTACCACACCACATCCTACCAAACCACACCACACCACACCATACCAACCACACCACACCACACCAAACTACACCACACCATACCATAACATACCATAGCATAGCATAACACAGCATACCATAGCATACCCCAGACATACCATATTGTACCATACCATACCACACCCATAACATATCATACCATACCATACTGTACCATACCGTACTGTAACAAACCGTACCATAGCATACTGCAGTATACCATAATCTAGAAGACATTAGCAAAATTTTCAAGGTGATGTACTGGCATGCTCCAGAGAATTATAATGCCTCATTTTCTGTGTGGCTTCACTTGGCATTTCAAAACAGCAGGAGAACCAATCATGTAGACTCTATGCTTTCCCCATTCTCATCAGTCTTTGCCAAACAATCAGCTTTATGAGAGCTGAGTTCTGCCTGTTAACGAACCATGTACTCAAATTGACCCTGTAAGTTATGTGCCATGGTACATGTGCCCATTTTGTATAGTGAGCCTTCTGATTTCATTTTCTACACACATAGCCACAGGCTTGAAAATTCCTTTGAAGCGGCTGCAGAGATGGCCCAAAGATTAAGAGCACCTGCTGCTCTTGAGGACCTGAATGCAGTTCCTAGCACCCATGCCTCATGGCTCACAGTCACTTGTAACTCTATCTATTGGGGCATCAAATACAGGTGTGAAGCACACACAAACACATCTGGTGAACACACACACACACACACACTTTCAAATAAATCTGTTTTAAAGAGCCATTTTGGGACATGTTGAGACAAACACAACACTACAACCTCCGTAACAGGACAAACATATCCTAGACCTGAAGGAGTATTCAAAAGCCATGTTGTCAAACTGCTTTCTGTTGCTTATTCACCTGCAGTTTGTCCTCTGTCACACCCATCCATAATGCCAGATGTTTTCTGAGAGAAAAATGGCATATGGTCAGTATTTGACATCACAGATGAAGTAAAGCATATAAAGGACTCTTTATGTTTATTTCAATGTTTGTCTCAATCTCCTACCCTCTAAGAAAGTCAGTTTCTACAGACCAATTTAATACCACAGCAAGGTGCTATCAATAGATGTAAACCCTAAGCACATATCTAATATGGAATTTTAAAACATTAATATAGACAGCAAAATTTTGTAAAGAAATGCTCCCAACACTGGGTATGGGGGAGCATAAGACGACCTCCAAATATAACACAAAACAAAAGAAGAGCTACAAAAACACACACACATGAAGAACCCGTGTGAGGATGTTCGCCATGGTGGAAGGATAAACACAAATAAAATAAGACGTGTTCTTGGAAATTACCTGCGAATACCTAACATTCAGTTTATAGATAAGGATGTCCAACACAGTAATCATCATGAGGAGAAAATGATGTTACATTTGCTTCATTTAGTGTGTGTGCTTCTGTGCGAGTGTGTGTGCCTGCATGCCTGTGTGCATGTGTGTGTGGATGATTGCCCATGGCCACAATGTACTTGTGTAAATCAGAGGAAGGCTTAAAGGATTTGGTTCTCTCTGGATCTCAGGCCAGTATTAGCCTTTACCTGCTGAGCCATTCTGTCAGTCCCAGAAAATGAAGTGTTAAAATCACACTAGGCACAAAATGAAAGTTATACAACCTCTCAATGCTGGCTACAGTTCTGAATTCCCAGCATGAGGTTCCCTGCAAGTTCCAGATCGTCCTGGCTGCAGAGTGAAACCCTGCATAAGAAAATCAGAAGAAAAAGAAAACAAAACAACAGAGCAAAACCCAAGACTAAAGCATCAGTGAAAGGGTCTCCTGAGGAGTGGGCTGGCTTTAGTCACATAACTGAGGATGACGTTGAATGTCATCAATACCTTCCTCTACTTTCAAGGGCTAGGACAACACACATGTCTGGTTTGATAAACATAGGCTATTTTTTCTGTGATGAGATAGGGTTCTTTTCTGTAGCTCATGCTCCAGGAACTCACCCTCTCCCCAATGTAGCCCAGGGTTGGCCTTCTCCATGTTGAGATTACAGGTAAAAGCCACCAACACCTGTCTTACCTTTATGGATAATTGTCTTTGGGTGGGACACAAAAAAATGTTCAGAAAATGCGAAAACCAACAATGAAGAGAAATCTGCTGATGTGTTTACAATTAGGAAACATGAAGCAAAAAATACACTTTGTACAAACTTATCAACATTTTAAACAAAGACATAATGTCTCCCCACATTATCCCAACCACACCTCAGTTTTCAGGCCTGCCCTAACAAAACCTTACTTAGATCCATGGACACTGACAAAGGTTTTAACTTGGTCCACTTAGACCCTACATGAGAATAGTTCCAGTTTGCATAGCTCCCACTCCCATCCCAGAACCCCAGGACAGTAAGGCAGGGCTCTGGCAGGATGGATTTTGTGGGTGGCTTCTAGTTCTAGAGGGCAAAGTGGAGGCAGATGAGATTACTCAACAGATAAACGTGTTGGCCTGCTAGCCAGTTTTGAACTTCGGACCCACACCTCAGAAGGAGAGAATCGAGTCATTCAAAGCTGTCCTCTGACCTGCAAACATGAGGCACAGATCCTCCCCCCAAGAAAAGACTCTCAGACAAAAACACTTTGAAATTTAATCGAAATTGTGAAATAAATGAAGACAAGAAGGACAGCTGCTGGAAATCCTGAGGCCTCTCTGTAACAGCTTGCTCCCTCCTCTAAGGACCTGAGGCCACACAATCTGCTTACCCTTCTTCAGCACTGGGATAGTGATTTCTCTGGAAAATTTGCTCCAGATCCTGCAACTGCTGCTCAGTAAAGCTGTCATAGAGGTGGCAGCAGGGCATCAGCACTGGCACAGTATGGACGGTGGACACAGAAACTGGCATAGGCCATGCACGTGGTCCTGCAGTTGGTATGGACTGCACACAGGCCATGGTGACTGGTATGGGCTATGTACCATGTGCTGGCATATGTGGCATGTGAGACACCCTAACTGGCATAGGCTGGGCATGGAACACATAAACTGGCATAGGCTGTACATGGGGCACAGGAACAGGCATAGGCTGTGCCCAGGGCACAGTAATTGGCATACGCTGTACATTTGGCACAGTGACTGTCATAGGCTATACATGGGGCACAACAACAGGCATTGGCTGTATTTGGAGCACAGTGAATGGCGTAGGCTAGGCATAGGGCATATAAACTGGCATAGGCTATACATGGCGCACAGTGAATGGCATAGGCTAGGCATGGAGCACATAAACTGGCATAGGCTATACATGGGGCACAGGAACAGGCATAGGCTGAAGCTGGAGCTTAGTGACTGGCATTCACTCTACCTGGTGCCCAGTAATTTACATTGGCTGTACATTAGTCACAGGAACAGGCATATGCTGTGCCCTGGCACATTAACTGGCACAGGCTATATGTGGAGCACAGTAATGGCCATAGACTGTACACCAGGCACCTTCACTGACATTGAATATACACACTGCACCGCATTTCACACTCAGGTGTCAGGTCTTCTCTTCCACTATGCTACTTGGGATTTAGCTAAGGCCATTAGACTTGCACAGCAAGTACCTTTAAGTATGGACATATCTTATTATCCCCGTTGTTTTAGAAACTGGGCATTTTGTCTTCATACTTCTGCACTTTCAGTTGCTTTTGGGTAATGAGACATGAATGCATATTCTCAATATCTTATCTGTAATCTGGCAACTAAACATTTTACAAAAGCAAATCACAAAGGATGCCATCCAACACAGTGAAATGAGAGAAGTTTCATGTTTGGTATGCTGAATTTGTAAAACATTTATATTCTTTTTATATCTTTAAAGTAGGGAAAAAAGAATCTTAGTCTTTTAGAGTAACAATGAAAGAATGAATGAAGAAAGTGAAGTGTCATGGAGTACCTAAAAAGAACCACCAGAACATGGATCCATCCAGTCCTCATTATTGAGAGGTAGAGAGAGGCTTTATTATTTAATCCTTACCTCGGTGACTTTGCTTTATGCCAATGCAAGACATGTTAAATTAAATGAGCTTGAATTTTTACTAGTTTTCAATGCTCACCAAAGCTATGTCATTATCAGATACCACCAGTCTGGGCAGTGTGGTATATCAACAGGCATACCTATACCAGACAGAGTTTGAGTACATTGTGAAGGATTCTGGGATCACAGATCACTCAATGGTGTGAGGTTATCTTGCTCTTTACTCCACCAGCCAATATTTCTTATTTGGAAGCCAAACTTTTGTTCAGTGGTTTCAATATTATTTCAATTGATTTTCTTTTTTTTATTAGCATTCAGGATAACAATTGCACTAGGTAACAAAAAGCATCAATTCTGAGATAACAGCAGCAGTGCCTAATTTTTGAACCATGAGCTGATAATACCACTAAATCCTTGAAGAAAAAAAACAAAGGTCTAGAGAAAAATTGGATTTGCACAGAAGTTGTTTGCAATTTAAAGATGAATGTAATAGAATATTAGACCTCCTCTTGCCTGGAAGCTATTGATATTTATACTTATCCCCAAATCCGTTAATCAATCACCCCAATTCTTCACAAATCAGGAAAGGAGTTATAGAAACTATACTTGTCAGTGTATATTTCCTAGGTGCAAAGTCCAATGAGTTCCAATAAAGAAAAAAAGCTTATGTAAGCATGTAATAAATAGGATATCCTTATAAGAACATTCATAATTTATCTACACATAAATCTGAGGTGGCCACCAGATACTATTTGCCAAATATAACTGCCATAAGGTGGAACTTACAGTACCTATTTCTTTGCCCTTTTTATTGAATTATTTTTGAAATTTCATGTGAGTCTTGCATTTATATCATTTTCACACCTCTATCTCTTCTTTCTAACTCCGCCTCTGCCCAGTATTCTCCAACTCCCTCTCATTTAGATTTTCTTTTTAAATTATGGTTTTAGATACACACACACACATACACACACACACCTTGTATGTATAAATACAGCTTTCTGAGTTTACTTAGTGTTTCTCACTTACACAACTGTAGGACATTTGGATAGCCTATCAGGGGGCTCCTCACTGGGAAAGACTGAATTTCCCTCTCTCAGCAGCCATTGTCCTTAATTCTTCATCCACAGGTGGGCCTTTGTACCATATATCCACACTGATATTTTAACTGGTGTTGTCTTGTTTGGGTTGACCATATTGTTGCAATTTCATGTGAGTGGCTTCCCTACCATGCCTTTGGCTTTTGCAATCTTTTTACTCTCAGTTTTTAAGTCAGCTGTCAGAGAGGTAACTCTTTGAGCAGTATGACTTCCTATCAGCTTCAGAATTTGGAGTGAAATCACCAAGTGTTATGTGGCAGGTATAATGCTTGGGGGATAAATTAGAAAAACTGGTAGTTTTAAATGGCATAAGATTAGTTTATGCAATTAAAAGTCGTTAAAAATTCTTGAAGATCAGTTAGTTTAACATTTGGACGTGTTACTAAGCTGCTTTTGTGAACAAGAACAGGTAAGACCTTAAGAGTATGGGTCTGTGACAGAGATGTTGCCTATTTGGAAAAGATGTTCACAATGGGTATTGGCTAACCACATTTTGCATTTGGTGTTAGCCACATTATCATACAACTGGGAAAAATTTAATATGAATAGTCTGTTTAACCTACATCATTAATATTTTTAAAATAATGAAGACTAATTGTAATATTGTACTATACTATTTCATTTATGATCATAGTCTTGTTGAAATGCACATATACATAATATCCAAAATGATATTTTACATTTTCTTGTAGTAAGTCTTTGAAGTCCTATGCTTTACTCTTTAGGAAAATATAATTTGGTACTAGTCAGATCCCAAGTACTCAGTGATGACCTGTGTGCTGTCTGCCATATTTGTCAAGGTAGACCTAAGTTTTTGCCCCTCAAAAGCAGCCCCAATGGCATCTTCTGGAAGTTTTCTTGAATTAGAGCACCTGGGTTTACTAAATCAGCATTATTTTAATAAGGTGTGGTGACCTGAAATGCTGAGTGAATGTGTTGACTTGAGCACACCACGTAAAAGAATCCAATGCCTCAGACCCATGGGAATGGAGAAACCTGTTCAGACTGAGAGAAATCACAGTCTTCCTCTTGTCTTTGTGCAGATGTGTACAGTGTAGACCAGAAAGCAAGGACCATATCTTCCTCCTCTCCTACGTTTGCACCTGAGACTGCACCCCTACTCATCTTATCTGTCCATAAATCTTTCTCTTCCTTCTGTATTTCTTCCTTGTCTCATCAGTTTCCAAGATTCAGCCATGTAGGACATATCAATAAGGCCTCCATGTAGTTTCAATTCACATAACCATTTGGATGGCTGGATAGCATTTGGCTTTTCTTAGGATCAAAGTCAGGTTTTATGCAGTTTGCATTCTTCTAGTTTATAGCCTTTTTGTAACTTCACTCTGATTCCTATCCATTGTCAGAAATTTGAATGAGGGTTTTATTCTTTTCTTAGAATCTCTTGTCCATTTTAACTCATGGTTTTGTTATCCTGGATTGATTAAATTAGGAGACAATTCTAATAGTGTGCACTATAAATTTACCTTCACCATCTTAAAAAAAATCCTTTTATATCATTATATGTACAAATCATTTTATTTCTAATCCATTTGTTATTTCAATTCAAATCATCTCTCTTTCTTACTTACATTTTTTCCAGAGGTGAGAAGTCAAACTGCTTTTCATTTTTAAAGCCAAGCAGATACTGACAAATCACCAATTCTAGAAATGTTTGCAACATTTCTAGAAAAAAAAGTCCATCATATTTTTTCTCTTCTTACTTCCTTTTCTTTATATTTGAAAGCCTCTACAGTCCACATAATACCTTTAGGATACCTAGAAGTCAACTTCAATTATACTATGTAGGGGCTATATGTTATATAGTCACTAATTCTTCTGAGATTTATATTCCTGCCTGCAAAAACTTTAGTTTTGAGTAGTAGGTGAAATAACATATATAGAATGCTAAGTATAGTGCCTGGTATGATGAAAATGTTAAGTATTGTGCTAGTATGATAATATTGGCTGTAGTAATCACTCCCAGGATTCCTTATCTGATAAAATCTCTGTCTTATTCCTGGTTACCTCCCAAATTACATCTAACCATGTAATCTTTGTTAAAAGAATATTGTCAAATTTTTTGAACAGCTGTCTTTTACTTAGCCCCAGACTTCTATTTTCACTGCTTGAAACATGTTGCTCTCCATTCCTATTCTAGTGCCTCTTGTCAAATATGTAAGTTGTTACTGTCATGTTTCTTCAATTATATAGGATCTGCTTTGAATCTGAGAGGTTGGACTTTCCAACTGTCATTATGTAAGATATCAGATAAAATAAACATGAATGTGACATATAATGTGCCAACTGTCATTTCTTAAAGCACTATAATCCAGTTCTCTGACCCAATTTTATGTTATTTTCCTTCATTTATTTTATTAATCATATCACTCTTAATTATGTTTTTGCAAAAAATAATTTCAAAAATATTCCCAGGAAACATAAAAATTCCCGAATTAGTAATAACTATAATATGGCATTTTCTAGAGTGTGTCTACATTTGAAGGTAATGAACTGCTTCACACTTGGTTCATGGCATCTCCCCCACCTTTCCTTGGAAAATTGAGTCAAAATTCCATTTTCAGCTGCCTTGAGATGGTGCTGAAATCATTCTGCTATTTCAGAGGTTTGGAAGACTTTCTTCAACAGCAGAAAAAATCTAATTGTAAAGTCTAATAAGGAAATCTGTGCCTATGCGTACCATGGAGTTAATGCTGAGCTAGATGAGTGCACTTCAGAATTAAAATGTGATGGTAAATCATTGTGCTTCAGGGAAAAGGACCAGCAAAGGCGTAGAGCACAATGCGAGGATCAATAGTGGAAGAATAAAATAATTGAATTAGCAAATCCTCAGGACAAATAGACTAAAGGGAACTATAGGAAGCAAAGCTCTGAATAACTTATGAAAGTTAACAGAACCTACCGTGGGAAAAATGGGACTACATATTTTGGCATCTGGTCTAGAAATAGTATAGAATGGCACAGAAAATACCTTGTCCTACACAGTGAAATTATTACTGCTGTTGCCTTGACAACCTAAGGCTGATTATTTCTGTTTTAAGTGTGTTCAGCTACCCCAATCAAAACTGTATAATGAAAAAAAAGGAAATAGATTTGTTTCAATTTTTTTGTCAACCATTTGTAAGTTGAGTGATTTGGCTATGGTAATTAAGTTCAATTCCACACCCAAAATATGGAGACAAAATAATGCATATGTGTTAGGACCGTATTGCTAAAATGATATAATGTTGGGGCTGGTGAGATGGCTCAGTGGTTAAGAATATGTATTGTTTTTACAAAAGAGTTGAACCAGGAAGATCCAAGATGGCGGCGAACAGCGCTCAGTGTATCTGAGGGGCAGAGGATCTGAAACTCCGAAATTGGTGTGTAGAGGGGCAGCTGAACCCAGAACATTGACATTGAGGCTTCCTGGGAGAAGGGACAAACCCTAAGCTGAGACTATTAGGATTCAGTCAGATTAACCATGGACTTCTCTGAGGACTTCTCCTGGAGACTCAATTCCCAGGCACTTCCCCTTGTTGGGACTCACTACTCTATGATGGAGGCAGTGGCAGAGTCAATGGTGCAGGCAGCAGAAGCACCCCTGCAATGCCTGCAGCTCCTAGCACAGAGCACAGTGCCTGCACTCCACCAGGCCAACCAGGTTCGTGGCTCCCAGGGCCTTCCAGAAGGCATCTGTTCCAGTCCCTCTTACTTCTGCGGAGGTGGCTGGATTCCCAGTGTACCACAACAGCAGCTGTCAAGTTCTGTGGCAACACAGGGATTCTTGGGACAGCATTATCAACATTGAAGACCCTGCTCTGCAGGTCTACAAGTGAAGTCCAGGCAAACCACTCCTGGAGTCCATACAGATCTGAATACCAGAACAACAATATAACAGGACTATAGAATACTGAGGTATTCAGGAAATCTGTGCACGCTCATTGTGCCTGAAAATTGTGCCCACAAACAACACTAAAATCTGCATCCCCTCCTGTGCCTAGATCCCGGCCCCTAAATTCCAAGCATCTACACACCCTAGCTCTCTGTCCTTCAAGACACACTTCCATGCAAACTTGCCACCCCCGCCCCTGCAACTGTGATTCTGCACCAGTAGAACTTCCTCCTTTAGGTACAGCTGAAACACCAACGTATACTCTCAAACCAGTGGACCTCTCTCATCTTTCTGAAGAATGCTCCAGACACCAGAAACGATGGATTCAGTGTGAAGTACAGACTCCAGGAACAAATAGTGAAGGTTACAGATAAACAGATGGCCAGAGGTAGGCGTAGGAACACACCTAACAAAGATCAGGACATCATGGCTTCACCAGTAACCCCTCCCCCTAAAAAAACCAATGATATTTCAATTCATCAGAAACACAGGAAAATGACTTTAAAGCTATGCATATCCAGTTATTAGAGGCACATGAAGAAAGGAACAAATCTCTCAGAGAAATAGCCACACAAGTGGAGGCAATTAAAGAGGAAATAAAGCTCTCAAAGAAACAGCCACACAAATGGAGGCAAATAAAGCGGAAATGAACAAAGTTCTCAAAGAAATACAGGCAAATATAGCCAAACAAATAGAGGCACAAGTAGAAGCAAAATTAGTGGCATATAAAGAAAAACTGAACAATAATAACAGAAAAAAACATAGAAGCCATTATAGAAAGACAGGAATCAACATTCAAACAAAGAGGGAAATGGTGCAAGGCATGGAAACAGAATTAGAATCAATAAAGAAAACAGAAACAGAGAAAACCCTAGAGCTGTAGAACTTAGAGGAAAGATCAGGAACCACAAAGATAAGCATCACCAATAGAATACAGGAGATGGAAGAGAGAATCCCAGGTGCTGAAATACACTTGATGAAATTGATACATCTCTCGGGAAAGTCCCAAACACAAAACCTCCAAGAAATCAAGGACACCATGAAAAGACAAAATCTAAGAATAATGGGAATAGATAAGAAAGAAGATTCCAAGCAACAAGGTCCAGAAAATATTTTCAAGAAAATCATAGAAGAAAAACTTCCCAACTTAAAGAAAGAGATGTCCACAAATATACAAGAAGCAATAAAGCGTCAACTAGACTAGAAAAGAAAACAAACTATTCATGTCACATCACAGTCAAAACACTAAACCTACAGAACAAAGAAAAATATTTTTAAAAGGAAGACAAAAAGGCTAAGTAACATATAAAGGTAGAGCTATCAGAATCACACCAGACTTCTCAACAGAAACTAAGAAAGCCAGAAAGACCTGGGCAGATATCATGCAGACTTTAAGGGACCACATATGAAACAATTTCTACCGAACAATTCGGCCCTACAGAAGATAGTAGAAGGAAAACTCCTATCGAAGGAAAACAACTACACTGAAGAAAACAAAGGATATAGATACCTTTCACAAGAAAAATTAAAAGAAACCAAGCAAATGAATCACAGTAACACCACCAACTCCACAATATAAGGAACTAACATTAATTGGTCACTGTTATCTATCAACATCAGTTGACTCAACTCTCCAATAAAAAGACACAGACCTACAAAATGGTTGCAGAAACAGTATCCAACACTCTGCTGCATCCTAGGAATACAACTGTGCAACAAAGTTAAACACTACCTTGGAGTAAAGGGCTGGAAAAATGTTTTTCAAGCAAATGGATCCAGAAAACAAGATGGGTAGCTATCCTAATATCTAATAAAATAGAATTTCATCCAAATTTAATCAAAAAAGATGAGGAGGGGCAGTTCATTCTGATCAAAGGAAAAATCTGCCAGGATGACATCACAATTCTGAACATCTATGCCCCAAATGCAGGAGTGCCTACATTTGTAAATTAAACATTATTAAAGCTTAAATCACACATTGATCCCAACACCTTAATAGTGGGAGACTTTAACACTCCACTTTCATCAAAGGACAAATGATCTAGACATAAGCTGAATAGGGAAAAAAAGGCACTTACAGAAGTCCCAAATCAAATGGACTTAATAGATGTCTACAGAGGGATCCAAGATGGCTGCCACGAGAGAACACTGTGTCTGAGGAGTAGGAGAGCAGAAACAACGCAGCGACCAGGAGACTGAACTCTGGGACCTAAAACGCCAGCATTGTGAGTGCCAGGTGAGCGGAACTCCTACG
>CM053742.1:46022809-46038756 GCA_028658305.1 Pachyuromys duprasi
ATATACTCACTTATATAAACCTATAGGACAGGAAGTTCAAGCTGAAATCTACGCACCTAGATAGGATATACAAGAAGGAGGACCCAGATTGGTATGATCAATGCTTGTTTGAATGAACAAATGGGATGGACATTAAGTGGAGGAGAAAACAAGCAACAGAACAGGAGCATGCCAAAGAGGACCTCTGGGGGTGGGGGTGGGGGGGCTGGTCAATGTAGCGATGTATCAGAGCAGATATTAAGACTCGAGATCAAGCCTCTGACAGAGGGCGAGAAGTAATGATAGATCTGGGGGAGGTTGGTGAGACTTGGGGAGAACAAGAGCTCCACAAAGACCAAACTGAGCAGGGCACAGGGGTCTTGTCTGAGATGGTTTCTACAATCAAGGACCATGTGTGGATGTGGACTGGAACCCCCGCACGGATGGGGCCCATGATAATTCGGTGTAGGGTTGAAGACCCTATTCAGGGAAACAGTGACTGTTTCAGTCATGATCTTGATGGCTAACTCTTTGACCCTCCCCCATACAAGCCGGGGAGTGACAAACTGGCTAGATCCCAGGGGAGGACATTGCAGCCAGCCCTGAGGAGACAGGATAAGCTGGGTTTGGATGGAAGGGAAGGAGGTCCTTCCCTGTTGGTGGACTTGGAGGGGGCGGGGAAGAGGGTGATGAGGGAGGGAGTGGGAGGGTAGGAGGGAATGGGGGAGGGGGCTACGCCTGGGATTCAAAGTACCTAACCTGTGATTGAGATAAAAATAAATTAAAAAAAAAGAAAAAAAATTAAAAATAAAAAAATGTTATGGATAATATATAAAGTGCATTTCATACAAAAAAAAAAAAAAGAAAAATTGGGGAAGGGACAAGAACTCATTGGTACAAGAAACAACTTCCTGAAGAGAATACCAACAGTACAGGCTCTAAGATCAACAATCAATAAATGGAACCTCATAAAACTGAAAAGCTTCTGTACAGCAAAGGATACTGTCATCAGAACAAAAAAGCAGCCTACAGATTGGAAAACGATCTTCACCAACCCTTTATTAACAGAGAGATATTATACAGAATACATAAAGAAGTAAAGAAATTAAAAAGATACAAATCAAGTAATCCAATTAAAAATGGGATACAAAGCCAAACGGGAATTCACTGTAGGGGAATATAGCATGGCAGAGAAACACTTAAAAAATGTTCAACATCCTCAGTCATCAGGGAGATACAAATCAAAATGACCCTGAGATTTCACCTTACGCCCATCAGAATGCCTAAGATAAAAAACTCAAGTGACAACACATGCTGGAAAAGGTGTAGAGAAAGGGGAACCCTCCTCCTTTGCTGGTGGGAATATAAACTTGTACTACCGCTTTGGAAATCAATCTGGCTCTTTCTCAGACAAGTAGTAATGGTGCTTCCTCAAGATCCAGCTATACCACTCCTAGGCATATATCCAAAATATGCTCAAGTACACAAGGACATTTGTTCAACCATGTTCGTAGCATCTTTATTTGTAATAGCTAGAGGCTTAAAACAACCCAGATGACCCTCAATGGAGGAATGGATACAGAAACTGTGGTACAATTACACAATGGAATACTACTCAGAAATTAAAAACAAAGAAATCGTGAAAATTTCATGCAAATTGTGGGAACTAGAAAAGATCATCCTGAGTGAGGTAACCCAGAAACAGACACACACGGTATATATTCACTTATAAGTGGATACTAGACATTTAATATAGGATAAACCTATAAAAATCTGTACACCTAAAGAAGGTAAGGAACAAAGAAGACCCTGGGTGAGATGATCAATCCTCACTCAGAAAGACAAATGGGATGGACACTGAAAGAAGGGAAAAACAGGAAAGAGGACAGAAGCCTACTACAGAGGGCCTCTGAAAGACTCTACCCAGCAGTGTGTCAAAGTAGATGCTGAGACTCATAACCAAACTTTGTGCAGAGTGCAAGGAATCTTGGGAAAGAAGGGGGAGCTAGTAAGACTTTGTTTGAACATGATCTCAACAAAGTAGAAACAGAACCAAGATATCTGGGCACAGGGGTATTTTCTGAAACTTATACTCCAACCAAGGACCATTCATTGATATAACCTAGAACCCTTGCTCAGATGCAGTCCATGGCAGTTTAGGATCCAAGTGGGTTCCCTAGTAAGGGGAACAGGGATTGTCTCTGACATGAACTCAGTGGCTAGCTTTTTTACTGTCTCCCTGTGAGGGCGGAACAGCCTTGCTAGGCCACAGCCAGTACTGATGAGACCTGAAAAGCTAGGGACTTATGAAAGGGGAGGAGGATCTCCCCTATCAGTGTACTTGGAGAGGGGCATGGGAGGAGATGAGGGAGGGAGAGAGCATGGGAGTGGGATAGAGTAAAGGAGGGGGCTACAGCTGGGATACAAAGTGAATAAACTGTAATGAATACACAAAAATAAAAATTAAGAAAATGTGTTGAACTAATTTTTAACACCCAGTTCAGAAGGCACACAAGTGCCTGCAACTCTTTTTCTAGGAGCTACCATGTCTTTTTGTCTCTGCAAACACTATATTCACATACACATTCTTGAAGATTGGGTCACCCACATACATACAAATTAGTCTTTTTAAAATAAGGTAATTCATGTAATTATGTTAGCATATTGTAAGAACACTATAAATGTAAATTTTTCTAGTCAACTTTGATTGCTATAACAGACTAAAATTGCTCACACGTATAAAATAGATTCATAGTTCAGAAGGCTGGGAAAACTGAAACCATTCTTCTGACTGTTTTGCTGCATGGAAAGGTGGTAGTAAATGACAGCCCACTCTCATAATAACCTACCTTCTTTCCTCAAGAAAGAATTTCGGCATGGAAGAATGGCATTCATCTCTATTAAGGTGAAACCCTCCTGATCCTAAAACCTGTAGTCAATGTCATATTGAGGAGGTCAAACCATAGCCAGACACCACAGAATTTTTCTGATACTCCTATTTAATATCATCTGCATGACATTGTAGAAAAAACATAAAATGCTTGAAACTAAGAATATTTATTCATTTCTCTATATAGCATTGGTGAACAGCCTGAGAACACTGCCTCAGACAAATGTATTAGCAGTGATGACATTTAAAAAATTAATTAATTAATTAAATTTTTATTAATTACAGTTTATTCACTTTGTATCCCAATTATAGCCCCTCCCTCACCCCCTCCCAAACTCACCTTTCCTCCCTCTTTTTCTCCTATGCCCCTCCCCCAGTCTACTGATAGGAGAGGTTCCTCCCTTTCCATCTGACCCTAGTCTATCAGGTCTCATCAGAACTGGCTGCATTGTCTTCCTCTGTGGCCAGGTAAGGCTGCACCTCACTCAGGGGGAGGTGATCAAAATTTATAAAAATAGATGATCACATATTATATTACTTTAAATGAAGATGGTCAAATCATGCCTGATACTTTCGGAGTATCAAATGAATTCTCATTAAAGTTCCATCATTGAGTGTGACTAAAACAATGATAGCCAGTTACCATGGAGACCAAGAAGGAAGTTGTATGATCAAAGTACATTATTTTTGTGAAAATACCACAGTGATTCTCACTTTTTGTGCAATTAGTGAAAATTAATAACAAAGAAAAGTAGAAATCACATACCAAGTACATACATACACAGGCACAGATACATAATTACAAAGGAGATTTGCTCTATGAGTTATCTTTACCGGTTGTCAAATGTTAGGTGTGTTTATCCATATTTCACTAGTGGAGAATCTGAAAGTCACTGAGACTTTAGCCCAGATCTCTGTGGTCTCACATCTCATGCCTATTCACTTCACTAGCAATAGCTTGGCCATTAGCCTGTCTCTAATTATTTAGTTTAGAAAAGCTCAATTTCACCAGTCATTTGTGTTAATTGGTACCACATTTTAAAGAGTGAATAGGAAATGTGCCCTGTATGATGGCATTTTAAGTTATTTATTAGCAAATTCAACTCATTCTAGAAAGTACATAATTTACTGAGATTGATATGAGCTTTTTTTAAAAAAAAATTCTCACTTGCATCCAAGTATTGTGACTATGCTCTCTTCCATTACCTTCTCATATTCATCCCACTCCTGCCACCTGCCATTTTCTTCCTAAGCACTCTTTCCTAATTTGATATGAGTGTTTAGGTTGTATTGAAATCGTGACTACTGCTGTGTGTTCATGATTGTAATAGCTGTGTGAAATCTAGAAGAGAATTTAGAGAGCTCTCTATCCTTTGGTTCTTACAGTCTTTCCACCCATTCTTCTGCAATGCTTCCTTAGTCCTTGGACTGGTCAATATAGGTATTCCATTTAGGGATGAGAACATACCAGTCATTTATTCTCAGCACTTTGACAAGTTAAAACTTTCTGTTTTGACCATTTCCTTCTGCTTTTTATGCACTATACTATGAAACATGACATTATGATTCAAATTTGTGGCATAACACAATTGGCTGACTTTACCACTGAAGCCTGCAATCTGTGCTTAATAATGGCCAATTCGTGTCACTCAAACAAAGAAACAAACCTAGGATTTTCTTGATATTTAGTATTGTGTTGAAGGTTTAATGCTATTTCTAATGTCAATATTGAGAACTTTAGACATGGAGAAACCAAAGCATAGGGATACACTGTTTACTGTCAACAGTGGTTGATATCAAATTACCGACATTGACAACAATGCCTAAGTGGAAGTGCTAAGATTCAAACCAATTCTTACTCTAGGACTGATAATATCCATATTTGCCTTTAGTGAATCACAAAGTACAGCAACTTGGCTCTACGTCAGTGTTTTGTTTTGCATATATGCATTAAGTTTTCAAACCAAATATTATTATTGTAAAGCCTAGGTTTCCCCAATTTATAAAAGTTTTATATGAGATTTTTGACTCTGAAATAAATAGTAGCATCAACAACATTTAATTAGAAAAACATTTTTGAGAGAGGGTCTTTCTATCTAACCACAAACACATGATTCTCTCTTTTTAAACCCACAAGTATTGGGATTAGAAATATCTGCTATCATAAGCTGTCATTGATTATTAATATATATCAGTGATTTGTCTTTTAGTTAAACAGTGCTTATTCCTAAACTGGCTGTACACCCAAATCACCAAACAGAGACTAGGATTTAATTAACCTAGAGCACAAGGCTGGGCAATAGTTACTCCATACTAAACTTCCAAAACCACATAGTTTCCTCCCATTCAGATTTCCCACATTATACTTGCTTTTAGTTATATCTTAGGTTTGGTTCATTTCTCCTCATGGTTCCAAGTCCTGTCCTGCTGATCTCTCCTCTCTCACTCCTTCCACTCACTTCCTTCTCCACCCCTCTGGAGCAGGATGTCCCACACTATTCTCTAAATTGCTCAGCATTGGAGCTGGTTGTTTAATTGACAATACAGAGAACAAATGGTCTCATGTTTACACAAACTTGAGACAGGTGATGCTTAGAATAAACAAAACAATGCAAAGTCCGGATTGAAACCAGATAGTGGAGTAGAGAAATCAGCATTCGAATGAACAAGAAGAGTAACTGTATACATTCAGCAAGAACATTATAACAACCAGCTGAACCAGAAATAATTAAGGATGAATAATTGTACTGAGGCAACCCCCTTTATCAACTGTAAATTCATGTTCTTCTTTTAGTCACACCAACCTGAGCATTCTCAAAATTTTCTTCTTAATTCCATGGCTGGCTTTCTATAATCATCAAGCACTCCTGGATTTCATTCCCCTTATTTGTGAAATTGCTTTTCATCAGTTTAGATATACCATAGACTTTCAGTCCTACCTTTCAGCATCCCTGACAAATCCCACAGGGTGGAGTATTTACTTGTTAGAAATCATGCACAGGGAGACTGTAGTAATAATGCTTGGTTATTGCATGCATGTTGAATGTTCAGTGAGTTCATTTAGAAATATAGAACCCTTTAGTTTTGTTTCACTTATTATTTAAAATACTTTTAAGGACTCTACAATGTCCTCCCATTTTAGTAGCAATAACAAATGGTTTATGAATAATTTTTCTTTTTGATATCTTAGGGTCTTTTACTAATTTGGAGTCACCAAAGACTCAGTTTGAATTTCTTCTTTGAAATACATATTATCACTGTATTTCACTGGTTGATGTGAAAGTTAACTGAGACATTAGAGCTGACATGTGTTGAGCTCAGTGATCCTTCTTTAGTGCAGGGAACTAAAAGAAAGGAGTAGTTTATGGTTCATAGACACACCTAATAAAGTCCCCTGTGTTACTTATTACCATTTTTGTTTCAATTAGATATAGGATGTTAAAGAAAACTTAGGCATCAGTAATTTCAATGGTCAGTTGAGGCTTTCTAGAGCTTTCTCTAATTGTTGCTGAGACAAATGCATTCACTTTGTGTGTGTGTGTGTGTGTGTGTGTGTGTGTGTGCTATTTGGCCAGTTTTTTTTCTCTTTGTCTTTGTCTTTTCCCTTTCTTCTGTCTTTGATTCTCTGCTATATGTAACGTATAACAATCTTTTTAAAATGTTTTTTTTTATCTTTGACTTTCTGTTTTACTGTTCCATATTAGAGCTATGCACAGGCAGCGAGACAGTGCCTCACATATACTCACACATTAAAGGAAGTAAAGGCAGTGTCCTGACATAACCAAACTCATTTCTCTCTTATCCAACACCATCACATTTTGCCCTTCTGTTTTGCTTCACATTTAGCCCTTAAGTTTCCTGAAAACAAGAGTATGGGTGTGCTGTCTAATGAATACTGTTTAAACATTGTTACCTTTCATTCCTCTCATTTGGCTGTTTATTATTAAACTGAAGTTTCATTCTCCAACTTATTCTGGTAGCATTATCTAAGTGGTAGAGTTTAAGCCATGTGTTTTTCAGTCCATGATTCTGGCATCATACTTCATAAAACATAGTAAGAAACAGAATCTACTTAGTATCTCTTTTTGCCAACTCTCTGGAAGTCATTCTTGAGCAAATAGTTAACTTTTGGCCTGTATAGTAAGTATAATTTATGGCCCATCTGAGATAGGCCATGAACCTAAATGAGGAAAGGGTAGTATGGGCCAAGAGGTGAGTGTTAAAGATAGATCTTTGTCTTCTAAGGATGTCTTTGAATTACTGTGGGTATATACTGTTGGTATACTCATGCCATGGAGGATATGTGCTCACAGTGAAGCAACTGAGCAACTCTCTTAGACTTTGTCTTAGAATTTCCCAAGAGCTTAAGCTAAGGTAAAATGACTCCACATCTTGAGCATATATGCATTTCTTCAGGGTATAGACTTGTCGTTCCAAACATGGTAAAAATAAGAGAGAACTTCATGTTAAATGTGAAAAATGTTTTTAGATTCCTTGGACCTGGGTTCTCTTTGTTATTCAATCACATTCTCTCTGTGTGTCTGTCCCTGTCTCTCTCCCATGTGTGGATATATGTCTAGGTGTGTGTGAAAATGAACATGTGTACATGTGTAAAATCTGCAGTGTAGGTTCATAACAAATAACATATAGATAGAGAAATAAGTTCAAGTCCTCCCTTTATGAGCTTCAAGAACAGTTATGGTCTTAGTCATTACCTAGCTCCTTCTCAGGTAAAATGGATTTAAAAGGTTAATCTAAACACCAGACACACTAAATCTTTTAGAAAAAAATGTAGGGAAGAATCTCAAACTCCTTGGCACAGGATTCAAATTCCTGAACAGAACACCAACAGCTCAAGTTCCAAGAGCTACAATTAATAAATGGGACCTTGTGAAACTAAAAAGCTTCTGTAAAGCAAAAGACACTGTCAACAGAACAAAACGACAGCCTACACATTGCGAAAAGATCTTCACCAAACCTACATCTGATAGAGGGCTAATATCCAGAATATATAAAGAACTCAAGAAATTAGACACCAACAAACCAGATAATCCAGTCAAAAAATAAGGTACAGAGCTAAACAGAGAATTCTCAACAGAGGACTATTGAATGTCAGAGAAACACTTAAAGAAATGCTCAGCATCTTTAGTCATCAAGGAGATGCCAATCTAAACAATACTGAGATTCCATCTTACACCTATCAAAATGGATAAGATCAAAATTTCAAGTGACAACACGTGCTGGACAGGATGTGGAGAAAGGGGAATATTTCTCCTTTGCTGGTGGGAGTGCAAACTTGTACAAACATTTTGGAAATCAATCTGGAACTTTATTAGAAAATGGAGAATAGCACTTCCTCAAGATCTAGCTATACTGTTCCTGGGCATATACCCCCAAAATGCTCCATCATTCAGTAATGACCTTTGCTCAATTATTTTCAAAGCAGCTTTATTTGTAATAGCCAGAATCTGGAAACACCCTAGATGTCCCTCAGTGGAAGAATGGATACAGAAATTGTGATACATTTACACAGTGGAATACTTCTCAGCTATTAAAAACAAGGAAATCATGAAAGTTGCTGGAAAATAAATTAAACTAGAAGAGATCATCATGGGTGAGGTAACCCAAAAATAGAAAGATAGGCATGGAATATACTCACTAATCAGTGGATATTAGCTGTATAATATAGGATAGCCATCTACAGACCTTAAAAAGCTAAACACTAAGGAGGACTCTAGGGAGGATACTTAAATTTCAGTCAGTATGGCGAACAGGATAGACATCAGAAGTGGTAGAAGAGAGGAAACAGGATAGGAGCCAACTATAGAGGGTCCTCTAAAAGGAACCACCCAACAGGGTATCAAAACAGATCTGAGACTCATGGCCAAACTTTGGGCAGAGCACAGGGAAGAAGAGATGGGTGGGGAGAGAGGAACATGAAGGGGGCAGGATCCCCACAAGGAGACCAACAAAGCTGAAGGATCTGAGTCCAGGGGGTCCTGCAGAGACTGATGCACCAATGGAGGAAAATGCATGGAGAGGACCTAGACGCCATCTTCAGAGGTGGTTGAATGGCAGATCAGTCTCCATGTTTATCTCTGACTGAGGAGAGCAGGGGTTGCCTCTATCATGAACTCTCGGTGGTGGTGGTGGGGGTCAAAGAGCCCACCACTGAGTTCATGTCAGAGACAGCCCCTGTTCCCCTTACTAGGGAAAGCCACTTGGATGCTGATCTGCCATGAGCTATACCTGAGCAGGGGTTTCAGGTTATATCCATGCAAGGACCTTCTTGTTTAGCTACTTTAGGTGTACAGATTTTAGTATGTTTCTACTATCTTATAGGTCTAGTATCCACTTATAAGTGAGTATATACCATGTGTGTCTTTCTGCTTCTGGGATACCTCACTTAGGATGATCTTTTCTAGATCCCACCATTTGCCTGCGAATTTCATGATTTCTTTGTTTGTAATTGTTGAGTAGTATTCCATGTCCTTAGCCACCAGGGAGATGCAAATCAAAATGACCCTGAGATTTCACCTTACACCCATCAGAATGACTAAGATCAAAGTCTCAAGTGTCAACACATGCTGGAGAGGTTGAGGAGAAAGGGGAACTCTCCTCCATTGCTGCTGGGAATGTAAACTTGTACAACCACTTTGGAAATCAATCTGGTGCTTTCTCAGAAAATTAGGAATAGTGCTTCTTCAAGATCTAGCTATACCACTCCCAGGCATATATGCTCAAGTACACAACAAGGACATCTGTTCAACCATGTTTGTAATAGCTTTATTTGTAATAGCCAGAACCTGGAAACAACACAGTTGTCCATCAACAGAGGAATGGATACAGAAACTGAGGTTTGAATGATGCTCCCAGTAAATTAGCTTAGTGGGTAAAGGTGCCTGTTGGCAGGTTTGATGAACTGAGGCTAATCCTAGGACACAGATAGTGGTATTATGGAATTGATGAATTGTCCTTTAAATTCCCAAATTCCCCACATGGACTGACATGCACATGCCCACCTACAAATCTCTGTAAAACATATAAGTGAATAAATGTGAAAACACTTAAAGATGCTTCACATGACACAGGTTAAAGGGCCACTGTGGACTATTGAAGAGATTCTGAAGTTTCTGAATTCATTATTAGCATTATTAGCTTTTGTACATGGATGCATCTTCTCTGCGTAGAGGATTCCTTACCAATGGTACCATTCCACGTGAGCAGGGGCTGTCTTTCTCTGACTCTTTTGGCTGCTTTTGGGACCTTTTTCTCCTACAGAGTTGCCTAGTCCAGCCTTTATATGTGGAGGGGTATGCCTAATCTTATTGTAACCTGCTTTGCCATGTTTGGTTGATATGGATCCTTTTTCTGAAGGGAAATGAAATAATGGATGGGGAGAGGAGGGAGTGTGGAGAAGGAGCTGAGATGGGACAAAGGAGGGGAAACTGTGGTCAGGAGGTAATATATGAGGAAAGAATAAAATTAAAAATGCAGTGGATGCAGCACTGAGCTTTCAGGTGGCAGGATAATTTTACATGCATGGAACAAAAGTGAAATGAAAAGATTCTGAAATTCGATTCATTGCTAATAATTGCAAACATACAGTAATGATTGATTCCTACTCACCAAAAAAGAAAAATGCTCCCACCATTATGTTGCATTGCTGAAGCATTTTTAAGCTATTTCCTCCCTCCCTGAAATGAGAGCTCCTGCTGAAAGACTGCTTCAGCACCACTATTTCTATTTTAAAAAATATAATGTGTTTGATATAGCAAAGACTATCAAGAGAAATTGGAATGAAAAGTTCAGAATCCATAGTACAGTAGTGTGAAATAACCTGGTTGAGGAAGAAAGCAGAGCAGAATGGGTAAGCCTTCAGGGCTTTAGAGCCTAGAAGATCTGAAATCCCATCCAAGCTCTTTTGCTTCTGCTCATTTGCAAGTGAACTTTCAGTTTCCTCATCTATAATATTACAATATTAATAGTACCAATTTCATAAGATTATTGTACTGAGTAAGTACATAAAGTCTTTCTCATCATACCTGTTTATATAATGCGATTTCAGTCAATAGCGGCAGTTATTTTTCCTGTAATTGCTGAGCAGACTTCTAATGTGGAAACGTCAGGGGCCATTATGCTGTTAGCTGCTTCAGTAAATGCTCCAGGCTGTGTGGAGATTTTTGGGAACTTTAAAATCATGTATTTCCTTTAATACAGACTGTCTCCTGTGACAGCTTCTTCACTCGGCTTCCTTTTTTTTTGTACTACATTCTTATAATCGGTTGTGAAATGCAATCTCAGGCAACAAAGCTTTGATTATTCAATATCTAATAATTCTGTAAAACCCAGATCTGAGCTTGAGATTAGTAAAGAGGCTAATTTTCTGTGTACCATAAAAAACTGACTTAATAATTTTCAAGAAGATTAAGTAAAGAAAATCTTATAGTTTGTGATGTTTTACCTTTCTATATTTTTGCTGTATTTTAAATACAAATATCTTTCCTCAGCTTTTAAACTTTTCCTTTGTGGTTTTGTCTTTGTCTTTGGGGAGCAGTTCTTTCCATCCCAATGCTTTTTTTTCCTTTTTTTTAAATGAAGGGCTTAAGGAGTTAACATCATTTTTAAACCTTTTCTGATATAGTTGAGGTTCCCAATAGAAAAGAATAGTTGAATTGTATCTTATGTAATTGCAAGTGACAGAATCATTCACAACATAGAAATAAGGATTTGGCTAGGATCACCTATATGTAGCAAGCAGATTAATGATTTTTATAAAATACAAGTGACTAAATTGTAATTAAGTTATACTGAAAGAGTATGTGACTCACTTTTCCTACAGAGTACACCTGACGATATCCTGTATCTGCCTTTTAATAGCATACTTTATAGAAGTGACCATAGATAATAAAGCAACCTCTAGTCAAATACACGAATTTGCTGTGTTTATTTTGCAATCAGTTGAAACACTCAAGGATAGAAAAGAGAAAACAATTACCTTTTTACTTTTATATTATAAAACTCAGGCATCTAAGGCTTAAAGAAATTAAATGCATTCTTACACAAGATCAAATTTATAGAGGTTGAGTTTCCAAAATTATATATTTGTGTGTGTATTGAAATGTTCTAGTTTCACTAAGTTAGGGGATTGTGTAATAGTTTAACATATGCACACAATGTATAGTGATCAAATACAGCACTTTTCTCTTCAAATGCTTTTTAATGTTTTTTGATTATCACAGAGTTACACATTTCTGGGTTATTGTGAAATAGTACAACTCTCATATACAATATATACTAATCAAATCAGGAAAATTAATACCGCCATTGTCTTGAATTTATTTTTTGTTGAGTATTTGAGATCTTCTCTTCTGGCTATTCATAATATGTAAAATATAAGATAAGCTAGCACACTAATATGTTAAAGAATGCTTAGACACCCAGTATCTAATCTTTTTTTAAAATGTAATTTATTTATTTTTATATCAATCACAGGTTAGGTACTTTGCATCCCAGGTGGAGCACCCTCCCACATTCCCTCCCACTCTTCCCATCCCTCTCTCATCTCCTCCCCGCCCCCTCCAAGTCCACCAACAGTGAAGGACCTCCTCCCCTTCCATCCATCCCCAGCTCATCTTGTCTCCTCAGGGCTGGCTGTAATGTCCTCCCCTGGGATCTAGCCAGGCTGTTACTCCCTGGCGTGTATGGGGGAGGGTCAAAGAGCCAGCCATTGAGTTCATGATTGAAACAGTCCCTGTTCCCCTTACTAGGGTCTTCAGTTGGACACCGAGCTACTATGAGCCACATCTGAGCGGGGGTTCTAGGCCATATCCATACATGGTCCTCAGTATCTAATCTTTAAACTTCCCATCTCTTTTCACCCTTCCCAGAATGTAATGAACACATCAATGCTTATTTTATTCACGTTTCCCCCTTGGGGAATTCTCTCTCTGTTAACTTTAAACAGTTTCTATTGGGATTTTATGTTTACAGTTTTTTGTTTTTGTTTTGTTTTTCAAAACAGAGTTTCTCTGTGCAATAGAATTATGGCTGTCCTATAACTCACTTTGTAGACAAGGCTGGCCTTGAACTCAGATTCCCTGTCTCTGCCTCCCAAGTGCTGGGATTAAAGGCATGTACCACCATGCCCAACCAATGTTTACATTTTAAGAAGAATATTATGAGTACTTATATTTCTAGGTTTATTGCTTTATATTTTATGAGTTCATGCATCTACCCATTCAGTGGTTGAGTTTGAATATATTATCTTTGTAAAATGAAGTTGTATTTTTAAATTTATTTTCAGGATTTAAAATTATTTTTTATATTTTTGTGATTATAACATACTTACCCCATCTCTTTTTATTAAATTTGGTTGACAGTCTATTTTATCAGATATTAGAAGACTACTCCTGATGCTTCTTGTGTCCATTTGCTTAGAAAACCGTCTTCCAGCACTTTACCTTCAGGAAATGTCTATATTTGTGACTTAGGTGTTTTTTTTAATTTTTTAAGTAATTTATTTATTTTTATATTAGTCACAGGTTATATACTTTGTATCCCAGCCATAGCCCCCTCCATCATTCCCTCCCACTCTCTGCATCCCTCCTTCATCTTCTCCCTGCCCCCCTTCAAGTCCACTGATAGGGGAGGACCTCCTCCCCTTCCATCTGGTCTAGCTTATCATGGGCTGGCTGCAATGTCCTCTTCTGGGATTTACTTAGGCTGCTTCTCCCTCAGGGGGATGGGAGGGGATGGTCGACAAGTCAGCCATTGAGTTCATGAGAAAAATAGTTCCTGTTCCCCTTACTAGGTTAGCCAGTTGTATAGTGAGCTACCATGGGCCACATCAGAGCAGGGGTTATAGTTTGTATCCATACATGATCTTTGGTTGGAGACACAGTCTCATAGAAGACCCCTGTGCCCAAAGGTCTTTGTGAAGCTCTTGTCCTTGCCAAGTCTTACTAACTCCCCCTTTTCCCTGTACTCTGGTGATGGCTTGGTTGTGAGTCTTAATATCTGCTTTGATTCAATGCTAATTAGAGTCTTTCAGAGGCGCTCTGTGGTAGGCTCCTGTCCTGTTGCTTGTTTTCTCCTACATTCAATGTCCATCCTGTTTGTCCATCTAACCGATGATTGATCATCCCAACCTAGGTCCACCTTCTTGCTTATCTTCCCTAGGTGTATAGATTTCAGCATATCCATGCTATCCTATAGGTCTATATAAGTGTGTATATACCAAGTGTTTCTTTCTGCTTTTGGGATACCTCATTCAGGATGATCATTTCCAGGTCCCACCATTTGCCTGCGAATTTCATGATTTCCTCCTTTTTAATTGCTGAGTAGTATTCCATTGTGTAAAAGTACCATAATATCTGTATCCATTCCTCAACTGAGAGACATCTGGGTTGTTTCCAGGTTCTAGCTATTGCAAATAAAGCTGCTATGAACATGGTTGAGCAAATGCCCTTGTTGTCTACTTGAGCATCTTTTGGATATATGCCTAAGAGTGGTATAGCTGGGTCTTGAGGAATCACTATTCCTAATTGTCTAAGAAAGCGCCAAATTGATGTCCAGAGTGATTGTACAAGTTTGCATTCCCACTAGCAACGGAGGAGAGTTCCTCTTTATCCACAATCTCTCCAGCATGCGTTGTCACTAGAGTTTTTGATCTTAGTCATTCTGGTGGGTATAAAGTGAAATCGTAGGGTCATTTTGATTTGCATCTCCCTGATAGCTAAGGACATTGAGCATTTCTTTCTGTGTTTTCTGCCATTCTACAATCCTCTACAGAGAGTTCTCTTTTTAGCTCCATAGCCCATTTTAATTGGATTACTTGATTTGTTGCTTTTTAACTTCTTGAGTCCTTTTTTATTTTAAATTAATTTATTTTTATATCAATCAGAGGTTAGGTACTTTGCATCCCAGGCATAGTCTCCTCCCTCATTCCCTCCCATCCTCCCCATCCCTCCCTCATCTCCTCACTGCCCCTCCAAGTCTACCCACTGGGGAGGATCTCCTTCCCTTCCATCCAACCCCAGCTCATCCTGTCTCCTCAGGGCTGGCTGCAATGTCCTCCCCTGGGATCTAGCCAGTCTGTCACTCCCCGGCATGTATGGGGGAGGGTCAAAGAGTCAGCCATCAAGTTCATGACTGAAACAGTTCCTGTTTCCCTCACTAGGGTCTTCAGTATGACACTGAGCTATCATGGGCCCCGTCTGAGCGGGGGTTCCAGGCCACATCCACACTTGGTCCTTGGTTGTAGAAACCGTCTCATACAAGACCCCTGTGCCCTGCTCAGTTTGGTCTTTGTGGAGCTCTTGTTCTCCCCAAGTCTCACCAACCTCCCCCATTTCTATCATCACTTCTCGCCCTCTGCCAAAGGCTAGATCGCGAGTCTTATTATCTGCTCTGATACATCTCTACATTGCCCCCCCCCCCCGAGAGGTCCTCCTTGGCATGCTCCTGTCTTGTTGCTTGTTTTCTCCCCCACTTAATGTCCATCCCTTTTGTTCATCCAAACGAGTCTTGATCATACCAACCTGGGTCCTCCTTCCTGTATATCCTCCCTAGTTGTATAGATTTCAGCATGAACTTCCTATCCTACAGGTCTGTATAAGAGAGTATATACCATATGTTTCTTTCTGCTTTTGGGATACCTCACTCAAATGATCATTTCCAGGTCCCACCATTTGACTGTGAATTTCATGATTTCCCCCTTCTTAATTGCTGAGTAGTATTCCATTGTGTAAAAGTACCACAATTTTTGTATCCATTCCTCAAGTGAGGGACATCTGGGTTGTTTCCAGGTTCTGGCTATTACAAATAAAGCAACTACGAACATAGTTGAGCAAATGTCCTTGTTGTGTACTTGAGCATTTTTTGGATATATGCCTAAGAATGGTATAGCTGGGTCTTGAGGAATCACTATTCCTAATTGTCTAAGAAAGCACCGAATTGATTTCCAGAGTGGTTTTACACGTTTGCATTCCCACTAGCAATGGAGGAGGGTTCCTCTTTCTCCACAACCTCTCCAGCATGCGTTGTCACCAGAGTTTTTTATCTTAGTCATTCTGGT
>CM053742.1:46049304-46077216 GCA_028658305.1 Pachyuromys duprasi
CTGTTGGCCAACTTTAGCTGAACATATCAGCCCTAGGGTGTGGTTGATATTCCAGGTGTCACTTCACTGAAGGAATGTGACTTTCTCTCTCCAAATAGCAATCAAATGCCAATGGTTCCTCAGCTAGAGTGGGGAATTTGTGCCCAACTACCTTCCTCCATTGTGGGATTCTTTTCTAGCTTGGGATTTCACTGATTTTGTGTATGCCATCACAGTCTCTCTGAGTTCATTGGTGCATCTGCCAAGTTGTGTCAGGAAAACATCATTTGACCACTTCCAGCTCTTAAAATCTTCCTAGTCTCTGTTCCAAGTATATCTCTGAATGCTGAGGGAAGGAGTGTAAGAGATATTTCACTTACTCTTAAGATGTTTGTGTTTCAACTTTGCCAAAAAGGAATAAGGTGAATGCATTATAACATGGTATGGTCTTTAGTAAGCTATTTGTATTATATGAATTTGAAAACTGTGAACTTAGTGGTTGTAAGCTGGACTGTAGAGCCCCAATTCATGGGCTTATCCCCCAGTTCACAGTCTATTGGCTCTGTGTGGCAATACATTGTTATTAAAATACCTCTTACCTTTTAAGACACTGAAACTTTTTGGACCTCACAGCAAAGTTAAAAAACACCTTGAGGTCCACTGAGTCTTAAGACTGCTATTCTACTATGCACTCAACCTGTTTGTTTAACCTGCCTTTAAAACAATATAACAATCAACTTACTTGTTTTTACAATATTAACAAATACATAGCTGTAACCTTAAAATATGTATACTTCCTGGCCACATAACCCATGAGTAATGTAAATGTGTATGAAAATTATGATAATTATTTGCTGAAAAGAGAAAATAGGATGAAAGCATCCTTATAAAATTAATATCTGCCATAAATATTGGACATAACATACAGTTACTTAATAAAGTATTCATTTTCTGAGTCATCTAGGTCATCTAGAGTCGGCACTTGATCCCTGTAAAACAGTTGAAAATTTTTGTAAAGAATCCCATTACTTCTCTATGTAATGCTTTCTGTGCTATTCAAAAAACAAAAGAAGACAAAACAAAACAACAACCACACACACACACAAAAAAAAACAGAAAGAAATCCATTTCTTTGTTAGGGACACAAACAGGGCGGAGACTCAGACTGACACAAACGCAAGGAAAAGATAGACAGGGAATGATGGAAGACACAAGCAGGGAGAAGGAATTCAAGTTTGGTGTGATTCTTTGTCAAATTACAGCAAGATAAAGTGCCTTATTTACTTCTTTTTTATTGTGGCACTAACAACATTATTGATGACTGTGTTTATTATTAATGTGTTCAAAGGGAGTATGTGTTTCTGGGATGTGATTAAGTCTCTCATTTTATAAGATGGATTCAGTACTTACATTATCAACTGTTGTAAGGATGCAGTGAGTTTAGGTGGTGATGATATTGTAATACTACCTGGTACTAAAGACTTACACAGAACAAAAGAGGTTGGCAAAAGTTGTTATCATTGCAGTTCCGATATATGGCTTTTTCATACATTCTTCTGGTTGAAGATAACTTCCTCTCAATATTTTCTTCATAATTTATACTATATCAGATAAACTCCACACAGCACGTTGAATTCTCAAAGTGATGATGCTTTGTTTCCTGTTATGTTCTCTTTGATTTAAAGGTAACCCCAAGGCAGGTGATCTTACAAGGCTGATGTTAACATAGATCTTAAAGACAGAATCATTTCCTTGAGTTTATTCTCTATGCTCTCAGTCTTAGTTTTTACCTTACTGGGAGAAAATATGTGACTCAAGCAACTAAAAGTAGCAAGGGCTTAATTCGGATCAGTTTGTTGTTACAGTACACCATGGTGGGACACTTGATACCTAAAGTGTGAAGAAGCTCATTTCCAGTTCCAGAGCTTTAAGTTGGAACAGGTTCTTGCCCAAGCACATTTACTTTTCTTTTCTTCTACTGGTTAGACTTCAACAATGAGACATATGTCTTGAAAGAAACTTCTGTCATGTTTTCTGAAGTTTGGCTTAAACGTTCATTCCCAGGAAGTTTCACCCTGAAGAAAGAAGTTTTACCTGTGGTCCTATTCATGATGGTGTTGCTAAAATTACAAAGAACTTTGCACAGAATATTTGCTAAATAAATAAATAGAGTGGTCTCTTCCATTAACATGTTTATACTCTTCTACTGTTGCCTAACTTTGTGCTTATGTTTTCCTCCCTTAATATTAGTGAACTAGCTCATTATCACTCATTCGCTCCACTGATAATGGTTTGCTTAATGATTTCAATTTCACTATTTACAATTGGGTGTTAGTAGTAGTAGTAGAAGAAGAAGAAGAAGAAGAAGAAGAAGAAGAAGAAGAAGAAGAAGAAGAAGAAGAACTCCCTAAATTCTCATTTCTTTTTTTTAACTTTTAAAAAAATTTAGTTATATATTTATTACAATTTATTTACTTTGTATCACCCCTGCAGCCCCCTCCCTTATCTCTTCCCAGTCCCACCCATACTCCCTCTTCTCACTCTACGCCCTTTTCCTATTCCAATGATAGGGGAGGACCTCCTTCTCTTCTATCTGATCCTAGCTTATCAGATCTCATCAAGGCTTGGTTGTATCATCTTCCTCTGTGGCCTGGCAAGGCTGCACCTCCCCCCCATTGGAGGGATCATGGAGCCTGCCACTGAGTTCATTTCAGAGACAGCCTCTGTAAGCCAATGCTAGGGAACCTACTTGGAAACTGAGCAGTCAACAGGTTTCCTTTGAACAGGGGTTCTAGGTCTTCTCCATGCATGGTCTTTAGCTGGAGTATCAGTCTCTGCAAGCCACCCTTGAGCCCAGGTATTTTGACTCTGTTGTTCTCTTTGTGGAATTCCTGTCCCCTCCAGCTCTTTCTATCTCTCTCTTCTTCCATAAGGATTCCAGCACTCTGCCTAAAGTTTGGCTTTGTGTCTCAGTATCTCCTTTGATAACCTGGTGGGTAGAGTCTTTCAGAGGTCACCTGTGGAAGGCCCCTGTCCCGTTCCTTACTTTTTCCTACGTTTGATGTCTATGCTGTTTGCCCTTCTAAATGAAGATTAAGCATCTTCTTAGGGTCCTCTTTGTTGTTTAGCTTCTTTAGGGCTACAGATTTGTGTGTTGATCCTATATTCTATGGCTAATATTCACTTATAAGTGAGTATATATCAGTTGTGTCCTTCTGTTTCTGGGATGGCTCAGTCAGGATGATCTTTTCTAGGTACCATTATTTACCTGCAAATTTCATGATTTCCTTGTTTTTAACTGCTGAGTAGTATTCCATTGTGTAAATGCACCATACTTTCTAAACAAAACTATGGCCTACAGACTGGGAAAAGATCTTCACCAACCCTACATCTGAGAGAGGGCTAATATTCGCAATATATAAAGAATTGAAGAAGTTAAACACCAACAAAAACAAATAATCCAATTAAATACTGAAGTATGGAACTAAACAGAGAATTCTCAACAGAGGAACGCCGAATGGTAGAGAAACACTTAAAGAAATGTTCATGTCCTTACTCATTTGAGAAATGTAAATCAAAATAACCCTGAGATTTCACCTCACCCATAAGAATGGCTAAGATCAAAAACTGAAAGGATAACACATGCTGAAGAGGTTGTGGAGAAAAAGGAACGCTCCTCCATTGTTGGTGGGAATGTAAAGTTGTACAACCACTTTGGAAATCAATTTGGAGCTTCCTCAGAAAATGAGAAATAGTGCTACCTCAAGATCCAACTATACCACTCTTAGGCATATACCCAAAAGATGCCCCACCTTTCAATAAGGACATTTGTTCAACCATGTTTTTAGCAGCTCTATTTGTAACAACCAGAAACTGGAACAACTTAGAAGTCCCTCAGTGGATACAGAAATTGTGGTACATTTACACAATGGAATAGTTCTCACAAAATTCTCATTTCTAATGTATAATATCTCATATAAATATCCAATACTTGGTTTGACATTGTAGGTAGTTAATATCCTGAGAAACTATAAATCAGTATGCTAGATTTTTAACTCTTGCACAAATCCCGTATTTCAAATAAGGTAAAAGTCCATACAATAAATAGATTTTGAACTTGACAATAGTCCATCATGACCCTTAAGGAAAAACTAATAAAAAGTTTATATTTGCCTATCACTCATAATTGAATGCCACACTATCTATCAGGTTAGTATTTTATTAATAAATTCATAAAATGGTTGGTATGACAATTCAAAGAGCATAGAAGATGGACAAGGCATATTTAGGATTCATTGGATGTCTCATCTCATTTAAAGAGAACTTAGCTTGAACCCCATATCTCAGTGATAAGTAATTTCTTTTTTTCCCCAAAGTTTTATCTATTCTTTTTCTAAATTTAATGTGTCTTTGTGAGAGCAGGTGTACCACATGTGTTACAAGTATCCATGGAGAACAATGGGTGTCAGATCATGTAAAATTGGAGTTATAGGTAGCTGTGAACCATGTGATAGTGTTGGAGACTGAACCTGGAGCATTTAGAACAGTGATTCTCAACCTGTGGGTCTCAACTGACTTGAGATTTAAATGATCCTTTCACAGGCTTTGCATATCACATATCCTATATATCAGATATTTACATTATGATTCATAAAAGTAGCAAAATTACAGTTATCAAGTCACCAAGAAAATAAATTCATGGCTGGGGAGCAGGGTTCAGATTGTATTAAGGATCACAACATTAGGAAGGTTGAGAACCACTTCTGTAAAGTAACAGCCGGTGTTTTTCACCACTGAGCCCTTTCTCTAGACCATTAGAAATGAATTCCAAGTTTTCAATCATGGCCTCATTTTTTTGCTTTGGGTATGGAGAACATCTAATAAATGTTCAATAGAGTCAAGAGACTCATTCTGCCTAAAGTTGAATCTCGGAAGTCTTGTAGGAGATGACCTGTAATGGACAAAGGGAGTATGTGACACAATCCCATCTTGATTTCCCAGAATATCCTACAGTGATCTTCACAAAAAGGGTGCTTACCATAGATGACAGGTGTGGTGTGCATTGAGAGATTCCCATTGACTATTCCTATGACAGATGTGACCATGCTTACTTATGCATGTAACATGTCAACTTCCTTTTATTTTAGAACGTTTTTGATTTTTATAATCTAAATAGTTGTGAACATTTTCTGCAACTGTAATGAAGTAATAAATTCCTTTTTTAGAAATTGAAAATTGCTGTTCTCAAATGGAAACAAATTTTACATTAAAGAGCTCAAATTCAATGCCAACGGGGAAAAATGCCAAATATGTAAAGCATTCTAGCATCTGGCACTGATATTTGCAAAGGCTGTGTCTACATGCAAAGTGAGAAGATATGGGTAATGTTAAAATAGTTCCAATTTTCATGCCTTTGTTGCAATTATCTGAGTACTTAGACTAAAGTATACTTTAACAGAGATGACATGAAGAAAAACCTCAAAACACCCCTTAACGTTACATAGACAATGGCAGATTTTATCTATCATACTACAAGCTCAGAGGCTTTGAAAATTTTTGGGTAATTTACTGTGTTTTTTCAAACTTCATCAAGATACCAGCAATATAGAGCCAAAACCAAGGCCAGGAAGAACTATGGCTCCCTTGGTCATAAATCTTAGTACATTCAGAAGGGAACATTCAGACAAAAGATGGATACAAAAATGAAAGACATATAAATGTCTCAAATTTTTCAAAATCCTCATTAAATAAGCAAGGTAGAATGAAACTGTATTTAACAGAAGAATCTAATTTAATAATTGCAAATAATGAGAGGGATGAAGAAATGAGGAATGCAAGAGAAAGCAAAGATTACAAGGCTGTCTATATATGTGTCACATCACTGGTCAATGGGACTCTCAAATTATTCAGTCTCAACATTCCCCATTGACTGACTAATAGTACTGTACCCATGTGTGAGCATAAAGAAGACCAAAAGTTAAACAAGTATGTATAAGAGAAGAAAAAATTACAATAGCAGGAAAAGGAAAAAGTATCGTATAAACATTGCTAGAATATAAAACACAACAGATATCTATATAACATACTTTCAACTTGATGACAGTATATTTAGCTGCATATTTTTTCTGTCAAGCCAGTAAACTCTTCCTAAACAATGAAATTTAATATTATGTCCCAAATAAAGCACCTCATGGAGTTAACTCATCTCATACATATATCTTGTCACAGACAGAAATTTCGTGTTTAAATTTTTGAAGAAATGGCTTGACAAGGAAATAATTTTGCTGAGTTCAGGTTTTTCTTTAAATTCATTATCAAACAGCATACAGATTAAGGAACCACAAATAATTGTGATAGGAACCCCTTTGTTTAAGACTATGATTTCTGCAATTCCTCTCTGGTTCTAACAGTTAGTGGAAAGGAAACTACCTGGAATTTCCACTATACTTGTTGTTTGGAAAATGTCTTAAATATACAAATTATTCCTATATATATCTGGGAGGAGTTAGGGATGGGGAAACCTGAATAAAATATTATAAACAAAAAGAAAAAATATTTTGTAAAATTTTTGTTCTTATTTTTAAATTTTCCTTTTTTTACTTAGTTCTTTTTTTTTGAGAATTTTGCACAGTTGTATTTTGAAAATACCTTCCTCTCCCAAATATTGCCAGAGCCACATGTTTGCTATCTACCCAAATTTGAGGGTTCTTCTTCTGCAACTTCCTCTTAATCTCCTCATTATCATTTCTTTATCAAGTCCAATTTGTGCTGGTCATACACTTTTGGTTGTATAGCATTCTACTAGAAAATGAGGTGGGCATGAACTACAACTTGGAGAGTAAGAGTGAGTTTTTAAGGGCCTCACATGTCTACTATGCTACAAGGACACATCTCTAAAAAGCAATTAACAGAGGATCCAAGATGGCAGTGCTGAGAGCACACTGTGTCTGAGGAACAGGACAGCAGTGACTGCACAGTGACCAACAGATCTCCAGGTGAGAGGAAACCCCATGGTATGGGAAGAATTTAGACTCAATCTAAGGTCACCCAGCTAAACCCTGGGAGTGTTCCTGGGTCCTGGCAGGCACTTGGTCACCAGCCAGGAGCCACACTCCTGTATGCTCATATCACCAGCCCAGACTGAAACTGTGAGCCCAACAACACCAGAGAATGGCTTTTCTAGTTGAGAGAAAATCCAAGGTGAAAGAAGCAATCAAATCCAACTAACGCAAGGTCACCCAGCAATTGACTGGAAAAAGTCCCCAGCTCTGTCAGGAAGTTATTGGCCAGCCCAGAGACACAGGTCTGTGTGCCCTACTCACTGTCCCAGACAGAACTGTGGAGACTAGGTTTACCTATCAGGAGGAAAACTCATGGTGAAGGAAACATCAAGTTCCATCTCATGGCACCCAGCCCACCTTCCCAGAAAAGTTTCTGGTTTCCTGAAGGCACACAGTCGCCAGTGAGGAGCCACTCACCTGTGCCTTCCTGTTCTACTCATCATCTCAGACTGAACTGTGGAACTCCAAACAACACAGACTAGGTTTCCCTGTCAGGAGGAAACCCCACTGTGAGGGAGACATAAGTTCCAACTTCAAGGCACCTAGCTAAATACTGGAAAAGTTCCTGGGCTCCCACAGGATCAGAGGCTCTAGCCTCCAGTCACACTCATGTGTGCTGCACTCACCTGCCACTGATTATATCTTGGGTAATGGGCCCCAGAACTCCAACCTCAGACCTACAGAAACCTGGAACAAATGGAATCAGCACCCAGTGCAGCTCCAAAGAGCAACCTATCTCCCTAGCTAAACTGACCAAACCATGGGCTTCCCTGGTTTTTCAATTGAGCTGCACCCAGCAGTCACAGTGTATAAAAAGCAGCAGCTCACTCAATTCAGGCAAGAAAGCCAGTGGCAGAGAAGCTGTCTCCAGGACTTCTGCTAGTGAGAGGAGAGCCCCTGGATTTCTAATGGTCCCAGTTACCCCCCAGGACCATACACCTGTGGTGAGCTGTGGCAATTCCCTAAGAAGTACCTGCCATTCTGTAACCATACCCAAATAGCTGCTCCAGGAACAACCACCTTCCTAGCAAGGAAATTTTTCCCACTCCAGGATTCCATCAGGCACCAGACACTAACAGACAATACATGAGACAGTCTGATTGGTTAAAGGCAAATGTAAAAGCACAATAAACAAAAGCCAAAACAATATGGTATCTCCAGAAGCCAGTTATCAAGGGGCAAGTAGCCCTGGATACCCTAATATAAGTGAAATTCAAGAAGATTACCTTATATCTATGCTTACAAAGAGGATAAATGAGGAAACAAATAAAATGCATAAAGAAATAGAAGAAGAAAAAGTCAAACAGATTATGACTATCTGAAAAGGAAAAGAGGAAGATAAAGTCAAATTGATTATGGCCATCATTAAAGAAATATAGGAAAATACAGCCAACGAGATTTTGGCCATTAGAGAGGAAATAATTAAATCACTAAAAGAAATAAAAAAGAGAGGAAAGTTCAAACAAACTGGTGAAAAAATTGAAGGGGAAGCAGAAAAATGCAAAGATAGGTGAAGAAAATCAACAAAACAGTTCACTCTCTGAAGGATAGAAATGGAAAAAGTAAAGAAAGCACAAACGAAGGAAATCATGGAGAGAAGAACTTAGGGAAGAAAACAGAAACTCCAGAGGTAAGCATATCCAACAGACTACAAGAGATGGAAGAATATCAGGTGTTGGAGAAAATTCCTGAAACACACCATCCAAGAATTCCAAGACAAAATGAAAAGACAAAAGCTAAGAAAAATAGGAAAAAGGAAAGAAATTCCCATCTCTGAGGTCCAGAAAATGTTTTCAACAAAATCATAGAAGAAAATTTCCTTAATTAAAAGGAGAGGCCTATAAACATACAAGAGGCTTACAGAACACCTAATATATTAGACCAGAAAAGAGAATTCTCTCGCCACATAATAATCAAAACAGTAAGTATACAGAACAAAGGAAAATGCTAAAAGTTGCAAGGAAAAAGGCCAAGTAACATGTAATTGCAAACTCATCAGAATCACACCTGAATTCTCAACAGAGACTGTGAAAACCAGAAGGGTCTGGACAGATATCATGCAGACCCTAAGAGGACACAGATGTCATCCCAGGCTACTATACCCAGAAAAACTCTCAGTCATCATAGATGGATAAAACAAGATATTCTATGACCAAAACAAAATTTAAAAATACCTACCTACAAATACAGCCTCACAGAAGATACTAGAAGGAAAAATACAACCCAAGAAAGCTAACTACTTCCAGGCAAACACAGGAAATAAATAACCTCATTAAGGCAAAACCAAAAGTAGCCAAACACACAAACACACTACTACAGCCAACATCAAAATAAAGATATCTAGCAGCTACTGGTCATTAATCTCTTTCAACATCAATGGACTCAGCTCACTAATAAAAAAACACAGACTAACAAAATGGATGTGTAATCAAGACCCAACAATTTGTTGAATACAAGAAACATGCCTCTTTCACAAAGATAGACATTACCTGAGAGTAAATGCCTGGAAGACAGTTTTCCAACCATTGGACCCAAGAATCAAGCAAGAGTAGCCATTCTAGTAACTAATATAATAGACTTTCAACCCAAATTAATCAAAAGTGATGAGGAAGTTCACTTCAAACTCATCAAAGGAAAACTCTACCAAGAAGACATCACAATTCTGAACATCTATGCCCAAAATACAAGGGCACCCACATTTGTAAAAGAAACATTAATAAAACTTAAACCACACATAGATCCCCACACATTAATAGTGGGAGACTTCAATACCCCACTCTCAACAAAGGACAGGTCACCAAAACAGAAATGAAATAAAAGAATCAATGAAACGCAAAGATGTCGTGAATCAAATGGACCTATTTGATATAGAACTTTTCACCCCCAAACAAAAGAACTTACCTTTTTCTTGGCACCTCATGGAACCTTCTCCAAAATAGACCATATAGTTGGTCACAAAGCAAGCCTCAAGAGAAACAAGAAGATTGAAATAATCCCTGGTAACCTTTAAGACCACCATGGACAAAAGCAGGACCTCAACAACAACAGAAATAGCAAAGAGCCTACACACACATGGAAACTGAACAACTCACTACCCAAGGAGAGCTGGATCAGGAAAGAAATAAAGAAAGAAATTAAAGACTTCCTAGATTCAATGAAAATAAATACACAACATACTCAAACTTATGGGACACAATGAAAGAAAGCAATGCTAAGAAGAAAGTTCATAGCACTAAGTGCCTTCATAAAGAAGTTGAAAAGGTCTCATATAAACAACTTAAGAGCTTACCTTAAAGCCCTAGAAAAAACCAGGAGCAGACACACCCAAGAGGATCAGATAAAACAAGAGGATCTTATAAAAACAATAAGAAAAATTCATGGAATAGAAGTAACTAAAAGCTGGCTCTTTGAGAAAATCAACAAGATAGATAAACCCTTAGCTAAACTAACTAAAAGAGGGATAGTATCCAAATCAAGAAAATCAAAAATGAACTGCAGGCCATAACAACAGACACTGCTAAAATCCGAATAATCATTAGGCCTTACTTCAAAAGCCTGTATGCCTCAAAATTTGTAATTCAAAATGAAATGGACAGTTTTCTTGATCATTGGCACATATCAAAGCTGAATCAAGACCGGGTAAATAAATTAAATAATCCTATATCTCCTAAGGAAATAGAAGCAGTCATGAAAATCTGCCAACCAAACAAAGTACAGTGGCAGATGGTTTCAGCACAGAATTCTACCAGAGCTTCAAAGAAGAGCTAATATCAATACTCTTCAAACTATTCCACAAAATAGAAACGAAAGAAACATTACCAAACTCAGTCTAGGTAGCCATAGTCACCTTGATACCTAAACTACACAAAGACCCAACACAGAAAAAGAATTTAAGGCCAATCACCCTTTTGAACTTTGATGCAAAAAATACTCAACAAAATACTCACAAACCAAATCCAAGAACACATCAAAAATATCAGCCACTAGTACCAAGTAGCCTTCATCCCAGGTATGCAGGTGTGGTTCGTAATTAAAAATCCATCAGTGTAATCCACCTTATAAACAAACTGAAAGAAAATAAAAACATGAACTTTTCCTTGATGCTGAAAAAGCATTTGAAAAAATCCAACACTACTCCAAACTCTGGGAAAGATTATGCATATGAAGCATTTACCTGAACATACTAAAGACAATATGTGGTAAGCCTACAGCCAACATCAAACTCAATGGAGAGAAACTTAAATCAATCCCACTGAAATCAGGGATAAGGCAAGGTTGCCCCCTCTCTCCATATATCTTCAACGTAGTACTTGAAGTCCTTGCTAGAGCAATAAGAGTATTAAAGGAGATCAAAGGGATTCAAATTTGAAAGGAAGCAGTCAAAGTATCACTCTTTGCAGGTGATAAGATAGCATACATGAGTGAACCCAAAAATTGACCAAGGACAACCTAGTGATAAACACCTTCAGTAAAGTGTCTGCATACAAAATTAACTCAAAAAAATCAGGAGCTCCTGTATACAAAGACAACATGGCTGAGAAAGAAATTAGGGAAACAATACCCTACACTATAGCCACTAATAACATAAAGTAACTTGATGTGACACTAACCAAGCAACTGAAAGACCTGTTTAAAAAAAAACAAGCAACAACTTCAAGCCTCTGAAGAAAGAAATTGAAGAAGATATCAGAGGATGGAAAGATATCCCATACTCATGAATCAGTAGGATTAACATAGTGAAAATGGTCATCATGTGAAAAGCAATCTACCTATTCAAGGCAATTTCCATCAAAATACTAAAACAATTCTTTACAGACCTTGAAAGGACAATACCCAATTTTATATTGAAAAACAAAAAACCCAGAATTGTTAAAAAAAAATCCTGTACAACAACAGATCATCTGGAAGTAACCCCATACCTGATCTCAGCTGTACTGCAGACCAATAGTAATAAAAACTGCATGGTACTGGCATAGAAACAGAATAGTGGATCAATAGAATCAAACAGAAGACACAGAAATGAACACATACCTATACATACTTGATTTTTGACAAAGATGCCAAAACCATACAATGGAAAAAGATAGCATCTACAGCATACGGTGCTGGTCTAACGGGATATATATAGGCAGACAAATGGAAAAAGCTCAATATTTATCTTCTTGAACAAAACTAAAGTCCAAGTGGATCAAAGACTTCAACATAAAATCAGACACACTAAACCTGTTAGAAGAAAAAGTGAGGGAGAGCCTTCAATTCGTTGGCACAAAAGACAACTTCCTGAACAGAAAAACACAGCACAGTCTCTAAATTCAACAATCAATAAAGGGGACCTCATGAAACTGAAAAGGTTCCATAAAACAAAGGACACTGTCATCAGAACAAAATGAGAGTCTACAGATTAGAAAAAGATCTTCACCAACCCTATATCTGACAGAGGGCTAATATCCAGAATATATAAAGAAATCATATATAGAATATATAAAGAAGTTAAATACGAACACACCAAGTAATCCAATTAAAAATGAGGTACAGAACTTAACAGAATTCTCAATAAAAGATTATCGAATGGCAGAGAAACAAGGAAATGCTCAGTCTCCGTAGTCATCAGGAAAATGAAAATCAAAGCAACCCAGAGGTTTCACCTTACACACATCAGAATGGCTAAGATCAAAAACTCAAGTGACAACACATGCTGGAGAGGATGTGGAGAAATGGAACCCTCCTCCAAGGCTGGTGGGATTGTAAACTTGTACAAAAGCTTTGGAAATCAATGTGCTGATTCCTCAGACAATTAGGAATAGTGCTTCCTCAAGAGCCAGCTATAGCATTCCTAGGCATATATCCAAAAATGCTCAAGTGTACAATAAGGACATCTGCTCAGCCATTTTCAGAGCAGCTTTATTCTGTTTTGTTGCCAGAACCTGGAAACATCCCAGATGTCCCTCAGTTAAGGAATGGATACAGAAATTGTGGTGCATTTTCACTATCGAATACCACTCAGCAATTAAAAACAAGGAAATCCTGAAATTTGCAGGCAAATGATGGGCACTAGAAAAGATCATCCTGAGCGAGGTATCCCAGAAGCAGAAAGACACACATGGTATATGCTCACTTATAAGTGGATATTAGATATATAAGGAGAACCCTGGCTATGATGATCAATCCTCACTCAGAAAGGCAAAGGTGAAGGACATTGGAAGTGGAAGACAATACAGCCTTGATTTTTTGAATTATTTTCTTTGTTTCTAATTCATTGATTTCAGCTCTGAGTTTGATTATTTCCAACTGTCTACTCCTTTGGGTGTGTATGCTTCTTCTTTTTAACTAGGGTTTTTAGGTGTGCCATTAAGTTGCTTGTATGAGATGTCTCAAACTTCTTTCTGGAGACACTTAGTACTATGAACTTTCCTCTCAGAACAGCATTTATTATGTCCCATTATTTTGGGCAAGTTGTGCTTTCATTTTCATTGAATTTTAGGAAGTCTCTAATTTCTTTTTTTATTTCTTCCCTGACCCAGATGTCATTGTCTAGAGAGTTATTTACTTTCCATGCAGGTGTAGGCTTTTTGTTATTTTTGTTGTTGTTGAGGTCTACTTTTAGCCCGTGATGGTCTGATAGGATACAAGGGATTATTTCAGTCTTCTTGTAGCAGTTGAGGCTTGCTTTGTGTCCAATTATATGTTCAGTTTTGGAGAAGGTTCTGTGGGGTCCTGGGAAGAAGGTATATACTCTTTTGAGTTTGTGTGAAAAGTTCTGTAGACATCTGTTAGTTCCATTTGATTTAGGACCTCGGTAAGTGTCATTATTTTTCTATTTTGCTTCTGTCTAGATGATCTGTGCTTTGGTGAAGTTGGAGTGTTGAAGTCTTCCACTTCTAAGGTGTTGGAATTGATGTGTGGTTTGAGCTTTGATAATATTTCATTTACGAATGCATGTGCTCTTGTATTTGGGGCATAGATGATCCGGTTTTTGATGTCCTCACAAAGTATTTTTTATTTGATGAGAATGAAGTGTCCCTCCTCATCTTTTTTGGTTAATTTTGGTCAAAAGTCTATTTTATTAGATATTAGGATGGCTAATCCAGCTTGTTTTCTGGGTCCATTTGCTTGAAAACCCTTTTTCCAGCCCTTTACTTTGAGGTAGTGTCTGTTTTTGTTGCAGAGGTGTGTTTGTTTCTTGGGTGCAGCAGAATGTTTTATCTTGTTTCTACAACCAATCTTTTAGTCGGTTTCTTTTTATTGGAGAGTTGAATCAATTTATGTTGATAGATAATAGTATCTAATGAATATTATTTCCTTTTATTTTGTAGTTGTTGGTGATCATGTGTTTGAGGATGGGTGTTGGTGTTTCAGATGAAGCTAAGAGAATAAGGTGCAGGTGCATGTGGGGAAGTGCAGGAGTGTGTGTGTGAGTGTGCCGGCCTGGAAGGGTGAACTGTAGGGAGGAGCTTAAGCTATACAGTGGTGCACATGCTGGCTTGGTTCAGGAGTGCAGCACATGTGTGCAGGTGCTCCGAATGTCTCAGTGGCCCACAGGCCTGTCTTGGTATTGTGCTGCAAGAGTCTAGTTCTCTCTGGGTTGCACAATCTTGGCTCCAGGAATTCAGGAATGCTTTTGTTGGCCTCTGCTGGGAGACCTACAGAACAGAGGCTTCAATGTTGAGAACACTGTCTCAGAGATCTCTATGTTGCCCAGAATGGTTTTGTGGTTGGGAGGGATCTGATGTCTAGTTTCTAGCATTGAGGGACTTTGTAGAAGGAGCTCTGTAAGCACTCTCTTGCAGACACACTCATTACCAAGTACATGTGGTAAGTACAGAGGGCCCACAATTTTCTACTCTCAGATTTGGGTCCCCTGCTTGGACTTTAGAGTAAGGAGGTAACCCTTACCTGAGGTTATGTACTCCCTGCCACTGCTACAGCTACTGTTATGTCCCCTGAGCAAGTGACAGTGCAGCCTATAATGCAGGGGGTCGATAGTTCACTACTCTCAGATCCCGGAGCTTTTCATGAGGGACCTGGATCCAATCTATCCCAACTCACAGTTTGGCCCCTCTAGCCTGGGAAGCCTCAAAGTCGATGCTCTGACTTCAGTTAACCATCCGCTCACCAATTTTGGAGTTTCAGATTTTCTGCCCTTCAGAGAAGGTGTGCACTGGTCACTGCCATCTTGGAGTCTAAGACATTATTTTAAAATGTATAGCTTCTTCATTATGTGCACAGGGATCACCAGGACCCATGAATCAGTCCAAGACCTTCTCCATTTAATCCTTAAGAAGTGAAACTGAAGGACTCATATTTTATTTGATCTTTGTTCTGTTTGCATTGCTCAGTCATGTCTGATAAACACTCGGCTAGATTTCCCATGTTCCCTCTCTTCTTGGGTACTGATTTTCTAGTATACAAACAGTCACTAATTTATCATGTATTTCCTAGCTTGCCTAGTAAATCTTTGCAAGACTTGTTTGGAGATAAAACCACGATTTATGCATATGTCTTCAACTCAGAAAGAACTGTTAGTATGTGTCCTTGGTTATAACAAACCTCAAGATACATGTAGTAGAAGAGAGAGGTGTTCAGATAAGTATTCCCATACAGAAGACACTTTGGTAAAGAGAGGAAGAAGCGAACTACTCAAGGATGGCTCCAGAAAGCAGAAGGAGCCAGCCAAATCCAGTGATCTCTCAAGCTTCAAATATTTCAGACTGTACAGAAAATCATTTTATCCAATATCAAGTTTTCTTCATATGGGCAAAATCAAAATGATTGGCATTAAAATAGGAATCTTTATGGGAAAAAAAGGGAGATAGTAAGAGCTGGATGGGGACAGGAACTTCACAAGGAAAACAACAAAGCCAAAATACCTGCGCCCAGGGGGGCTTGCAGAGACTGATATTACAACCAAGAACCATACATGGAGAGGACCTAGACCTCCTGTTCAAAGGAAGCCCATTGGCTTCTCAATTTCCAAGTGAGTGTACTAGTAAGGGGAATCAGGGCTATCTCTGACATGAACTCAGTGGCCAGCTCTTTGATCATCTCCCTCTGGGGGTTTCAGCTTTTCCAGGCCACATAGGAAGATGATGCAGCCAGCCTGGATGAGACCTGATAAGCTAGGGTCATATAGAAGGGGAGTAGGTCTTCCCCCATCAGGGAACTAGAGAAAAAGGCATAGGGAGAGATGAAGGAGGGTAGGTGGGACTGAGCAGAGATGAGGGAGTGGCTGCAGCAGGGATATAAAATGAATAATTGTAATAAATAAATAAACAAAATGAAATGAAAAAAAAAGAAATAAAAAGGACTGGAGAGATGGCTCTGTGCATTAACGAAATTTCTGTGTAGATCCTCAGCTTCTATTTAAAAGCCAGTTGTGGCACATATTCACCTCTAACTCAAGTACAGTGACTGGCAGAGACAGGAGGATTATTGGGATATTCTGACACGCAGACTATCTCCAGGTTTAGCGAAAAACCTGTTAAAGGATGATCACATGGCCTTCCTCTGTAATCAATGTAAATGGCTGGGTGCACACATAAACACAGACATATACAACACCCACCCACCCACACAAACACACACACAGAGATACAACAAAAATTGACACAAAAGAAAAGGTTGAATATAGCATTGCAAGGAAAAATATAGGAATTATACATACATTTAAATTTCAGATAATGAGTAATTTTAGTTCAAGTATACCCTCATATAATATAGAAGACTTTTAAAATACTAAACATTTAAGTGTTCTAAACCTGATAAACTCATCTCACTGAGTAATCAAAAGAATAAAGAAAGAAGTGCCTCTAATTTGTCCATGTAGTAATCTCACCAGCAGGAAAATAGTAGCATGGATTAAACAGAAAAAAAAAACAAGAATTAATAAAGGCCTTCAATAAAGAATGCTTGACTTCAGTTTCTTCATTTTCAAAATAACAGAATTAAACATGAAACTTTGTTCTTAGAGTCTGGTGGCTTTTGTAATTTTGAAAAACTGTCCATCCATACTTCCTTGACATGTTTACTATGTTTGTGTATTATAGACTGTCTCTCAGTGGGGATATTGTTTATACTTGCAATTTGTCAACATTTCTCATGGTAATTGGTAGAAATCAAACATGCATTATACCAGTAACACTTGAAACTGTAATATGGATAGGGACCTTTCTTCATCAAGCTTTCACAGTATATATGACCTGAGAGAAGATCACAAAAATCTTTTGAATGTTTTCTTTATTATCATTAAATATTGCAGTTTCTTCTTCTAAAAAAGAAACATCCTAGCCTTGACATGGATTATTATTCTGTGCTCCGTTTCTCACTCCTTTGTTCCAGAATAGGCTTTAGAAGAATATTATTATTTAATCTGGGTGTGAAAATTACACATTGGTCCCCATCCTATTAGGCAACTAAATTAATGAGGAAAGAAAGGTATCACATTGCCTAGATTCATTTTCACTCTATCCTTAGAGAGAAGGATGCTAGATCTAACATCCTTGCTCTCATGTCATTTGCATTTCTTTCACTAAAACAATTTTATTATCTAATAAGCCACAAGCTCTGGAATTCCAGTCTGTATTAATTGATATTTCTTACATACATCTATTGAGACTGGGAAAGATTTCTTCAAATAAGGTAGATGTCACTGTCAAGTCTTCATTGTAGGCAGAATTCCATGCTGTCAGCCGGCTCCTTCATTTTACCTGAAGATCTCTGTTCTCTAACTCATTCCTACTAATTAATCACTGTCCTTATGTACACAATAAATAGTGTGACTGCTAGCTAAATGTCAAGAACATTAGCTCTAAAATACATGGGAGCTCCCCACTGAAAACCACTTCAGACAGTATAAATATCAGCCTCAGTGTGATGTTTTGCCATATAAATAACAGAAATGGTCTTAACCGTTTATTTACAAGCAATGGTTTAAAATGGCAGGGAAAATGAAATTTTTGACAAGATTCTAAGGCAAGATTATGTGCAAAATGTCATAATAATAAGCACCTGTCAATTACCATCCTATCTACATTTGTCATGAATTATTGTTCGGCTCAATTGAAAATATATTTGTATATATCTAAGAGGGGGCAATTTTTAATGATCATCTGAAGAAGATGTAAGCTCAATTCATTTTTTGTATTTTTGGTGTATTTCATCTTTATTAGTTCTTTGGAAATGTCATACTTTAATAGTATTCATCACATACTCTTCCCATCTCCCAGACCTATTACCCCTCCCCTACCCATCCAACCTTGTGTTCACTTTAAATTTTTTTTCTCATTTATTTAATTTGTTCACTATACATTCTTGTACCCCTTGCCTCCTCCACTTTTTAAAAATTATTTCTTTTTTATTAACTATAATTTATTCAATTTGTATCCCAACTGTAACCCCCTCTTTCATCTCCTCCCTCTCCCAACCTCCCTCCTTCTTCTCCATCCATGACTATCCTCCTTCTCCCCTTCCATCTGATCCTTGTCTATCAGGTCTCATTGGGAGTGGCTGCATTGTGATCCTCTGTTGCCTGGTAAGGCTGCACCCCCCTCAGGGAGAGGTGATCAAAGAGCAGGCCACAGAGTTCATGTCAGAGACAGTCTGTGTTCTCAGTACTAGGATACCCTCTTGGATACTGAGCAGCCATGGGCTACATCTGTGTAGGGGCTCTAGGCTATCTTATTGCATGGTCCTTGGTTGGAGTATCAGTCTCAGAAATGATCCCTGGGCCCGGATTTTCTTTTTTGCTCTCTTTGTGGAATTCCTGTCCCATCCAAGTCTTTCTGTCTCCCCCATCTTTCATAAGATTCCCTGCACTCTGCCCAAAGTTTGGCTATGAGTCCACCCTCTGCTTTGATACCATGCAGGGTAGAGTCTTCCATAGTCCATCTGTGGTAGGCTTCTATCTTATACCCTGTTTCTCCCTATTCTGATGTCCATCCTGCTTGCCTTTCTGAATGAGAATTGATCATCTTACCCAATGTCCTCCTTCTTGATTAGCTTCTTTATGTGTACAGATTTTAGAATGATTATTTTATATTATATGTCTAATATCCACTTATAAGTGAGAATATACCATGGGTGTCTTTCTACTTATGGTATACTTCACTCAAGGTGATTTTTTCTAGTTCCCACCATTTGCATATGAATTTCATGATTTCTTGGTTTTAACTGCTGAGTAGTATTCCATTTTGTAAATGGACAATTTCTGTATCCATTGCTCAGCTGAGGGACATCTGGGTTGTTTCCAGCTTTTGGCTATTATGAAAAAAGCTGCTACAAACATGGTTTACCAAATGTCCTTGTTGGGTACTTGAGCATATTTTGGATATATGCTTAGGAGTGGTATAGCTGGATATTGAGATAGCACTATTCCTTATTGTCTGAGAAAGCACCAGATTGATGTCCAAAATGGTTGTACAAGTTTACATTCCCACCAGCAATGGAGGAGGGTTCCTCTTTCTCCACATCCTCTCTAGCATGTGTTGTCACTTGAGTTTTTGATCTTAGTCATTCTGATGGGTGTAAGGTAAAATCTGAGGGTTGTTTTGATTAGCATTTCCCTGATAGCTAAGGATGTTGAGCATTTTTTTGTGTTTCTCTGCCATTCGATATTCCTCTATTGAGAATTCTCTATTTAGCTCTGAACACCATTTTTAAAATTGGATTACTGGATTTGATGCTCTTTAACATCTTGAGTTCTTTACTGTTGTTGAGTTCTTACTGTTCACAGGTGTCATAGCTGGGTAGGACTATTGGTTGTTTCCTCTGGGATACTTCCACGTCACCTTATGGTACCACGAAAACTAGTCCTTGGTAAGGAGGTTCTCTGGTCAATTCTAGCTCACGTTCTCTAGGTCCTGTGTCCAAAGTGCAGAGTACTCAGCAGTAGAGCCTTAACTTCCACCTCTAGGGGGCAAACAAGGCCAATAGCAATCCTGACTAAGAGCTCAAAAGGGATCATCTCAGCCTTTGGTTCCATTTTTTAACGTAGTCTATGGCTCTTCAGGAGAGCATTGTCATCTCAAGTGGGAAATTTTCTATATATGTACCAATTTGCATCTATTATAGATATATTTTGGTAGATGGCATAAATAATGTGAGATAGAAATGGGAAAAACTGAGGGGCAACTTTAGTTAGGAGTGGGTATGGAGGGGTTGGAGAGATGGATCAGCGTTTAAGAACACTGGTTGATCTTCCAGAGGTCCTCTCCTCAATTCCCAGCAACCACATGGTGGCTCATAATCATCTATAATATGATCAAGTGCCCTCATCTGATATGCAGACAGAACAGTGTATACATAATAAATAAATAAATTTTCAAAAAAAAGTAAATAAGAAAGGTGAAAAAAAAGGAGTGGGTATGGAGATCAATACAAAAGTAGTTGGTCCCATTTATTGACTGTTGTTATTTAAGCCTGTGCTGTTGGTGTTCTGTTCAGGAAGTTGTCTCCTGTGCCAATGAGTTCCAGGCTCTTCCCCACTTTTTCTTCTAAGAGGTTTAGTGTATCTGGTTTTATATTGAGGTCTTGGGTCCACTTGGACTTTAGTTTTGTGAAGGGTGATAAGTATGGATTTATTTGCATTTTTCTACATGTAACCATCCAGTTAGACCAGCACCATTTCTTGAAGATGATGTCTTTCCATTGTATTGTTTTTGCGTCTTTGTCAAAAAGCAGGTGTTTATAAGTGTGTAGGTTTATTTCTGGGTCTTCCATTTGGTTCCATTGACCAACCATTCTCTTTCTATGCCAGTACCATTCAGTTTTTTATTACTGTTGCTATATAGTACAGCTTGAGATCAGGGATGGAGATACCTCCAGAAGATCTTAGTAACAATCAATAAATGGGGCCTGATGAAACTGAAAAGTTTCTGTAAAGCAAAGGACAATGTTTCAGAACAAAATGACTACCTACAGATTGGAAATGGATCTTCACCAACCCTATATCTGACAGAAGGCTGATATCAAGTATATATAAAGAACTAAAAAAGTTAAAAAGCAACAAATCAAGTAATCAAATTCAAAAATGGGAAACAGCCCTAAACAGAGAATTCTCAATAGAGGAATACCAAATGGCAGAAAAACAAGGAAATGCTCAATGCACAGATGTAGCTCATGGCAGTTCAGCCTCCAAGTGGGTTCCACAGTAATGGGAATAGGGACTGTCTCTGACATGGACTGATTGGCCTGCTTTTTGATCACCTCCCCCTGAGGGAGCAGCCTTACCAGGCCACAGAGGAAGACAATGCAGCCACTCCTGATGAGACCTAATAGACTAGATTCTGAAGGAAGGAAAAAAAGACCTACCCTATCAGTGGACTTGGGTAAGGGCATGCATGGAGAAAGGGGAGAAAGGGGAGAAAGGGAGGGGTTGGAAGGAGAAGGGGGAGGGAGCTAGGGAGGATATAATGTGAATAAAGCACAATTAATAAAAAAGAAATAATGTAGTAAGATGGAGGAGGGTAAATTAAGAGTAAAGGTGTCTGGAAATTTTATAGTTATGATTCCCATAGCCATTTCACATCATTTATGCCTGTTTATTCTCTTTATTGCACTACTGCCCACTTCATGTTCCCATTTCACTCTCCTTTTCTCAGAGTTTAATCTAGGTTGAACACTCATATCTGACGATTAGGAGTTAAGGACAGCTATTTCAAAGCAGCTATACTCATAACAGTCAGAATCGGTAAACAACCCAGATGTCCCTCAACTGAAGAATGGATACAGAAATTGTGATATAATTATTCAGCTATTAAACACAAAGAAATCATGTAATTTGCAGGCAAATGGACAATTAGAAAATATCATCTTAAGTGAGGTAAACCGAACCCAGAAAGATGCACATGGTATATACTCACTTATAAGCAGATATTAGACCTTTAGCACAGAATAACCATACTACAATCCATAGACCCAAAGAAGCTAAATATCAAGGAGGGCCAAAGGGAGGATACCAGAATGTCACTCAGAAGGGGAAATAGAATATACAGCAGATTATATACTGTGTGTTTCTTTCTGCTTCTGGGATACTTCACTCAGGATGACCGTTTCCAGGTCCTACTGTTTCGTGCAAATTTCATGATTTCTTTGTTTTTAATTGCAGAGTAGTATTCCATTATGTAAATGTATCACAGTTTCTGTATCCATTCCTCTGTTGAGGAACATCTGGGTTGTTTCCAGCTTCTGACTATTAAGAATAAAGCTGCTACAAACATGGTTGAACAAATGACTTTGTTGTATGCTTGAGCATATTTTGGATATATGCCTAGGAATGGTATAGCTGGATCTTCAGGAAGCACTATTCCTAATTGTCTGAGAAAGCACCAGTTTGAATTCCAAAGTGGTTGTACACACACGGTATATACTCACTTATAAGTAGATACTAGACCTATAAGATAGGATAAACATACTAAAAACTGTACACCTAAAGAAGCTAAACGTGAAGGAGGATCCTGGGTAATTTGATCAGTGCTCACTTAGAAAGACAAATGGGATGGACATTAGAAGTAGGCGAAACAAGAAACAGGACAGGAGCTTACCGCAGAGGACTTCTGAAAGACTCTACCTAGGAATGTATCCAAGCAGATGCTAAGACTAATAACCAAACCTTAGTCAGAGTGCAGGGAATCCTATGAATGAAGGGGGAGTTACTAAGACGTGGAGAGTATAGGAATTCCATGAGGACCAAATATATCTTGGCACAGGGTTCTTTTCTGAGACTGATTCTCTAACCAAGGACCATGCATGTATATAACCTAGAGCCTCTTCTTAATTCTAGCCCATGGCAGCTCAGTTTTCAAGTGGGTTTCCTAGTACGGGGAACAGGGGTGGTCTCTGACACGAACTCAGGGTCTGGCTTTATGATATTCCTCCCCATCCCCAAGGGAGGAGCAGCCTTGCTAGGCCACAGAGGAGGACACTGCAGACAGTCCTGATGAATCCTGATAAGCTAGGGTCAGATGGACTTAGAGAGAGACAGGGGGAAGATGAGGGAGGGAGGGTGGGATTGGGAGGGAATGAGGGAGAGAGCTACAGCTGACATACAAAGTAAATAAATGGTAATTAATATAAAAAATAAAAATTTATTTTAAAAAGAATATTTTGGGGTCACTCATGTACATTATCATATTGACTGCAAATAGTGATACTTTGACTTCTACTATTCCAATTTGTATCCCTTTGATCTCCTTTAGTTGTCTTATTGCTCAAGTTAGGAATTCAAGTACTATGGTGAAGAGATATGGAGACAATGGGCAGCCTTGCCTTGTCCCTGGTTTCAGTGGGATTGATTTAAGTTTCTCTCCATTGAGTCTGATGTTGGTTATAGGCTTGCTGTATATTGCCTTTACTATGTTTAGGTATGTGCCTTGTATCCCTGATCTCTCCAAGACTTTAAACATGAATGGATGTTGGATTTTTGTCAAATGATTTTTCGGCATATATGGAGATGATCATGTGGTTTTGCTCCTTCAGTTTGTTTATATGGTGGATCTCATTGATGAATTTCCGTATATTGAACCACCCTTGCATATCTGGGATAAAGCCTACCTGGTCATGGTGGCTGATATCTTTGATGTGTTCTTGGATTCGGTTTGCAAGTATTTTATTGAGTATTTTTGCATCAATGTTCATAAGACAGATAGGTCTGAAGTTTTTTTGTTGTTGTTGGGTCTTTGTGTGGTTTAGGTATCAAGGTGACTGTGAACTCCTTCAACTGATAAACACCTTCAGCAAAGTGGCTGGATACAAAATCAACTCAAAAGAATCAGAAGCCAAAGACAAAAGGTCCGAGAAGAAGTTAGGGAAACAACACCCTTCACAATAGCCACCAATAATATAAGTATCTTGGGGTGAATCTAACCAACCAAGTGAAAGACCTGTTTGAAAAAAACTTCAAATCTCTGAAGAGAGAAATTGAAGAAGATATCAGAAGACGGAAAGACCTCCCGTGCTCATGTATTGGTAGGATTAACATAGTGAAAATGGCCATTCTGCCAAAAGCAATTTACAGATTCAATGCAATTCCCATCAAAATACCAACACAATTCTTTACAGACCTTGAAAGAACAATTCTCAACTTCATATGGAGAAATAAAAAACCCAGAATCTCCAAAATGATCCTGTACAACAATAGATCATCAGGAGGTATCTCCATCCCTGACCTCAAGCTGTACTACAGAGCAATAGTAATAAAAACTGCATGGAATTGGCATATAAACGGAATAGTGTATCAATGGAACTGAATAGAAGGCCCGGAAATAAACCCACACACCTATGGAAACTTGATTTTTAACAAAGAAGCAAAAACCATTCAATGGAAAAAAGACAGCATCTTCAACAAATGGTGCTGGTCCAACTGGATGTCTATATGGAGAAAAACGAAAATACATCCATATTCATCACCCTGCACAATACTAAAGTCCAACTGGATCAAAAACCTCAACAAAAAACCAAACACACTAAACCGGTTAGAAGAAAAAGTGGGAAGACCCTAGAACTCATTGGCACAGGAGACTACTTCCTGAATAGAACACCAGCAGCACAGGCTCTAAGATCAACAATCAATAAATAGGACCTCATGAAACTGAATAGCTTCTGTAAAGCAAGACACTGTCATCAAAACAAAATGACAGTCTACAGACTGGGAAAGGATCTTTACCAATCCTACATCTGACAGAGGGCTAATATCCAGTATATATAAAGAACTCAAGAAGTTAAAAAGCAACAAATCAAGTAATCCAATTAAAAAATGGGGAACAGAGCTAAACAGAAAACTCTTGATAGAGGAATATTGAATGGCAGAGAAACATTTAAATAAATGCTCAACATCCTTAGCCATCAGCGAGATGCAAATCAAAACGACCCTGAGGTTTTACCTTATACCTTTCAGAATGGCTAAGATAAAAAACCCAAGTGACAACACATACTGCAGAAGTTGTGGAGAAAGGGGAACCCTCCTCCATTGCTGGTGGGAATGCAAAATTGTAAAACCATTCTGGAAATCAATTTGGCATTTTCTTAGACAATTAGGAATAGTGATTCCTCAAGACCCAGCTATACCACTCTTAGGCATATATTCAAAAGATGCTCAAGTATACAATAAGGACATTTGCTCAACCACGTTTGTGGCAGCTGTAATATCAAGAACCTGGAAACAACCCAGATGTCCCTCAGTCAAGGAATGGATACAGAAATTATGGTACTTTTACACAATGGAATACTACTCAACAATTAAAAAGGAGGAAATCATGAAATTCACAGGCAAATGGTGGGACATGGAAATGGTCATCCAGAGTGAGGTATCCCAGAAGCAGAAAGAAACACATGGCATATACTCACTTATATAGACCTATAAGATAGGATAAATATGCTGAAATCTATACACATAAAGATGATAAGCAAGAAAGGACCCGGGGTAAGATGAGCAATCCTCATGTCGATAGACAAATGGGATGGACATTGAATGTAGGAGAAAACAAACAATAGGAAAGGAGCCTACCACACAGGGCCTCTGAAAGACTTTAACTAGCAATGTATCAAAACAGATATTAAGACTCACAACCAAACCTTTGGCACAGTGCATTGAATCATATGAAAGAAGGGGGAGTTAGTAAGAGTTGGCGAGTACAAGAGCTCCACAAAGACGAAATAGATCAGGGCACAGGGGTTGTTTATGAGACTGTTTCTCCAACCAAGGACCATGTATGGATATAACCTAGAACTCCTGCTCACATATAACCCATGGTAGCTCAGTATCCTACTGGGTACCCTAGTAAGGGGAACAGGGACTATTTCTGTCATGAACTCAACGGCTGGCTCTTTGACCCTGACTTCCCAATGGAGGAGCGGCTTTGCTAGACCTCAGAAGAGGATATTGGAGCCAGCCCTGAAGAGACTTGATAAGCTAGGGTCAGATGGAAGGGGAGGAAGTCCTCCCCTATCAGTGGACTTGGAAAGGGGCAGGGAGGAGATGAGGAAGGGATAGGGAGAGTGGGAGTGAGTGAGGGGGCTATGGCTGGGATACAAAATACATAACCTGTGATTTATATAAAAATAAATAAATTATTAAAAAATAGCAGATGACAAAAAAAGAACATACAGCAGAAGTGAATGAAGAGAGAGACCTAGGAAAGAGACAGAATATGGAGGGAAACAAGGATGATGATTAGATGAGGGAAGAACAGTGATGGCAGGTGCGAGAGCTAGGAACAAGAAGGAAAACTGAGGGGGACATCTTTTTGTCAAGCTGGAGCCCTTCAATAGAGTAGGCTCCTAGGAGGATATGGGTGTGACTCTAGCTGACACTACTAAGGAGGGGTAAGGTATGAAGACTGAAGTAACCACCTCCTAGCCAGGCAGAACTAGTGGAAGGAGGGTAACCACAACCCCCATTGACAAAACCTGTCATTCAAAACTTACCCTCCCTATAAAATGTACAAGGATAATGAGGGAACAAAGACTGTGTGGAAGTCCAACCAATAACTGACCCATCCTGAGACCCACTCCACAGTATAGAGCCAGCCCCTGACACTAATAATGATACTCTACTATGCTTTCAGACAGGAGCCTAACTTGAGTGTCTCCTGGGAGGCTCTAGCTAGCAGTGGTTGGAGGCATATGGTGGAATTTGCAACCAAGCATGGGGCAGTGCTCTGGAGGGTCCTGTGGAAATGTTGGGGTAAAGATGAAAGGACATGGAATGGACAGGAACCTCACACAAAGACCAACAGAGACAACTATCCCAGTCATGGGGACTTACAGAGACTGAAAGGACCATGCCTGGTATGGACCTAGGCCCCCCTGCACATATGTGGCTGATGGGCTGCTTGATCTTCATATGGAGCTTCCAATGAGAGGAGGGGTCTATTTCTAGCATGGAATCTATTGCTTGACCTGGCATGGCTGCCTTGCCTGGTCTCTTCTGATGAGGATATGCTCAGTCCTGATGTCAACAGATGTGCTGGGGAAGGTTGATGGGGGTGGGGTTCCCCTTTCCTGGAAGGAAAGTGAGAGGAGATGGGGACGTGGGACTGGGAGGAGAGGAGGAAGAGAGTGTCCTTAGGATGTAAAGCAAATAATCTGACAAAAAAAAAGATTTGTAACATTTAATTTTCTTGATCTGGGTTACCTCATTCATCATGATCTTTTACATATCTATCCATTTCTATTCTTCTTTACCGCTAAATAATATTCCATAGTATGCATACACCACATTTCAATATCCATCTGTCAGTTCAAGGACATTTAGGCTGTTTTGTGAATAGCAATGAGAATGACTAAGCAAGTGATCGAGAAGTAGGATGTCAAGTCTTCAGACATATGCCAAGGAGTGGTAACTAGATTTACTTTTAGCTTTGTGCGGTGAGGGTTCCACACTGATTTCCAGAGTCAATGGACCACTTTTCAGTTTAAACCACACTCTCCAGAATTTGTTTTCATGTTCTTTGCTTATATTGAAGTCCTTATATCCTATCTTCTGCCTGAATAATTTTACTTGTAGGGGTTTCCTTTCTTGCAAGTGATTCACTTTATGTTCAGTTCCATCTTCATTCAAGTCTGAGTTCCCTCTGGTGATGCTATCTCTTTATTTGATTTGGTTTTGTTTTTTGTTTTTTGGTTTTTTTTTAATTTTTTTAAATTTTTTTATTTTTTGTTATCAATCACAGGTTAGGTACTTTGCATTCCATGTGCAGCCCACCCACTCCCTCCCACCCTCCCCAACCCTCCCTCATCTCCTCGCTGCCCACTCCAAGTCCACCAAAGGGGGAGGACCTCCTCCCCTTCCATCCAACCCCAGCTCATCCTGTCTCCTCAGGGCTGGCTGCAATGTCCTCCACTGGGATCCAGCCAGTGTGTCACTCCCCGGCTTGTATGG
>CM053742.1:46077716-46102404 GCA_028658305.1 Pachyuromys duprasi
ATTCCTCTCCCTTCTTTCTTAAGACTTCCTGTACTCTGCTCAAAGTTTGGCTGTGAGTCTCAACATCTGATCCAATATCTTGCTGAGTAGATTCTTTCAGAGGTCCTCTGTGGTAGGCTCCTTTCCTATTCCGTCTTCTACCACTTCCATTTTCTATCCCTTTTTCCCTTCTGAATGAGAATTAAGGCTCCTCCCTTAGGATCCTCCTTGTTGTTTAGCTTTTTTAGGGCTATATATTTTAGTATGTTTACCCTATATTATATGGCTAATATCCAGCTCAACCTCTTTAGTCATCTGGGAAACGCAAATCAAAATGACTCTCAGATTTTACCTTACATCCATCAGAATTCCTAAGATCAAAAGCTCAAGTGACAAGACATGTTGGAGAGGGTGTGGAGCAAGGTGAACCCTCCTCCCTTGCTGCAGGGAATGTAACCTTGTACAACAACTTTGGAAATCAATCTGACACTTTCTCAGGAAAATAGGAATAGTGCTACCTAAAGATCCAGCTATACCAGTCCTAGGCATATACCTGAAGATGTTCAATGATACAACAAGGACATTTGCTCAACTATGTTCATGGAAGCTTTATTCATAACAGCCAGAAACTGGAAACAACCTAGATCCTCAACTGAAGAATGGATGAAGAAAATGTGGTACATTTATACAATGGAATACCACTCAGCAATTAAAAATAAGGAAATCATGAAATGTGCAGGCAAATGGATGGAACTAGAAAAGATCATCCTGGGTGAGGTAACCCAGAAGCATAAAGACACACATGGTGTATATTCTGAGAAACTGTTATCTGCCAAATACAGTAGAGAAAGACTAAGAAGGCATCCAATATTGCCCTCTGACTTCCAAAATTATGCTAACTTACATGCAAGTCCATGCCCCAAAACAGATATTAGATAGTAGTACAAAATCCTTAAATCTGATGAATTTATTGGTTTTCTTCATTAAATGTATTATTGTACTTAATAAATCTTAATAAAAATTAAGATTCTATTTTGTTTTCTTTTTTAGATAGGGTATTTCTACATAGCTTTGGTTGTCATAAAACTCACTATGTAGACAGGCCGGCTTTAAATTTTCAGAGGTCTTTCTGCTGATGCCAAGTACAGCAATTAAAGGTGTGGACCGCTATGCCTGACTTCTCCTAAATTTTCAACCTAACTTTCATTCTCGTATTTTGACCAATGAACTGTTAGGTACATTGTTAACAAAATAGAGACAGAAATGTCTTTTTTTATTTATATTTTGCAGGGCTACCTATTTTTGGTTTGTTTATTGGGGGGTATTTTATTTTATTTTATTGTGGCTTGGTTTTGGTTTTTAGAGATAGTGTTTCTTTGAGTAGCTTTGGTTGTCCTGGCACTCACTACGTAGGCCAGTCTGACCTCAAACTCACAGAGATCTGCCTGCCTCTGCTTCCTCAAGTGCTGGGATTTTAGGTCAGTTGTCCATCCAAATTTTAGCACATTTTTTCATAAGACCATCCCACTGAGATGAATTACCTTAACAATTTTTTGAAAAATCAGTTCATTATAAATATCTGTTTTTTTCTAGAATCTGTGCTATCACATTGACCTTTCTCTAAGTAGTCTAACGAATACTCAGTTATGTTGATTATAATATCTTAAGAGAAAGTATGGAAATCCAGTAGTCACTTTGTTTTTGTTTCAAAGTTGTATATATAATTAATGCAGGAGTAAAGGACACACAAAGTAACTAGCAAGATAATTCTGATGATCTTCATTATTTGGTTTCTGCTAAAAGCCATTGTGTAGTAATTTCCTTAATGAAAAAATGAATATGCGTAATATGTAGAACAAAGATAATGAATAGTATCCTTCTGACTGGTGAACTTAATTCTAATTTCACCAGCTCATGGTTAATAAATTAACTTTCACCCCTAACCAAGAAGCTACTTACAATTGATACCTGATGAGAAAGGGAATATCAATTTTCTGCAACAGATTATCACTGGGTATATCAAGCACACTCTAGGAGTAGTTGGCCAAAAAAATAAAAAAAACAAAAACAAAAAACAGACTCCATGTTTTATTGTGAGTTTGAATTTTGGTTTGTATTGTTTTTTTTTTTTTTTTTTTGGTCTTACTGGTTTTCCTTTTCTTTAGTTTGTTTTGATATTCTTTTTATATTTTTTGAGAAAGAAAGAGGAAGACAGGGAGAAAGAACACAGAGTTGGTTGGGTAGGGAGGTGGGGAGGATCTGGGAAGAGTTGGGAGATGGGAGATATATGATTAAAACATACGAAAAAATTAAAAAGAAGTTAAGTCAGAGAATTTATCTACCATGAGATTCTTTAACATTACATTATTATATTTTTATTAATTTCTATAGTGATTCCAGCTTATTGTTTTAAAGTTTCTTACTGATGTGGTAACAGTGGCTACTAATGAATAACTATACTGCACCATTCTCTTAATGTTTCTCAATATGGAAAGCAAGTTTAATGTTATGTCTCTACAAGCGTAAAAGCAACCACTGCCATTTGAATAATTCATTCAATCAAGTGACTGATCTTTCTTTATGACATCCAATGACCACTTTGACTTTCACTAAATTGACTGGTTGGATGAAACTTTGAGGAGCATTAACTTGTCATCATCACCATTGCCATGAAATAGTATATATTAAGCTTCTACAGTCACAAGCAATATATTGTAGACACTGCCGTTTAGGAGTTTATGAACTGGAAACTCAATGCTTAGATGAACTGGATGCCATTAATCTGACTACTGCAGTAGGATTTTTAGACCAGCAACTGAATGGCCGTAAAAGTTCAATTTTCTTGTCTAAGTACCAAACTAGGAAGTAAAGTAGTGCACATGTTACATGGATGTAAGTGATCTTTTGTTTGAAGTCATATTGCTTAGAATGACACTGAACTACAGACCTCTTTTTCTCTCAAAACATCAAAAGAGCACTTTAAATAGACACATTTTTTTAGAACGTCACAAATAAAGTAAATATCCGGGAATGTGCAAGTCAATAATCTTAACAGCAGGGAAAATGGAAAATTTCACAACAGAATAACTATACTCTATTTCAATTTTGTGCATCCTGGGAAGTTATTGGTATCTTCCTTAACATTTATGTATCCCAATTTACTAACCTTTAAGTTAAGGAACGAGTAAGTATGCTTAAATATTTCATTTTTCTTTATTTTTTGATTATTACAATTTATTCAATTTGTATCACAACTGTAGCCCCCTCCCTCTTCCTGTCATAATCCCAACCTCCCTCTTATCCTCCTATGACCCACCCCCCCAAGACCACTGATAGGAGAGGTCCTCCTCCCTTCCATCTAACCCTAGCCTATCAAGTCTCATAAGGAATGGCTACACTGTCTTCCTCTGTGGCATGATAAGGTTGCTTCCCCTTCAGGGAGAGGTGATCAGAGAGCTAGCCACTGATTTCAAGTCAGAGACAGGCCCTGTTCCACTTACTAGAGAACCCGCTTGGAGACTGAACTGCCATGGGGTACATTTGTGCAGGAGTTCTAGGTTATCTCAATGCATGGTACTTGGTTGGATTATCAGTCTTCAGAAAAGACCCCTGGGCCAAGATTTGTTTGCTTTTGTTGCTCTCCTTGTGGAGATACAGTCCCCTAGATGTCTTTCTATCTCTCCCTTCTTTTATAAGATTCCTTGCACTCTGCCCAAAGTTTGGCTATGAATATCAGCATCTGTTTTGATACCCTGCTGGGTAGAGTCTTTCAGAGGCCCTCTGCCGTAGCCTTCTGTCCTGTTCCCTGTTTTCTCCTACTTCTGATGTCTACCCTGTTTGCATTCTGAGTGAGGACTGAACAACTTCTCTGGGGTCTACTTTCTTGTTTAGCTTCTTTAGGAGTATAAATTTTACTATGTTTATCCTATATTTTATGAATATTATCCACTTATAAGTGAATATATACCATGTGTGTCTTTTTGCTTCTGGGCCACCTCACTCAGGATGATCTTTTCTAGACTAGGCCAATGGTATTAAATAGATGTAGCTAAGGAAAAAATAACCACCTAAGCCTATCTTATACCTTTGTTTTAAGATTCTTGATAGTTGAATCTGTTTTGAGGATCCCTTGTATCTAGGGAAGCCAGGTATCTTTTTTCTTTGATTGTTTATTTTGTTTTGTTTTCAATGTCCTATTCTTAGAATAAGCTAGGAATACTGAGGTTGGAATTGAAATTCCCTGGCAAGGTTGCATCACATGCTAAATATGATAGATAGTGCAGGCTCTGAGAGATGTCCTAGTTAATTGTTATTAATGCTATAGCATTAACATATGTTTCATGAGGAAAAGGAAATAGGGGTTCACGTGCATTAGAATTTCATACTAGTTCAACTAATTAGAAATAAATATATCTTCACTCTTATTTCACAAATTGGAAGTTTTCAGACATAAGCAAAAAAAAGTTTAGCACATTGCACAAGACAATGAAGTACTATACCCTGAACTTGCCTGTTTGCAAAATTTCATGTTTTTCAGTACACAATGCTGAATCCACACAGTAGTCACATTGTTTGTAAAAAAATCAACAAAATCCTTTCCCAAAAAACAAAACAAAATAGGCTTCCAATGACACAATGCTTTGACACAAAAAGACCAGCAGAAGGGGAAAGTGATTGAAAATAAGGGTTATTTTTCACTGTCTCTTTTTATAATGTCTTATTTATGGGCCTTGCATGAAGGAAAAGACCTGGAAAACCTTTTTGTCTGTTCATTAACTTATTAGCGTCAATTACTATTGATGTCATTTCAACCATGACTAGTCATTCTGTTTCTTCATTCTCTTCTGTGTCAAAAGCAGAATGATACTGGAAGTCCTAAAAGAGAGAGATGTGGAAAAAGAGACAGATTTTCTCATAGAAATGCCATGGAAGGGGAGGAGGTCCTCCACTATCAGTGGACTGGGAAAGGGTCATGGGAAGAAATAAAGGATGAGAAAGGGAGGGAGAGAGGGAAAGAAAGAAGGAGGAATTCTAACATACTCACAGACACACACAATATGCTTTATACTATATCTTTTCTAAAAGAAGACTACTCGAGAAACCACTTAGTAACTGAGAGATGTCAGCACATGATTAAAATACAGTTTTAAAGCCATATCAATTCATCCTAATGACAGATCTGTTTTTCACATTGCCAGCCATAATTTCCATCCACATTAACAAACCATCAAATATACCCCCAAATCATGCCAAAAGATCTGATTAACTGATCGTAGCTAGGTTATGGGAAATTTTATTCCCTTAAAACATTTTCAAAGTATACCGATTTGAGTCACTGAATACAGCATAAGTTTTTGAAAATTAAATCAGATGTTTTCTCAAAACCCTATTTGGTCTGATCACTGTGTTTAGTGATACACACTTAGCATTTCTCAAGAAGGGATGTGATATGCTATTTGTTAAAGCCACTGTGACTATATAAAACACCACATTTTCTAGAGACCTGTTTGTCTTATCTTCTTTTGTTTAATATATGAAGTATTTGCTAATCAAATTAAAGCTAGCATTTCATATGGCTGTTATCTGAAGTCAAAAGTCACTAATTTCTGAGTTTTATAGGTTATGGAAATCCCTAAAGGACTGAATTAATTACATGCTTATTTCAGCCAAATATAAAGCAACATGGTAATAGCTTTCAAAGAAGAAATAAATATAATAGATTTGTAAAAGTTTTAAAAAGTTTTCGTTCTAAATTGGAGAATGCTGATAAAACTTTCTATTTCACAGTTAATATGCAACCGTAATGTATACATAAAACAATATCTTATTCTGCAGTTATATCTAGAATTGTGATATATATTTATAAAACCAACAGTGAAGGGAATCTGTTCTGGCAGCTTCTATATGCCTCAAACAAGTAATATACCATGCATTAACCTTTCACCAAATCAAATCAATGACTCCAAATTAAAACTCTCATTGCATTTCTCAAGGTGGATACAATCTGGTATATTTTTAGAAACTATTTTTTCATGAGAAAGGGACTTGAGCTTCTTTATTTGCTGAATTTAATTATGTATTAAAATATACAGTGTTCTCTTCTATTATGAGTAATCAGGGCATGCAAATTGCAAGCTTCATCCTTAGATTTTAATATGCTTCATTGAAAGATGAGCATTTTTTTTAAATTTCACATATATCTGCCAGAGGGAAAACCATTTGATCTTTGACAAAAAAAAAAAAAAAGCTTTGGGATTTATCTATTATGCCATTAGATAAGGATGAGTTTATCAACTTAACTCAAATATCAAGGAAATTTTGATCATGTCAGTTTTTTTAACATGCCAATCTAGAATGTGTATTGCATTTGCTTAATTTTCTAACTCTATGCTTCTCAGAATCAAACTCCTCAGGTGTTAACTCATTAAATGCTTTAAAACATAAATGGACCTCTTTCACTCAAAACCAAATAAGGTACTTACTTACGCATGCAAAATACTATAAGCAATTAGTATTCATCATTTACATAGGTGCTAAGATATTTCTAATCATTGTCTTATTTAATGTAAACAACATGTTAAGCAATTATAATGCCTGATACTTAACATCATCCTGTAATTTTCTTCAGTGAGCGAATATATTTCTCTCAGTTGGTTTGCTCCAGATTTTATTTAGCTTGCACTTATGTTTAGTTATAACTTAAGATTGAAATGCCAAAACTCAACATTAAAGGTCCAGCTCTTCATGAACAGCTATGGATATTGCTCAAATTATTAAATATCATTTTATCAGAAGCAAACAATACAGTAAGCTTTTGTCATCCCTACACAGTGTAAAAAGCATTCTATATTTCTCAAATAAATACTCAGGAAATAGTTTTAGTGGAGAAAAAGCATGAGAAAAGTTAAAAATACAATGGATAACTAGTGGAAAGCATCAGAAAAGGTAATTTAATGGCACACATATTTTCAGAAGATAATTGTCTGACAAGGTTTCTAAAGAGAATACTAAATGCAGCTGGATATCTGTGACTACTGAAAATCACTGAAATATGGAAAAAGACCACGTGACTAAAGAATAGTGAACTGTTCAAGACGAACTTCTCCAATCTGTCTCTGGCAATTGCTGCTACTTTATCTGATTGGACCAGGAAGAATGGTGCCTTCCCCTGAGAATATTTGGTGGAGTCATTGAAGTGAAAATACAGCTTGTTTCTGGAGTAAGATATACTGGAGAATGCTCCTTTACCACATCAAGAAAAGTTACTGACTTACCAAAGTTTTGATTTTTTTCCTTGGCTATTGAGTAGTTGATAACACTTAAGTAACAGATTACATACAGACTATATCAAACAGTGTAGGTACAGTCTTTACCACAAGACAAAAAACAAACAAACAAACAAACAAAAAAACTCACAAACTCACGAACACAAGAGTCTCCTTTCAGTTACTAGGCTTGTCTTATGATATAACAGTACCATTATCCATTTATTGCTGGAATTTGTGTAAGTAATTAAATCTCTAAGAAGTCTCATGTTGCATATAAAGAGGCAGAATCATACTGTTTCTTAGATGCTTCTCCCACTTTATACTCTATTTTCTCTAAAACCAAGAAATTCCCAGGCTGGCAAGATGAATCAGCAGGTAAACTATCCACACACAAGGATCCAAGTTTGATCCCTGGAACCTAGATGTTAGTAGAAAAGAAACATTCTACAGTCTGTCCTCTAACTTTCACATGTACATTGTGGCTTGCATTCACATATGTGCATTAGCACACAAACAATAATAAATAACTATATTTTAAGCTTTTAAACCTGGAAATTATAACAGATAAGCTTTTGGATCAGACATAGTTCATTTGTATAGAGAAAACTATGATGCAAAGTGAGTCAAATCAAAGAATTAGAGAAGTTTGTTTACTATATAAAGCTATTACAACACACAACTACTCTCCAGAAATTATAGCTGTATTTTATTCACATAAATTTCATTTAAAACACTGACCCCTCCATTTAGTTAGAAAGAAATATTCATTGTCATGATAGTTCTTACAGAAACTAATTTTAAGTTCACATTTTTCGGCAGGATCTGAAGAGTTAAAAATATCAGAAATGTGAGGTTCCAAGATGGCAGTGACCAGCATTCATCGCATCTGAGTAGCAGAAAATCCAAAACTCTGAAACTGGTGAGTAGGGAGGCGACTGAAGCCAGAATATCGATTTGAGGTTTCCTGGGCTAGTGGAGAAAACCAGTGAGCTGGGACAGTGTGGATCCAGGCACAGGCCTCCCAATTGCTGCTGCTGCAGCAGCAGCTACCATTTCCCTGAGCACAAGCCTCCCGGTTCAGTGACTGAGACAGCAGTACGTGCCTCCCAGCTTGGTGACTGAGATAGTAGAGGTAGCCCCCAAGTAAGCGAGTCCCTGCTCCACAGTGAGTGGCCGCTGTCCAAGCACAAACTTCTTTGCTCCATGACTGAGAAGGTAGAGGCAGCCCCAACTATGGGCCTCTCAGCACAGCAGCCAAACAGCAGACACCACTGACAGATCTCTTACACTTTCATTTGCCCCTGCAGGCCCAAATCTGAGAGTAGGGAACCAAGGACCCCAGTGCTTTCCCTATAGCTCTGAGTGAGTGATTGCACCTCCAAGCAAGTACTTGCAGAGCCCCAGATCCATGGTCCCTCTATGCTAGCAGCCAAAAATGGGATAGGTCTCACCCACTACCTCATGTGGGTAACATAGGGATCCCAGGGAGAGCATTTTCAACATTCAAGCCCCTGTTCTGTGGGTCTTCCAGTGGAGTCCAGGCAAACAAATCCTGGAGCCAAGATGGTACAAACCAGACTGACCTGAGTAACATGAGGACAATACTACAGGCCTGTGGGCCACTGAGGAATTCTGGGCACATGTGCATGCACACTGCACCAGCGAAATGCACCATGGCTCCCACGTGCACTTATGTTCCATCCTTTCAGGCATCTACATGCACTAACACCTGGTACTACAAGGTACACCTCTATGCAAACTCTAGTGCATGCCCACATGCGCCTGCAACCTTCTCTTCCTTAGCTACAGCTAAAACTCCAACATCAACTCTCAAACCAGTGGACCTCTCTCATCTTCCTGAAGAATACTCCTGACTCCAGAGTCAGAAGGACCCAGTCTGCAACACAGGCTCAAACTTAAGCAGCAAAAGTTACAGGTAAGCAGATGGATAGAGGCTGGCATAAGAACACATCCAACAAAAACAAGGGCATCATAGCTTCACCAGCAATCCCCCCCAAAAGGGATAATTTAATTCATTGGAAACAGGAAATTGAGCTCAAATCAATGCTTATCCACTTACTAGAGGCATATAAAGAGGAAATGAAAAATGCCATCAAAGAAATACAGGCAAAAAGAGCCAAATGGAGACACATGTAGATGAGTATACAGAGGCACATAGAGAGAAAATTAACAACATCAACAAAAAAATAGAGGCCATGATGGAGAGATAGAAATCCACGTTCAAACAAATGAAGGAAATGGTGTAAGACACAAAAATGGAATTAGAATCAATAAAGAAAACACACACAAAGAAATTGTTGGAGATGAAAAACCTAATGAAGAGATCAGAAATGACAGAGATCAGCATCACCAACAGAATTCAAGATATGGAGAAGAGAATCTCAGACACTGAAGACACAACAGAAGAAATGAATACCTCTCTCAAAAAAGACATAAAATCAGAAAAGTCCTGAAACAAAACATCCAAGAAATCAAGGGCACTGTGAAAAAAAAAAACAACTTAGAATAATAGGAATAGACTAAAAAGAAGATATCAGGCTCCAAGGTTCAGAAAATATTTTCAAGAAAATCATAGAAGAAAAATTTCCCCAACTTAAAGAAAGAAATGTCTGTAAACCTTAAACATACAAGACAGTTACAGAACACCAAATAGACTAGACCAGAAAAGAATCTCCTCATGTCACATAATAGTCAAAACACTAAATCTACAGAACAAAGAAAAAATATTAAAAGCAGCAAGGGAAAAAGATCAAGTTACATACAAAGGCAGACCTATCAGAATCACACCAAATTTCTCAACAGACACTATGAAAGTGAGAAGGACCTGGGAAGATGTCGTGCAGACTCTAAGAGACCACAGATGCCAACCCAGACTACTACACCCAACAAAGCTTTCAATCAACATAGATGGAAAAAAATATCCCATGAGAAAACTAAACTTAAACAATGTCTGCACAGCAACCCACCCCTGAAGAAGATAATAGAAGGAAAACTCCAATCTAATGAAACACAGGATATAGATAAGTTCACAACAAAAAATTAACAACAACAACAACAACAAAAAAGCACAGAAACACAGTAACAACCGCCAGCCCCATAATAAAAGGAACTACCATTCATGGGTCACTATTATTTATCAACATCAGCAGCCTCAACTCTCCAATAAAAAGACACAGACTAACAGAATGGTTGCAGAAACAGGATACAACATTCTGCTGCATCCAAGAAACACACCTCTGCAACAAAGACAGACACTGCGTCAGAGTAAAGGGCTGGAAAAGGATTTTCAAGCAAACAGACCCAGAAAACAAGCTGGGGTAGTCATCCTAGTATCTAATAGTAGGGCTTCAATAAAAATAAATCAAAACATATGAGGAGAGACACTTCATTCTCATCAAAGGAAAAATCTGTAAGGAGACAATCACAATCCTGAACATCTATTCCACCAAAACAAGAACAACTGTATTTGTAAATGAAACATTAAAGCTTAAATCACACATTTATCCCAACTACTTAATAGTGGGAGACTTCAACACTCAATTCTCACCAAGGGACAGACTATCTAGATAGAAACTAAGTAGGGAAATAATGACACCTACAGAGGTTCTAAGTCAAATGGACCTAATAAGTGTCTACAGAATGTTTCAACCAAACTCAGAAGAGTATAACTTCTTCTCAGTAACTCACAGATCCTTCTGCAAAATAGAACAGATAGTCAGGCACAAAGCCTCAATAGATACAAAAGATAGAAATAATCCCTTGTATCCTATCAGACCACCATGGCCTAAAAGTAGACCTCAATAACAACAGAAATAACAAAAAAGCCTATATATGAATAGGAACTAAACTACTGTATACTCAGTGAAATCTGGGTCAGGAAAGAAATAAAAAAATGAAATTAGAGACTTCCAAAAATTCAATGAAAATGAAGGCACAAATTACCCAAAATTATTGGACTCAATGAAAGCAGTGCTAAGAGTAAAGTTCATAGCATTTAAGTGCCTTCAGAAAGAAGTTTGAGACATCGCATACAAACAACTTAATGGCACACTTAAAAGCCTTGGGGGAGGCAGAGGGAGAAACAGAAACACAGGAGGAGAAGATGTTTGGAAATAATCAGAACTTCAATCAATAAATTAGAAACAAAGAAAACAAATCAATGAGACTAAGAGCTGGTTCTTTGAGAAAATCAACAAGCTAGACAAACCCATTTACCAAGTTAAACCAAGATCAGGTAAATAGATTAAACAGTGCTATAACCCTAATGGAAATAGAAGCAGATAGAAGCAGTCATCAAAAGTCTCCCCTCAAAAAAAAAAAAAAAAAAAGCCCAGGCCTGAAAGGTTTCAGCACAGAATCATACCAGAATACCAGACCTTCAAAGAAGTGATAAGTCTAATACTCTTCAAACTATTCCACAAAATAGAAACAGAATAAATATTACCACTCATTCTGTGAAGCCAGTCACCTTGACACCTTGATACCTAAACCACACAAAGCCCAACAAAAAAGAGAACTTCAGACCTATCTCTCTTATGAACATTGATGCAAAAACATTCAATAAAATAACTGCAAATCAAATTCAAGAACATATAAAAGATATCATGCACCACTATAAAGTTGGCTTCATCCCAGGCATGCAAGTATGGTTCAATATACAGAAAACCATCAATGTAATCCACCATGAAAACAAACTGAAGGAGAAAAAAAACCACATGATCCATATCCTTAGATGTCAAAAAAGCATTTGAAAAAAAATCCATTACCCATTCCTGTTTAAAGTCCTGGAGTGATCAGGGATACAAGGCACATACCAAAATATATTAAAGAAAATATACAGAATGCATATAGCCAAAATCAAACTAAATGGAAAGAAACTTACACTAATCCCACTGAACGTAGGGACAAGGAAAGTCTGCTCCTCTCTCCTTATCATTTCAACATAGTTCTTGACATCCTATCTAGAGCAATAAGACAACTAAAGGAGATAAAGGGATACAAATCACAAAGTAAGAAGTCAAAGTATGACTATTCACAAATGAAATGATAGTATAAATGAGTGATTCCCAAAATTAAACCAGACAACTCCTTCAGCTGATAAGTAACTTCAGCAAAGTGACTGGATAATAAATTGACTCAAAAAAATCAGTAGCCTTCCTGTGTACAAAAGACAAACTAGCTGAGAAAGACATTATGGAAACTACATTCCTCAAAATTGCCACAAATAACATTAAGTACCCTGGTGTTGACCCTAACCAAGCAAGTGGAAGACCTGTTTGAAAAAAAAAAAAAAAAAACAACTTCAATCTGCAGGAAAAAAAATTGAAGATATCAGAAGATGGAAAAATCTCTCATGCTCATGGATCTGTAGGATTCACATAGTGAATATGGACATCCTGCCAAAAGTAATCTACAGACTCAATGTAATTCCCATCAACATACCAGCAGAATTCTTTACAGACCTTCAATGAAAAATTCTCAATTTGATATGGGAAAGCAAAAAACCCATAATTGCTAAAACGGCCCTGTACAATAAAAGAGCTTCTGGAGGTATATCCATACCTGATCTCAAGCTGTACTACAGAGAAATAGTAAAAACAAACAACAACAACAGCAAAAACTCCATGGTACTGGCAGAGAAACAGGCTAGAAGATCAAGGTGATCAAATATGAGACCCAGAAATAAAACCACACATATATGAATACTTGCTTTCTGACAAAGAAGCCAAAACCATACAATGGAAAAAAGACAGAATCTTCAACAAATTGTGCTGGTCTAATTGGATGTCTATGGGTAGAAAATGCAAATAGATTCATATTTATCACCCTGCACAAGACTAAAAGCCCAAGTAGATCAAAGACCTCAACATAAAACCAGACATATTAAACCCATAAGAAAGAAAGGTAGGGAAGAGCCTTGAACTCATAGGCAAAGGACACAAATTCCTCAACAGAATAGCATTAGCACTGGCCCTAAGATCAACAATCAATAAATGAGATCTCAAAACTGAAAAACTTCTGTAGAGCAAAGGATTCTGTCATCAGAACAAAATGACAGTCTATAGACTGGGAAAGGAACTTTACCAATCTTATATCTGACAGAGGGATAATATCCAGAATATATAAGGAACTCAAACAATTGAACAGCAATAAATCAAGTAATCCAACTAAAAAATGGGGTACAGAACTAAACTGAGAACTCTCAATAGAGGAATTTTGAATGGCCGTAAAACATTTAAAGAAATGTTCAATGTCCTTGGTCATCAGGGAATTGCAAATCCAAATGACCCAGAGATTTCACCTTACACCCATCCAAATGGCTAAGATAAAAAACCCAAGTGAAAACACATGCTGGAGAGGTTATGCAGAAAGGGGAACCCTACTCTACTGCTGGTGGGAATGTAAACTAGTACAACCACTTTGGAAATCAATCTGGTGCTTTCTCAGACAATTAGGAATAGTGCTACCACAAGATCCAGCTGTACCTCTCCTAGGCATATATCCAAAATATGCTCAAATACATAGCATGGACATTTGCTCAAATATGTTGGTAACAGCTTTATTGTACTATCCAGAATCTGAAAACAAGCCAGATGTCCCTCACAGAGGAATCGATACAGAAAATGTGGTACATTTGCACAATGGAATACTACTCAGCAATTAAAAACAAGGAAATGATGTAATTTGCAGGAAAATTGTAACTGTCTATAATGTATGTAGAAACTTCCTGAAAACGAGTTGGTATCTAAGATTTACTTTTAAGTTATCAGACTAAGGAATAAAAACAGCCATTGGGGATGATGAAAAACGAAGGCCACCCAAACACCCTAAACACAACACTGAGCCTTAATAATTTCTATATGAATATCTAAACTTTGACTCATATCAGATTAGGTTAATTTTCAATAAGGAGACAATGGGTATTCAATATGAAAACAGTAAGAAAACAACAGGAGAAAATGAGTTTGAATTCAATCTTTTAAGCAACAGAGAGTAAGCAAGGAAAATACAACCAGTTATTCTAGAAGCAGTAGACCATAAATTCCAGACCTGGATGAGAAAAAACGTTGGTAAAATGTTCTTTTGGAATGTGTACAATTTATCCTTGTTTATTCAAATGCTTATTTCTCTACCCCACTATCTGGTTTCAATCCAGACATTGCATTGTGAGGCTTATTCTAAGCATCACCTGTCTCAAGTTTATGTAAACATGCCACCATTGGTTCTCTGTATTGTCAATAAAACAACCAGCCCCAATGCTGAGCAATGAAAAGAATATGGTGGGACATCCTGATTCAGAAGGGAAAAGAAGGAAAAAGAGGGGAAGAGGAGGAGAAAGAAGAAGCAGAGGTGGGCAGGATAGGTCTTCGATCCACATGGAGAGATGGACCAGACTTAAAATATGACAAAAGGCAAGTATAATGGGTTAAAACAGAATGATAGGAAACTATGCATGTTTGGAGGTTTAGGATGGAGTAATCATTGCCTAGCACTGTGCTCTAGGTTAATTAAAATAATCCTAGTCTCTGTGTGGTGAAGAGGTTTAGAAATAACCGCTGCTTAACTAAAGATAAGTCAATAGTAAATATTAATACCCACAACACAAAATAAAAATTTAAAAGTTGGGCTGGAGATTTAGCAATGCCTAACTTGAATGAGACCCCAGTTTCAATCCATAGTATCTGTTGCAAAATATGATACTGGTGCTCTGTAGTATAGCTTGAGATCAGGGATGGAGATACCTCCAGAAGATCTGTTATTGTACAGGACTGTTTTAGTTATTCTGGGTTTTTTGTTTATCCATATGAAGTTGAGAATTGTTCTTTCAAGGTCTAAAAAGAATTGTGTTGGCATTTTGATGGGAATTGCACTGAATTTATAGATTGTTTTTGGTAGGTTGGCCATTTTCACTATGTTAATTCTACTGATCAATTAGCATGGGAGATCTTTCCATTTTCTGATTTCTTCTTCAATTTCTTTCTTCAGAGAATTAAAGGTTTTTGTTTTGTTTTGTTTTCTTCTTACTGGTCATTCACTTCCTTAGGTAGAGCCCCTCCAAGGTACTTTAAGTTATTTGTGGCTATTGTGAAAGGTGTTTTCCCTAATTTCTTTCTCAGCCCTTTTGTCTGTTGTATACAGGAGGGCTTCAGATTTTTTTTTGAGTTAATTTTGTATCCAGCCACTTTGCTGAACGTGTTTATCAACTGTAGGAGTTCTCTGGTAAAACTTTTGGGGTCACTCATGTATAGTATCATATCATCTGCGAATAGTCATACTTTGATTTCTTCCTTTGTGGTTTGTATCCCTTTGATCTCTTTTAGTTGTCTTATTGATTTAGCTAGGACTTCAAGTACTATATTGAAGAGGTAAGGAGAGAATAGGAAGCCTTGTCTCTGATTTCAGTAGGATTGATTTAAATTTCTCTCCATTTAGTTTTATGTTGGCTATAGGCTTGTTATATATTGCCTTTAGGTATATCTACATGTAAAAAAATTAAATTCAGTCCATATTTATTGCCCTGCACAGAAGTAAAGTTCAAGTGAATCAAAGACCCTGAGATTCTACATTAAGCCCTTCAGAATGGCTAAAATAAAAAACTCAATGGATGACACATGCTGAAGAGGTTGTGAAGAAAGGGGAAAACTTTTCCATTGCTGGTGGGAATGTAATCATTTAGAACCACTTTGGAAATCTATCTGGTGCTTTCTCAGAATATTAAAAATAGGGCTACCTCAAAATCCTGCTATAACACTCTTGGTCATATAACCAAAAAGTGTTCAACCATACAACAAGGACATTTGCTCAATGATGTTCATAGCAGCATTATTCCTAATAGCCAGAATCTGGAAACAACCTAAATGTTTTTCAGCTGATTAACAGAAATATAGAAAATGTGGTACATTTGCACAATGGAATACTACTCGGCAATAAAAACAAGGAAAATTTGAAATTTGCAGGCAAATGGTGTGGACTAGAAAAGATCATCCTGCATGAGCTAACCCAGAAGCAGAAAGACACACATGGTATTTACTCACTTGTAAGTGGATATTAGCCATATAATATAGGATAAACATACTAAAATTTGTAGTCCTAAAAACGCTAAACAACAAGGAGGACCCTAGGGAAGATGCTTAATCCTCATTAGGAAGGGCCAACAGAATAGATATTGGAAGTAGGACAACACAGGGAACAGAACAGGAGCCTACCACAGAGGGTCTCTGTACAACTCTACCAATCAGGGTATCGAAGCAGATGCTGAGACTCATAGCCAAATGTTAGGCAGATTGCAGGGAGTCTTATGAAAGAAGAGAGAGATAGAAAGACCTGGAGGGGACAGGAACTCCACAAGGAGACCAACAGAGTCAAAAATCTGGGCTCAAGGGTTCCTGAAGGGACTTATGGGTCAACCAAGTATCATTCATGGAGAGGACCTATACCCTCTGCTCAGATGTAGCTAATGGGCAGCTCAGTCTCCTTGTATGTTCCCTATTAAGGGGAGAAGGGGCTGTCTCTGAAATGTATTCAGTGGCTGTCTCTTTGATCACCTCCCTGTGGTGAGGTGGCCTTACTAGGCTACAGAGAACGAGGATACAGAATGTCCTAATGAGACTTGATAACCTAAGGTCAGATAGTTGGCAAAGAGGACTGGGCCTTGAGGAAAAGGTATTCCCAATTATCTGAGAAAGTGACAGGCTGATTTCCAAAGTGGTTGTACAAATTTATACTCCTATCAATAATAAAGGAGTGTTCCCATTTGTTCACACCCTTTCCAGCATGTAATGTCGATTAAGATTTTGAACTTAGCCATCTGACTGGTGTGAGATGGAATCTCTGAGCCATTTTGGTTTGCATTCCTCTGATGAGTGAGGAGGTTTAGTTTAATTCTGTGCCCTATTTTTTATGGGATTATTTTGTTTCTCGGTGTTTTATTTCTTGAGTTAATTATATATTTTGGATTAGCACTTTGTTGGATGTAGGATTGATACGGGCTTCCTGAGATATGAGCATCCACCAAGGACCATGTATGGACTGGACATAAAGCCCCCTACAAAGATGTAGCAGATGAGCAACTTAGGCTTCAAGTGAGACTCTAATAAGGGAAGTGGGAAATGCATGGGACATGGACTCACTTGCTAACTTTTTGATCACTTTCCCCTGGTGGGACTGCCTTGCCAGGAGAAGAGGATATGCTCAGGCCTGGTGCAACTTGATGATCTGGGGTGGGTGGGAAAGGGAGCTCCTCATTCCTGAGGAATAGGCAAGAGAGAAGTGGGTTGGAAGGGGGTGGTACTGGGAGGGGAGGACAGATGGGGTTATAATCAGGATTTAAATAGTGAATAAAATAAAGAAAAATTTTAAAATTAAGAAAATTTAGTAAGGTGGTTGATTTTATTGTGAAAAAAAGATGCATACACAGGCCAATAGATCTCTGACAGAGTTCTAGTAACAAAGAACAACAAAAATGAAAGGCTAAGACATATACTTTGTAAAAATAAAATAAACAATCCTTTTTGCTGACTCTCATGAATGTAGCAATGAGGACTGTGCCCATTAAAATAATTAGTGTTGCCATTTAAATCTGGTGGTGAGTTGGCAGTTGGGTGCATGCAAAAGTGGATGGAAGTTGCCAACTCCTGTTAGGTACCAAAGCCACTTTATATCTGGAAAATTCAAGTGACAATTATAGTAGTCATAGAACTTAGGATACCTGCAGGTGATATTAATAATAATTATTTTGATTCCCAAGTAATGTTAAGGCTCAGCAAGCTTTTTGAGGAATCACTGCATTTGTAGACCCTGGTTATGTCTGTTCCCATCTGCAAGCTACTGGTAAGCACCCTATTGTTAGATTGCCACTGTAAAAGGAAACCTGCCAGGAGCTAAAGTAAGACTTTTTAAAGCTTTTTTTTCCCCAAATGGAAACAATGTAAAAGAGCCAGTGTAGTGAGTGATATAAAACAGCACTTTTGTATTAAAGTCATCATGTTATTACTTTCACTAGGCAAATGGAGTCATGGCATGCTCAATTTCCACCTATGAAGCTAAGGAGATGAATGGGAATCCACCTACTATAATGCCATGAACTCTGTACAAGGCAAGGTAGATTCCTGGGACTGACAAATGAAAAGCTGTAATTTCTTTCAAAGTGCATATGTTTTAAACAAGGAACAAAATTAGAAATGAAAACCGAGACTGAGACCCAGCTTATTTCTCAAGTTTAAATGAAAGGGTAACAACATTTTTACAGAAGAGGGGAATGCATACACTAGGTAAACACTGAGATAAGTCCCCAGCCACATGACATATCTTACTCCAACCATTTCTCTCCACCATCCGTATTTTTTAGCTTCTTGAGTGCCCCTTCTTCTTTGTGCCGATTCTTTCACTGTGTGTGCCAGCTGGATGCACGTGTTTCCTCATCCCCTAATACAAATCTTTCTTTGGCTTCTGAAAAAAAATAAACAAAAAAACAACTTTTCATTAATTGCATATAAATCTATACTTTGTACAAAGACCTTTAAATTGCCTACTTATGTACTTATTTTATGCTACTACAAACTTTCTTATAATTTTCTTAACCATTAATGGTATAGTCCCATTACTTTTTTGCATTTCTTTTTATTTTCTAGAATACCATGTTTATATAATTGTTCCTGAATTATTCCTACTTTGTCTCCTTATGACTCCCCTGCACTTTTCTCTTGTTTTTGACATTTCCTCTAATCTTCATACTGTCACTGTTAAGTGCATATGTTTATTTTGCTCTACTTATCACATTGCATTATACAAGAATCACCTGATACTTTCCGTGATGCAAGATAAGTTTCTTGAGAAATAAGACCTCTTTAGATAACAGAAACTCAGTATATGACAATATCTGACCCAGGTGGCCCAATATAAATCTCATCACTATAACAAGTAAGAATTGCAGATACACACAGATGGGAGTAATAACTTATAAGAAAGATATATTAGCATGTACATTATAGAAAACATATGGAGTATCTTAATAAAAGAAGAAATAAAACATCAGAGCTACTATGTGACATGGCAACCTGTTTTGAAATATAGATCCCTCCAAAAGAGTAACTATCTCAAATAAGTGTCTTCGGTATCATAGTTATTGCAGAATTATTCACAGGAGTCAATCTATGTATCTATGTATCTATCTACCTATCTATCTATACATATACTATTTGGTATATAAATAGTCCTTTGACCCTCAAATAAGGAAACTGATTATATATATATATATATATATATATACACATGATATGTGTATATATATGTATATATATATATACACATGATAGTATATTACTGGGTTTTAAGAAGAGAGGAAGCCAAGTTTGCTCTCATATATCTTCAATCCAAATCAATCACTTACTCACTTACATTGCAGTTTTTAAATGAGAGAGGGTAGTTTATTTTCTAAAACTGTTGGGTGCTTCTACATGCTGTTTAAGCAGTGAACCTGTAACATACGGTTAGAGCCTTCAACTTATTTGCAATCTGCTTTAAGAAAAGAAGAGAGTACTTTCCTATCTTTCTCTTAATTTTTGGAAGCATCTTATATTTCTGTACTTGTACATGTTTCATCACTGCCAACCACCCACCCTTAGTCTTAGTACAGAGAATTTTATGTACTAAGATAGTCTTTAGTCCAAAATAATCTAGATAGTGGACAACCCAGGACACAGTCAGTGATGCATACCTTGCTCCTTTATTCTCTTTATAAACCAGAATAAGGGCAACATTTAAAAAATATTAGTTTACTTTTTAAATCTCACAATATTATGACTAAGGTGGTTGAGAAACTATGGAAATATTATTTGGATTTAAAGAAGTAGGTTGTTACTGTTAAAATAGTGATGGTTCTTTTTTCTCATGTGGCCTTTAAGGTTACACTAAAGGCATTTTCATTTTAAAAGGAGCTAAAGAATGGGAGTGTTCTAGTGTGCATTTTGTCCACGCCACTCAGGTGGTTGAGGCAAAAGGATCACTTGAACCCAGGAATCTGAGTCTAGTATAGGAAACATTGAGACCTCTATCTCAGAAAGAAAGATAAAAAGAAAAATAAGTGAGTGAGCAAGATGGAGAGACAAAGGAGAGATAAATAGAGAAGGAACATATCTAGGAATATACCACAATATCATAATGGTCAAGCAAAACCATGACTGATTGAATGGAGTAACTTATGTTAGATATTTATTGTCCAGTACATTTAAATAACATTTATTTAAAATCACATAAGCCCTATCACTAAAATTTGTTAAACACAAAATGCCTATGTTCCCATCATCCAAACAAAACTGTTTAAGGTTATATTGATTGCATAATTGTCACTTCTTATAACATACTTTTATCCATTTTTTCCAGATTATCTCCTATAGATGGAATTCCATTTTGAGGTCAATTTATCAGTCATCGGAAACTCCAGATAAAACACAGACAAAACAAAATGAAAACAAAAGCCAAGCCTAGTTTGTATAATTCTGTCATATGACTATTCATGATATGGTGTCCTTTTAGAATCTATTAGCTTACAGTATGTGACTAAGGCTCTTTTGTGTAGTTGATTTTATCAGAAATCAGACAGTTTCAAATACCTTGTTGGAGTAGGAATGTGTGTACTTCTGTCTTGTATTGTTTGATGATGCCTGAAGAACCCGTAGCAGGTTAAGGGACAACTACTGTACAAGTGACTTACTAAAGCCCATGATTTCTCCATTAGAGATCAACATATGTATAGTATCTAGAAAATACTGGAAGGCATAGGAAATCCCTAATATTGTATAAAACCAATTGTTAATATATTCCATGCAATGAAAATGTCTGTTACATTTCTTTGGCTCTACAACACAATATTACTATTTAAAAGTCCTTGAGAATTTTTATTAAAGAATATGAAGATAAGTACATGAACATGATATTAATTATTAAACTTTGGAAAGGTATAATAGTCTGTGTAATAGTCTGTGAGTTGTGGGGGAAAGCTTTGATTATGTGTTTCCTTTGCAAAACATAAATGTGGATTTCTCTACTGTCTGGTACAGGATGTTCCACTTCATTTGATATCTTTTTATGCTCTAGGAGTCAACATTTCTGAAAGTTGTACTCTTAAACACGTGAACCTGAAATAGTCCTATGTTAGTTTGCCCAAGCAATTATAACAAAGTGCCTTATATCGATAATTGCAAAACAATAAAAAACGTATTGCTCATAGGTTTCCAGGCCTTGAAGTCCAGGATCAAGTTGCAGCACATTCCATGTCTCATATGTCAGAGGAACTGCACAGCACCTGAAAGGCTCTTTTGTATAATACTATTCCTATGCATGGAACAAACCCCTAAACATTCCCTAATTCTAAGTGCCTCAATTCTAAGTACCATGGCATTGGAAATTCGGTTGCAATATGAATTTCAGATGATTATAAACATTTCAGATAACCTGAAATGCTGTTTTGATCTCTTTTTCTTTACTCTGTTCATGACCTGTGGTTATGGAGATTGCTAAATGCATAACACCTTACATTAAAGAAATGATACTGACAATAGTTTGTTATTCACATATAGTCGTAGCTCTGGAGTGAGTTCACTGCTTGCTAAGGAACACTAGAGGAATGTTATGCTTGGAAACAGAAAATTTCAGGACAATAGAGGCCAGTTTTTGTACTCTGGAGAAGATATGGTGGTCTGTGGTTCATATCCTGAGCTAGAAAAGAATTGAAACCTCCTGCCAGGGCTAAATTGAATAGCACATGGTCCCCATGATAAGGAAAATTGTCCAGGGAAATTGCAAGTAGTCCTGTTGAGGATCTCCTGATTTCAAAAGCTAATAAAGCAGCACATAACAGTATTAAAGTGTATATCTTAGATAACATAATTTCAATAATAAAATAATCAGTGTGGTTATAATTGATGGAATAAAAATAGAAAACCCTGAATTAATGTTGTTTTAAATAAATAATTGAGTAGAACAATCCCACCTTAGCTGGATGTGATAGTACATACCTCTGATCCCAACACTTAGGTAGAGGCTTGTTGTAAGATTGAGGCCAGCTTGATCTACATAGTATAGTCAGTCAGGGATAGAAAGTGAGGCTCCTCTGTCTTGAAAGAAGAATCTCCACAATAACAAAATGTATGTTTCTACATTCTCATGGAATATGTTAAAAATATCATACTTTAAAAGACTGCTACTTACTTATCAAAAATGTTAATAAATTTAGATGCAAACTGTAGTTAAAATATCACCACTAGAATATCAAATAATTGTCATTGACAATGTCTGAAGTAGGAACCTAACAATTTTGGCAAAAACATGTACAGATATAACATGTTTGTATAATGGCAAATTATATAAATTTTCCAGAGAATATTTACTAAGGGCAAAGATAAAAATAAAAAAAAAGTACTGAGAAGAAAATTGTCCAGTGCTATCTGAACAGATCCACCTACTTTAGTGTCACTGAATCTAAAACACACAGAAACACTGTAAACCCTGGTAGCAGTTTACCAACTGCAACTAAGTAGCTCCATTAAGTCCTTCTGTTTTCTGAATTACTCAGAGAAGCATGACTTTTCTCTTCTACCTGTTCTTTAAGGATGTTTTCCCTAACACTTTGGGCTTCCATAATCTTCTATCTGTTCTCTAAGGATGTTGTCCCTAACACTTTGGGCTTCCATAATATTTTACTCTTCTTGTAATACCTTCTCCCACACTATAACAATATTTTACTCTTCTTGTAATACGTTCTCCCACACTATAACAATAACGATGATGATAATAATGTAAGCCACAAGTTAATTCACTGAGAAAGGCACAAACAATATAATAATTTTTAAATATTTTCTTTCATGTCCAACAGCCGTTGAAGTATTGAACAACACCTTTTTAGAATGTCCCTCAATTAGAACTTTATTAGATGACTATGATTATGTACTGTTGTGGTGTGATTAAAAAATGTCCTCCATAGGGTCATGTATTTGAACTCTCTGTCCCCACTTGTTGATACTATTTGGGTGGGGGATGTAAAGCCTTGTTGAATAAAGTGCATCACTGGGGTTTTGAGAGTTCCATAGCTCTGCTTACTTGTAGTTTGCTCTCTCTCTGCTTTGTGCTTGTAGTTGAAGATGTGATCACTTAGCTTTCTTTTTAGCCACCTGCTGTCATACCCCTTCCATAATGGACTCTTACCACTCTGGAACCATAAGCTCAAATACATTTTCTCTTCCTTAAAGTTGGTTTGGTTATGTTATTTTACCATAGCAACAGAACATAACTAATACACTCATTCTTTGAAGAGTATGAAAAACATGGAGCTTGGCTTCCATTTCCATTGACATTCGGTGTGATGACTCTAATTTGCTGTGTAGCTGATTTTCATTCACGGTGTCTTTATGCCAACCACTAGTGGTCTACATCATCCCTTCTTCCTTCCCTCCGTCCATACTTTCCTCCTTCTCCCTCCCTCCAGCCATTTCTCTTGTCTTAAGTCCGTCTCTTCCTTAGTTGAAACTCATCTATTTTTTAGAGAGGTAAACTAATTTGTATGTCGTCAATTCTTTCCTTTCCCAATCATGAAACACACACACAAACACATGCACAAACACACACATATATACATATATATGTATATATGTATAATATATTCTGAGAAACATAACAATTTAATATATACAATAAATATTCCAGTACATGCAAGGTAAAAACTTGACGTTGGGATAAATCATTCTATAGTATAAATTAAAAGGTAAAACACATTTATTTCCCTTAAATGCTGAACAACCATGAAATAAAATTCTCCATTTCAAAAAATAACGTTCTGATTTGGTTTGTGGTTCATAACAGTATAAAGTGTCTCTCTCATAATGGATTTAATTCAGAAATCATTTTTCTTTGGGTAACTGTGCAGAGTGATTCTTAGATTATATATTTATTGAAAGACATTTAAATCCTGTGATATCATAATATTTACTTCTAGTTTTGGTATTGGGATAGTTTATTTCCTAGTAATTAAAACACTAAGCAACCTTGGCATAGTGGTTCATTGCTTTAATCCCAGCTCTCTGGAGGAAGAAGCAGGTGGATATCTATTAGTTGAGGTCATTATGGGTTCTAGAATGCCACTGTCACGTAGAGATACTCTGTCTCATAGACAGATAGGTAGGGTGGATGAATAGATACATGGATATACAAATAGATAGATAGATAGACGGAGAGAGAGAGAGAGAGAGAGAGAGAGAGAGAGAGAGAGAGAGAGAGAGAGAGAGAGAGAGAATGAAACAAAACATTAGAAAATCTAATAGATGACTGAACTTGGGTTTAATATGTTGTACAGGAGTATCTTCTGAGCGAAACTGCCACCATCTTTGGGAGTTCTGCTGTGTCTGCACACAGAAGACCATCACCTAACT
>CM053742.1:46102904-46128168 GCA_028658305.1 Pachyuromys duprasi
GAGAGAGAGAGAGAGAGAGAGAGAGAGAGAGAGAGAGAGAGAGAGAGAGAGAGAGAGAGAGAATGAAACAAAACATTAGAAAATCTAATAGATGACTGAACTTGGGTTTAATATGTTGTACAGGAGTATCTTCTGAGCGAAACTGCCACCATCTTTGGGAGTTCTGCTGTGTCTGCACACAGAAGACCATCACCTAACTCACTATTTACTTTTTATCACAGCCTGTTTCCTGTTTACTTTTCTTCATAGTAGAAGGATATATGGAGCTATGGGACCTTCACCAAAGTATCCAGCTACCCATCACAACCAGTCTTATGAAATTCTGCCCTAATTACTCATGACTTTTTGGTTTGGGGGTAGGGCTAGAGGATGTAGATGGGAAAGGACCACAGAAGGATACTTTATCTTTTGGACTGTAGGAAAGCTTTCATCCTTGCTGGGTAAAGACTTTTGTGGAGAGAACACCCACATTCTTATATGTAACCCCTAACTTAAGCCCTGTGAAGAAGCCAAATGAACTAATTGGTTCCCCAGCTTGAACGTTGATGGAATTTTATGACTTTTACCTGAGCTTGTTTTTTTGGCATCTAAGAGGAGGGGAGACACTTCTGCCTACCCCTGGAAAGAGTTTCAGGAACAGAATATTCAGTTGTTCCTCAAGTTTTAAAAATTTTGCTTTTTACTGTGTGGGAGTGTGGGTGGAGGAGTGGTGTGTTGTGGTTCAGTATAAAAGGATGTGCACATTCCATGGAGCTGAGAAGATAACTTTCAGGGCTCAGTGTTCTTATTCCACTGTGGGTTCTGGGACTCAAGCTTAGACTTTTCAAACTTGATACCAAGTGCATTTACCCTCATGAGGAAAGGCTCTTTTTACTACAGATAACAGCACAGCCCCAGAATTGCTCCAGGTACAGGGAATAAGAGACTGGAATGCTCACCCACAAATGAAACATTTGTATCGAACCACTATCCTCTTGAGGCTCAGATAGCCTTATGGAAGCCAGAAGTGACAAAAGACTACCATGTAACTGTTTTCTGGATGTAACAGGTAAGCTGCACATTCCAAGTCACAGTGGTTATTACAGCATGCAAATATCTGTGCAAGCTGAAGTCAGGCAAAATCTTCGCATAGAGAGAGAGGGGAGGTGTGCATGAAGTCCCACCCCTATAAGGTGCTATTAGTAGGTAATAGCTTGTGGGCATACAAAAGCTGTTTTGTTCTGTTTTGTTTTAAGAGTGCAACACATGGGGTGAGTCTAATGTTGGGCCAGGCATTGGTTGATCATTTCCTCAATCTCTGCGCTATCTTTATCCCTGCACAACTTGTAGGCAGAGTAAATTTTGGATTGAAGTTTTTGTGGGAGAGATGTTGTTTCCCTCCCTCAAGCAGGAGTCATGTCTACTTAAGAGGGTGTCCTCTTCAGTTTCCATGACTCCCTACTACTAGGAGTCTCAGCTAGAGTCGCCATACCTTCTCTTATCACCCCTATGTCCTCAGGATTCGTGTGGTTTCCATAGTAAGGGGAACAGGGATGTGAATTATGTCTGACATGGACTAGGTTGCCTGCTTTTTGATCATTCACCCTAGTGGGGCTTCCTTACCAGGCCACAGGTTTTTGAGATGATGAGACCTGATGAACTGTGGTGGATGGGTGAGGGTTTCTTCTTTTCTGAAGAATAGAGGAAGGTTTTGGGGGGAGATGGAGGGAGGGTAGGACAGTGATGAGAAGAGGGAGGGGCTATGATTGGGATATAAAGTGAATAAATTAATAAAATACTAAATTAAAAAGAAAAAATGCAGAGTGCAACACATGGTAGGTTCACTGTGTTCCAGAGGATGTCCACACACTCAAGAATATTTGGGTAACACAAATATAATCGATGGGTATTAAAATAAAAATAAAAAAGGAACTTGGATGGGTATGGAGGTGGTAGTGTATATTGGAGGAGTTGGGGGGTGAGACTATAATAAAAATAGTTACAAAATCCTCAAAGAATTAAAATGTTATTTTTCTCAGTACCTGCTTCAATCACAGAGCACAGGGAGTCTAAAGGAATAGTGGAGGAATAGAAGGACCCAGAGGGGACAGGAGTTCCACAAAGAAACTAACAGAGCCAACAACTATGGGCCCAAGGTGGCCTACAGAGATTGATGCACCAACCAACGACCATGCATGGGGAGGACCTAGGCCCATTGCTCATATGTAGCCTATGGGCAGTCTCTATGTGGGTCACCTAGTATGGGGAGCAGGAGTAGTCTCTGACATGAACTCTGTTGCCTGCTATTTGATCACTTCCCCCTGGTGGGGTGGCCTTGTCAGGTCACAGAGGAAGAGGATCCAGGCAGTCCTGAAGAGACTTGATAAGCTAGGGTCTGATGGTAGGGGAGGAGGGCTCCAAATTTCTGAGGACTAGGAGAATGGGATGAGGGGAACAGCGGGAATGTGGGACTGGGAGGAGACAAGAAAGGGGACTATGATGTGGATGGAAAGTGAATAAATTAAAACAAAATTTAAGTTAAAAAAAATTCAAAATAATAATAAAATGTTACTTTTCAAAGAAGTCTCATTCTTACCCTATTTCTGACTATTCCTTCCTTCCCTGCTGCAACCTGAAAGTCCTACAGTTAAATATATATATATTTGTAGTTTGTAAATTTTTCCATTGTTCTTCATGTAAATATACTCACAAGAAAGTATATTATCTCCACTTTTTCTTATATAAAACTCTTTTTGTTTTTGTTTTGTTTGTTTCTGAGACAAGCTTTCTCTATGTACCCTTGGCTCTCCTGGACTTTCTTTGTACACTAGGCTGGCCTCAAACTCCCGGAGAGCCTCTTACCTCTGGCTGCCCAAGTACTGGGATTACAGGCCTGCACCACCACTCCTGGCTACATGATACATTTTCTGTATTTCCTAAGCTGTTCTTTTTTGTTTCTTTTCATTGGTATTTGGGATTCTTCCAAAGAAACCATCTTTCTCATTACCCAGCAAAATATTTAATCATTACTTTAATGTAAACTGTTTCCAGAACAGTGTTTAATTATTTTTGATTATTACGTTTGGTTATTTCATTACATAAACCTGTACATAAAATATTTCTTGTCTGTACAAGTGCATCTAAGGAATAAACTTCCTGAAAATTGGATTCTTAGGTCAAAGATCAAAACATTCATAATTTTGGTAGCTGTTACTCAATTCCCAACAAGATATAGTATCTATTTACATTTTAAAAAGTAGTTCATTATGAGAGTGTTTGTTTTACACACATCCTAAAAAATGTGGACAGTGCTCTATCATTGTACTAAATGGTAGTTGAGATTGAAGCTTTACAGTAGCTGTCATGGCAATGCTTAAAAGATGAGGGCTACAGGGTCTAAGCAAATATTTTTTTCTCCTGGGTTTGAGCTGAAAGTAAATAATTTAAAAATAAGATGGGAACGATTTTTTTTATGTAAAACGAGACCTTTTCCTAACATGATGGAAGCAATGGGATAAGTATGTACCTTATCTAAAATGTCATATATTTCTTAGAAAAAAATGGAAATCCATTAGACTTTAGTGCTCTGTTTCCTAGAGAGTTAAGTGCTTACTCATTTTGAGGTTTTTGCAGTGGCCTGTGGTTTTATTTTTTTGACATTTCGTAACACTTTTTCTGGGGTGCTAGATTGGATAATTTAATGTAGCACAGTTGGAGATAGAAACTAGAATAGAAGTGACCTTTCAGACTAATTGGTACCAAAGAAAATGCAGTTGGCTGATACATCCATGCATGCTCATCATTAGTGACTGTGTATTCAAGATGAGGGGTTTTTATTGTGACACAAGGTCTGATTAAGTGAAGTCGCCATTTATTTTTCCTCTCTCTCAAAACCCTTTCTTCTCCTGGTTATGAATCCACTCTTTTCTGAGTCGTCTATACTCTGCTAGCTGATTTAGTGTCCCTTCTGTTAACCTATTTCTACTTAGATCCTCCAGAGTTTTAAAGCCTTTTTCTTTTACTGACTGTTCTCTATGTAAATGGTTTTACATTTCTTCCCACATTTGACTCTTCTCTTTAAAATGAGATAAACTGATTTATTTAATTTAGTTGTTATCTATTTTTACCTTTGAAATTAAAATATAATTATAGCATTTCCCCTTTCCCTTTTCTCTTTCCATCTTTTCCCATGTTCCCCAGCTCTATCTTTCAAGTTCATGGACTCTGGATACTCTTTCTTTAATTATTCTTACATACATATTCCTAAGTATATGAATATGGTATTCTCAATCCATATAATGTTATACACACAGATGTGCGTGTGCACGCACACGTACATGCGCACACACGTGCACACACACACAATTTTAGGTCTTTGCATTGGATAACCAATTGGAGTCCTTCTCCTTTTGGCCTCCCAGAAGTATTCTCCCAGTGGGAGAATCTCAGGGGGACTATACCAATGAAGTCTTAATAACATGCTTACCTAAACAAGATCTGAAAAATAACTTATGAAAGTATTTTATTTTATATGAATAGGAGGCATCAGATTCACTGGAACTGGAGTACGGAAGATTTTATGCCACTGTGTGAGTGATGGGAATCAATCCAGAATCTCTTCAACAGCAGCAAGCACTTTTAATTTCAGAACCATGTCTTCAACAACCCCATTTGACTCTTAAATGTTCACTGTGAGACCTATTTGGAGTTGCATCTATGTTGTTGAATATTAATATTTATTATAGATTTAGCTTTTAGTTAAACAGTGGTTCTTCGTAAACCAGCTATATACCCAAATCACCACACAGAGACTAGGATTTATTTAATTAACATAGAGCATGATGCTGGGCAATAGTTACTCCATCCTAAACCTCCAAGCTTGCATAGTTTCCTACCATTCAGATTTCACCCATTATACTTGCTGATCTTCACTCTCCAACCTTCAACTAGCTTCCTTCTCCTCTTCTCTGGACCAGGATTTCCCACCCTGTTTTCTCCATTGCTCAGCATTGGGGCTGTTTGTTTCATTGACAATACAGAGAACAAATGGTGGCTTGTTTACACAAACTTGAGATAGGCGATGCTTAGAATAAGCATCATAACGCAATGTCCAGTTTGAAACCAGATAGTGGGGTAGAGAAATCAGCATTTCAATGAACAAGGATAATTTTATACATTTCACAAGAATATTGCACCAACATTTCCTCATATAAGTCCAGTAAAAGGCTCCTTTATCTTTCATGGATATAACCTAGAACCCCTGCTCAGACATAGCCCATGGCAGCTCAGTATTCAAGTGGGTTCCATAGTAAGGGGAACAGGGACTATCTCTGATACGAACTCAGGGGCTGACTCTTTGACCTCTCCCCCACCAAGGGAGGAGCAGCCTTGCCAGGCCACTGAAGAGGACATTGCAGTCAGTCCTGATGTGACTTGATAAGCTAGGGTCAGATGGAAGGGAAGGAGGACCTCGCCTATCAGTGGACTTAGAGAGGAACAGGGAGGAGATGAAGGAGGGAGGATGGGATTGGGAGGGGGCTACAGCTGGCATACAAAGTAAATAAACTGTAATTAATATAAAAATAAAAATATCATTAAAAAGTTATGAAAACTATTAGGTAAGATTTAAATGTCCAATGTCCAGTTCACATGCATTTAGCAACTTAGGAGAAAGTATTTGATTATCTATCCTATCTTGACAAGTTTAGAGTTCTATATCTAAATTAACTTTTATCCTTGTTGGTATTACCTATATGAAAGCATTTCTCAACTTCTAAAGAACTTAAGCTTAATTGTGGCACTATAACTATTTGGTCTTTAACTCCATCAGAGATGTGAGAAGGAATAAAATTAGTTATTAGAGTAAATAGGAAGTGCATGTTAGCAGCTTCCAAAAAATAAAAATTGACAGAGGCAGCTTGCTTCCTTAACAGTCACCCACAATTCTTTATAACGTTGGAGCATCATCTTCAGCCTTCTGGCTCAGAATATGTGACAGGCATATATGTGAAGCAGGAACTATTTAGGACTTGCTTACCATGACTTGGTAGAGTGCGGCAGTAGACTTGTCCTGCATTTCAGCTTGCCCATTTTTTTTTTTTGTCAGAATTCTGTCTGTCGTGAAATGAGGGCATTTTGTTTTGCCCAGTTGGCTTGTTTGCCACACTTGAAGGCATCCCCATATGGAGGTTCTACGATGCTCATAATCTTCTTTGAGGTAGGCGGGGTGCTGCCAAGAGATGACCTGTTTCATTGTAAAAGAACCTTTAAAATAATGAAACCATTTTTAAATGTCATATTCTGTAGGTCTCTAAAGTTTCTGAAGACTTGCCTATCATTTTGTAATCAACCTATCCATGAAATCATATCTATCTGTTAAACCTAGGATGTATACTCCTGTGATAAATTAGACTAGTGTCTGACATGACTATGAGTTGATTAACTAACAATTAACTATTACCTAATACCCTAAACATTTTGTAATAGGAGTTTAAAAATATTGGAAGTAACCTTGAATTTTTATCATATACAAAAATTTACCAACATATTAAAAATAGACTTATTTTTACATCAATATGCAAAATCCTATATCGGAGTTAAAAACCTTATTTGAGAAAAAATAAGTCTTAAATTGTGTCAATTCAATAATCTACCTTTGTCTTAAAATTCCTGTAAAATACCCCTGTATTCCCCTTCCTTCCTTTCTTTCTTTCTTTCTTTCTTTCTTTCTTTCTTTCTTTCTTTCTTTCTTTCTTTCTTAAGATTAATTTTTTGTTTTATTTTTTGAGTACGCCATCTGCATGTACACTTGTATGCCAGAAGAGGGCATCAGATCACATTATAGCAGGTTGTGACCCACTATGTGATTTCTGGGAACTGAACTCAGGATCTCTGGAAGAACAGCCAGTGCTCTTAACCTCTAAGCCATTTCTCCAGCCCCCCCCCTTCTTTCTTTTCAACCCATTTTCTCCTTGTCTAAGAAAGAAATAGAGAAAAGTGAAAAGAGAGAAATCCCTGAGTCTAACCTTGTTTCTCTATGAATAAGACCATTGAAAGTTTATAACAATCTCCCAATGACAATAACCATTCATAGCCACAGAAAACAAACAAAAACTTCCCAACACCCCTTAAAGAAATTGGATGTCATCTTCATGAATTTCTTCTAGCTTTCATTTGGACACACAGAAATCCTGTTAGGCAGCCCAAAGGAAATTGAGAAAAAAAAGGTTAATTAAGCAAACATTAACATTTGTGGTCCACTCTTTCAATGTTGGAAAATTTTAGGCTTAATAGAAGTCCTGTTTGGAACAGTCTAAAATGCTGGACCAATTGTAATTAGTAGCTTTCTTCAAAGCTCTCTTAGGAGCAGGCTTTGATTAGAAACAGAAATTGAAGCAGTTGAGGCAGGAACTAGCAGAATGCTGGAACATGAAAGATGCTGGAACAGATGTGTCAGTGTCTCAGCATGCTGGAAGGATGAATTCTTTCAGGTTTGATCCGGCATCTCCAGTGTCCAGTTCTTTTGTTGTGAAAATATATACTTTCTTACAAGCATTATACTGTTCAAAATTGTAAATGTATGAGATATGCAGGATGCATAGATCAGTTAAGGGTGGCTCTCTGTTCTTTGCTCGAGCAGAAGAAAGACATCTCTAAGTCTTTATTTATGCCATATGAAAAGATAGGATGTACATGTCATAGGGATTATGTAGCCAACAATAATTATTGGCTATGCATAGACACCCATGTCTCAGTCAGTTTCAAAGCTATATCTATATATTGGGAACAACAATATAAGTTACCATTATTATTGAACATACAATCATTATCATGTTGAAATCAAAATAAGGTTGTATAGATCAAAATATCTTTTTTGGGGGGGGGTGGGCTTAGGCGCCTGTTGTATGAGGCCAACACCTATCTCCTGAGAGAAGGCCTCCCATTAGAGAGACAAGCTGGTTGCCTTGAGCAATAGAAAAGGCATGCTTTAAGTAAACTTTATATAAACTCCTTTTTAATTTACAGCTTAAACATACCCTAGGCATCTTGTACCTGTTTAGAGTTTAGCCTAGGTTTTTATATATGTTGTAGCTATTTTTGTCTTATCCCTTTTTCTATACAGGATGGAGGTTATGCCTTTATAGCCAAACTTTATATAAACTCCCTTTCATCTTTTTAAGTATACCCTAGGGATCTTGTACCTAGATTTTTACATTGTTTGTGGCTATTTTTTGGCCTGCCCCTTTCTTGATATTGGATGAATGGTTCAACCTTTTAAATACATGAATTTTAATATTTGAGTTTCTAGTATTTAAATAGGCTGGCATGTACTTTGCCATCTATAAACCCCTTGTGTCTTTTCTGCATCAGGCATGACCAACATTTGCCCTATCCCCTGTGAAAATGTCTAACATTTCACAGGGGAAAGGATAAAATAGTGTTCAGAGCAGTGTGACACCTTTATCTATTTAGCATTTAAAAGTTTTTTGATGTGGGAGACATGCAGTTTGCATATTTGTCTCCAAATCTAATTTTTAATATTTACATTGATCAACAGAACATATTTCTTAAGCCAAAATGCCCTTTTGTACCAATTCTGTAGAAGTACCAGTTTTTCAGATTGGCTGGTCTTTTCAGAGCAGTGTGAAATCATCTCTATTTACATAAACCTAAAAAACGATGTGAATGCAACCTTTAGATCAGTAAGGACACAACATCTATTATTAAGAAAAAAGAATTTACATAGTAACCTTAAGAAAAATTTGTCATTTTGAATCTTAAACTATCTCTGCAAGTGGCTAAACAGCAGGAAGGTGTGGCGCTGGCTTTTATTTTGTAAATTAGGCTGATTTGGAACTCAGAGATCTGCCTGTTTCTTTTACTTTGTGTTGGGATTAAAGGCATGTGCCTTCACTAACTTGTTCAAATATTTTTCCTCAAATCCATATCATTGTAACTCTAAGCATTTCAATGAAAGTCAAACAAAGAGACAAGAAAATTTTAAGTTTTAGGACTGTTGTGCCAATTTAGGCTGTTACAAGCGAAGCCTAGTTGGTTATCTTTTTTTTTTTTTTTAATTTACTTGTTACTGTGAATCAGAGCACCCTTATCAGAAAGAGCTGACAAGTATTCTACAGCCAGAGAGCTTTGAATTTTAGCCACTATTAGTCAAATTTTTATTAGAAAGAGTGCCCTTTCTACTGTCTGTAACTTAGTATTCCATTCCTTGGCTTTTTCCCCATTTTCACCTTTCTTAGAAAAGGCATGGAGAAGAGCCATCATCATTAAACATATTGCAACCAGATCCATGACTTCATGACTATGACAACTAAAACGAAGCCAAAAGGGATTAAAACACCCTCAGCCACGCTATTTTTTAAATTTTACATACAGTTTTAGGCCAAGGTCTGTCTAGCAGTCCGTCTGCTTCCAGTTCTTTTCTTTCTAGCCATGGGTCCAGTTGTTGCTTGGAGCTTATCTGAACCAGCCACCATATAAGGAAGCCATGCTTGTGTACCTCTCCTGTTAGACTGTAGTAGCAGCCAGCTTTGTTAAGTCTCAGGTCTGGCTATAGTAGGCTATCTTTCACTCCTGGGCCTGTTTAAGGTCTCTCATAAAGAGACAGTAATTGACCTGGGAGTTTTAGGGTTTTAAGTTTGAATTGTATCACTGGGAACTTATTCCCTCCACCAAATTATGTTAAAGTAAAATTTAAAATGTGTGGATACTTAGATTAGTTGGGCACCATCTGCCTTTGAATATTAATATTTATTATAGATTTACCTTTTAGTTAAGCAGTGGTTCTTCATAAACCAACTGTATACCCAAATCACCACACAGAGACTAGAATTTATTTAATTAACCTAGAGCACAATGCTGGGTAATAGTTACCCCATCCTATACCTCCAAGCCTGCATAGTTTCCTACCATTCAAATTTTACCCACTGTAATTCCTTTTTCTAAAAAATTTATTCATAGTGTTCTACCTACATGTGTGCTTGCACACCAGAAGAGGGCACCATATCTCACTATAGATGGTTATGAGCCACCATGTGTTTGCTGGAAATTGAACTCAGAATCTTTGGAAGAACAGCCAATGTTCTTAATCTCTGAGCCATCTCTCCAGCCCTCATTGTACTTGCTTTTAGTCATATCTTAGGTCCAGTTCATCTTTCCTCCCAGTTCCAAGTCCTGTCCTGCTGATCTCCACTCTCCAACCTTCCACTAGCTTCCTTCTCCTCTCCTCCAGAACAGGATGTCCCATCCTATTCTCTCCATTGCTCAGCCTTGGGGCTGCTTGTTTTATTGACAATACGGAGAACAAATGGTGGCATGTTTACACAAACTTGAGACAGGTGATGTTTATAATAAGCATTACAATGCAATGTCCAGATTAAAACCAGATAGTGAGGCAGATAAATCAGCATTTAAATGAACAAGGACAAATTGTATACTTTTTCCAAGAACATCATACTAACACATTTATCAGGTTGGATATACAAAAAGATACCCAACACTTAATCCAGAAATCCATTCAATCTCCTCCTCCAGAACTTTTTAAACTTTTAACTTTATTTATTTAGTTGTTCACTTTACATCCCAATTGTAACCCCTCTCCTTCTCTCTTTCTGTTTCCACCCTCCCTGCCTCTGCCTCCCATCTCCTCTGCCCTACTCCTCAAGAAAGTGCCCCCCCCCATGACTAAACTACTTTAACAATTCAAGTCTCACCTGGACTGAGTATATCTTCTTCCACAGTGGTATAGCAAGGCAGCCTCACTAGGGGCAAGAGACCAAAAAGGATGTAACAGAGTCCATGTCAGAAACAACCCCCCTCCCATTACCAGGGGACCCACAAGAAACCAAGTTTCCTATCTGGTATATATGTGTAAGGGACCTAGATCCAGTCCATCCTTGGTCCTTGGTTGATGCCTCAGTCTTTGCAGTTGCCCCAGGAGCCAGGTTAGTTGGGTCTCTTGGTCTTCTAGTGAAGTTCCTGTACCCTCTGGATACTTCTATCCTTCTCTCAACTGTTGGTGGACAAATTAAATAATGACGATTAGGTGTAACAGATCTTACATGAAAGAGGTTTATTAGATGGAGATGAAGAGAGAGAGAAGAGAGAGCAGGACATGATGGGGGGAGAGAGAAATGGGGCATCCCGATAGAGAAAGGGGAGAGGGCAAGAGGGATCAAAAGGTAAGAGGCCAAAAGCAAGAGGCCAAGAGAGGGACCACATAGCAGGCTGGTCCCTTTAAGGAGGAAAGTAACCACACCTTCCAGGTGTGGCCATCTGGCTGGTGACATCATAGGTTGCTAGGCAACTGAGAAGCAGGTTTCCTAAATGCCTACACCAACTCTTTCACAAGATTCCCTGATCTCAGCCCAGTCTTTGGCTGTGAGTCTCAGCATTTGTTTTGATCCTTTGCAGAGTGGAGCTTCTAGGATGACAGCTATGCTAGATTCCTGTCTGCAAGCATAATAGAAAGTCATTGTTAATGTCAGGGTTTTGCTCTTTCCCATAAGGTGGGTCTCAGGTTGTGCCAGGGATTGGTTGAACATTTGCTCCATATCTGCTCTGTCTTTATCTCTGCACATTTTGTAAGCAGGGTAAATTTTGGGTTAAAGATTTTGTGGGTGGGTTGGCGTTCTACCTCCCTCCAGCGTGAATCCTGTCTAGTTTTCTTTCTTTCTTCTTCTTTTTTTTTTTGATTAGTTGAAATTTGGAACCTGGAAATTTGTATTATTTTCTGTTTCAGACTTTGTATCTAATCAGTTCCCAAGTCGTTATCATATATTGCTTATGAATCTCTTTGCTTGTTTCTCCTGTCTTTACCCCAGTTTGGAGCCTTTTAAAAATTTTTAGCTAGATGTAGAAAAATATTGACCTCAGTAGAATACAGTCTTCTAGTCTCTACTACCACCTACTGCTATCCTTTCTCAAATCATCACCTGAATTATGGAGCTAAAAATAGCTTCATGGAAATATATCTTAAGTGAGGTAACCCAGAAGCAGAAAGAAGCATATGGTATATACTCACTTAAAGGTTGATATTATCCTTATAATATAGGATAAACATAATAAATTCTATAGTCCTAAAGAAGAAAAATGCTGGAGCCCACCGGCAGAGTCAAACAGTTCTTGAGTCAGGAGTGAGGACTGAAAGAAAAATTAATCAACATACAGGATCTTTCCGAGAGGGCTCTAGTAGACATTAGTTACCAGTTTATTCCAGCAAACCCTTCTTAAGTCAGGGCAAAAGCACCTCAGTACAATGAATTAATTCATAAGGAAGTCAAAATTTCTTTACCTTGACCACCTGTCTGTGTGATCCTCACGCAAACAAAAGGTGTAACCTTAACAACACATCCCACCTGCGGTCTCAAACAAAAGGTGTTAGACTTGGTAGCTTATCACTATAACTCCAGCGAAAGCCAGGGTGAAATCATGTCTTTCCACTGAGATCTAAATAACAAAGCAACCTAGCAGACCAGCAACTAAAGGACAATGAAGACTCTAAGGAAGATGCTCAATCCCCATTCAGATGGGCAAACAGGATAGCCATCAAAAGTAGGAGAAAACAAGTAACAGGACAGGAGCCTTCCACAGAGGACCTATGAAAGGTTATAGGGTAACCAGGGTATAGAAAGATATACTGAGACTCATAGCCAAACTTTGGGAAGAGTGGCAGAAATGTTATGGAAGAAAAGGGAGATAGAAAGACCTGGAGGGAACAGGAATTCCACAAGGAGAACAATAGAGTGAAAAAAAAAATTAGGCCCAGGGTGGCCTGCAGAGACCTACACTCTAACCAAAGACCTTGTGGTGACCTAGAACCCCTGTTCAGAGGAAGCCCATAGGCTGGTCAGTTCCAAGTGGTTTCCCTGGTAAGAGGAAACAGGGGTTGTCTCTGACATGAGCTCAGTGGCCAGCTCTTTCATCACCTCCCTCTGGGGATTACAGCCTTTCCAGGCCACATAGGAAAATAATGTAGCCAGCCTTGATGAGACCTGATAGGCTAGGGTTAGATAGAAGGTAGTAGATTCTCCCCTACCAGGGGACTAGAAAAAGGGCATAGGGAGAGAAGAACAAGGGTAGGTGGAGCTGGGAGGAGATGAGGGAAGGGGCTGCAGTGCGGATACAAAGTGAATAAATTGTAATAAATAAATTAATTCATTTTAAAAAATAAATAAATAAAAAAGAAATGTCGCCTATTTGGACATCTTTGGGTGTCCATGCCACTCTTTTCTTGAACTCATTTATGCTTTGTTCCTTTTGTAAGATTTAACTCAAAGGAATGCTTGCTGTTAACCTTGTCTACATAGATAATTTTTTTTCTTATAACCTGAGCCTATAGGTTTCTCTTTCAGAGTAGAATGCAAGTTTCTGAGTGAACAGTTCTCTTTTTCTATAGCAATCCACCCAGCTTCCAGCTATTTAACCCATTTGTAAGCAATTGTTTTCACAATGTTGAGCTGGGGTTTTGTGTGTGTGTGTGTGTGTGTGTGTTTTTATTGATTGGTATTTGTACAATTTCATTATCGATAAAGAGCCATGCTTTTAACAACTCTAACTTACATGTTACTGTGGGATGGAGATCTGTGTCTCTTTAGAAGTATTCAGGTGAAGGGAAACTAGAGGTCTGTAGTACATAGGCCTATGGGTCTTGCTCTGACCGTTGTTTACAGTTTTCTCCTCCTCACTTGACAGCTTTCTGCTTCTTCCGTTTTCACTTTCCTCTCAAAGTAGCAGTACAGTTTCCAGATTTTCAAAGGACTTGTTTGAGTAAACTAGGCCCACTCAGATTTTCTACATAATGATCTAAGAAAATTCTTACATTAAAATTCCATATCTTGATTTCATCTCCTAAATCAATTTTTTAATAAAGCCTAATAGATTCACAGATCTCAGATATTAGGCCATCTAATATAGGTTATTACTGTGCTCACCACACAAGAGAAGAAGGTTGATCAATAAGTAAAATGAAAATGTATTGGGTTTGATTCTTTACTAATTTGGTTTTCAAGACATGATAGTTTCTAGACAAAAAGTTTTCATGGATTCCTGAACTAAGAACAGGCTAAATAAATCAAAGTTCAATCATTTATTTTCAGTCCAATCAGATTCTCTATCATTGTTGACAGTAGAAAAGCTATATTCAATAAGCAATTGTGTGTTGCTGAGATGAAAGTTTGGCAAGCTTTATGTTGAAACTTAGCACTCCTTTAAATATGATATCTGACCATGAAAAGCTAATCATCAGAGAGAGAAGAACACAGTTTTGAAAATGAAGTAGAGATTGGAGATGCCCTGAGAAATGGAAAATAATGAATTTCTACCTTTCTGGTTTTAATTCCTGGGAGATATATTTTCTTCATTTATATGAAGCTGAATTGGATACACACCAATTTCCCTTTCTAATTATGTGTATGTAATGTGCATTCATATTGCTGGTATGTGGGTACATGTTATTTGTGCATGTGTGCACGCAAATGTTTGTGTGTATATGTGTGTGTGCACCAAGATTAATGTCAGGAGTCTTTCTCAATTATTCTTCACCTTAGGGCAGGGTCTCTCAGTTGAACACAGAGAGCTGTTTGTGAAACAGCTAATCTAGCTAGCCACCTTACTACATGGATTTCCTGTTGCTCTCTTCCGAACACTGGTGTTACACTTAGGCTGCAACATCTACCTGGCACTGGGTTTGCGCACACAAACTTGCATACAACACTTGCCTGAGCAAATAAGAAGTTTATCAGATTTAGCTGGGATGCAAGCTGATGTTGGATATATGGTTATCACATGTGATTAGGCCTTGATTCTGTCCCCAACATCAAAACTTTTATATTGTTTAAGGTTATAGGGTAATATACAAGGTATATTTAATGAAGTATATGAAGATCCAGTTGATCATGAGAGTCAGTCATTGAATATTCCAGAGATGAGGAAACTGAGATTCAACAAAGCTCACCACTTCACCCAGCATTTGTATGTAACATACAAAATGTGAATGGAGGTTATTTGACGCTGGGACCTCCTGTATACTCGATGCTTTGTGTCTGTAGTCTTGGCTCATTATTTTCCTCTCCTCTCTGATTATATAATCATCTCTTTTATATTTGTTACTTATTACAACAATTTATTAATCTGTTAGAAGAAATCCTTCTAGCTCCTGTTACTTGTCTTGCTGAGAGGTACAGTATAGCTGGATCTTGAGGTAGCACTATTCCTAATTTTCTGAGAAAGTGCCAGATTGATTTTAAAAGTGGTTGTACACGTTTATATCCCCCCCCCCAGCAATGGAGGAGGGTTCCCCTTTCTCCACATCCTCTCCTACATGTGTTGTCAACTGAGTTTTTTTATTTTAGTCATTCTGATAGGAATAAGGAGAAATCTCCTGGTCATTTTGATTTACATCTTCCTATTGGACATTTCATTATGTGTTTCTTTGGCATTCAATATTCCTCTATTGAGAATTCTGTGTTTAGTTCTGTTACCCTGTTTTTCAATTGGATTTCTTGGGGTTTTTTTGTGTTTAACTTTTTAAGTTCTTTACATATTCTGGATATCAGCCTTCTGTCAAATACAGGATTGGTGAAGATCCTTTCCCATTGTGTAGGTTGTCATTTTGCTCTGATGACAGCGTCCTTTGCTTTACAGAAGCTTTTCAGGTTCATCAGGTCCCATTTATTAATTGTTGATCTTAGAGCCTATGCTATTGGTGTTCTGTTCAGGAAGTTGTCACCTGTGTCAATGAGTTCCAGGCTCTTTCCCACTTTTTCTTGCAACAGGTTTAGTGTGTCTGGTTTTATGTTGAGGTCTTTGATCCACTTGGATGTTAGTTTTGTGCAGGGTAATAAATATGGATCTATTTGCATTTTTCTACATGTAGAGAGGACATCTGAAAGACTCTACTGACAGAGGTATCGAAGAAGAGGCTGAGACTCATAGTCAAACTTTAGGCAGAGTATATGGAATTTTATGAGAGAAAGGGGAGAGAGAAAGACTTGGAGGAACAGGAGTTCTAAAAGGAGAACAGTATAGACAAAACAAAAACAAAAACCTTGGGCCCTGGAGGCCCTGGCAGAGACTGATACCCCAACCAGGGACCATTCATGGAGAAGACTTAAAACCCCTCCTGAGATTTAGCCTGTACACTCAGTCTCCTGGTAGGTTCCCTAGTAGAGGGAGCAGGGGCCACTCTGGCATGAACTCAGTGGCATGCTCTCTGATCATTTCACCCTGAGGGTTACAGCCTTGCCAGACTAAGAGGAAGGCAATGCAGCCAGTACTGATGAAACCTGAGAGGCTATTGTCAGATTGACTGGGAGGAGGATTTCCCCTATCAGAGGGGCATAGAGGGAGAAGAGGGAGGGAGGGTGGAATTGGGAGGGGACAAGGGAGGGACCCACAACCTGGATACAAAATGAATAAATTGTAATAAATAATAAAGTTGCCAATTTTGCCATATCTCATGAATGGAATGTAAAATTTAATAATATTGTGGCTTTATTACTTTAGTTTTTGTTCCAAAAAGAAGCTGGATTTGTCCTCAGAAGTATGTTATCCATTTGTTTGTGAAGAAAAAATTCAGAAGCTCTGCTGGCCCAGTACTATACATTCTTTGGTACAGTGAGCCTTAAAGATCTTAACAGAAACAAGAAAGAATTAAATGGCCCTAACAGAAGGAGTATCCATATAGGCCACAACCCAGTTTTTCATCTGTTTTCTCCTGTAACTCTAGTTTTCATGATCTGCTTACTCCATTATTCTGTAGTTAATGAATAACACCCATATCCACAGTTGCTTCTTTTTCTTTGTCATTTATCTAAACACAGTGTTCAATCAAGCACGTAATCCAGCCCACTTTACCTTTAAAGTGCATGGCTTTGATCTATCTACTTTTCTTCATGCCCTCTACCATCACCCATCACCCTAGAACAAAAACACTATGTTCTTTCTTAGACCTATGTTTTTATTTTTCTAACTTTTCTTGAATCCACTTCTTCCTTCTTCAAACACATTTATAAGACAGCAGTCAGACATGTATTTAAAAGATACTTAATACTATGCAGTTTTCTTACTTTAATCCCTTAAGTGACCTTTTCTCACATGAGGAAGTAGAAAGTTATTCTAGCATAACTTATGAAATGTCCCAGTGTTCTGGTTATTTCTGTATTTCACATCATGCCACAATTATCAATTTTTTTCAGTTTTTTTTTAATCTCTCAAACTTTTCACTTCCACTCTCTCTAAGCTTTTGTCTGCAGCATCCTTACCTAAGTGACTGTAATGTTGTACCTAGTAGTATTTTAAGACTCATTGAAGACACCACAATGAAGTCTTGTATAACTGTCTATTGTATTTGAATCAAGAACTGAAGGTCTAAAATGTGGCTCCATGATGGAGAAATTGAATAGCATGTTGAAGGCCTCGAGCTTGATCCTCACTAGTACAAGGAACATCAATTATTCTCTTCTATACCACCTGGTGTTGTTATTACTCTAACATATTACAGACTGTCTATGGGGAGATAAATGTAATATTTGGCTTTCAAGGAAAGCTAAATATCCTTTATCTTTTCGCCCGTAGTATATGTACATTTTTAATGAATGAATACTACAATGGATGCATTTGATGAAAATTTCGGTACAATAAAGTACAAGTGTATGATAAAGAAAAACTGTTGAAACAGAAAAGAGGAAAGCCAAAGCTAGAGCATTACAATTATATTAATATCAGACTGTGTAAAGAAGTACCATATGGTACTAGTATAACCACTAAGAGATGGAAAAATTTCAGCTTTATTCAATTCTACATTGAATGATTCAGTTGGCTTCTAAGATGCCTTGCTTGCGAATTTATCATTTTCTTCATACTGGCTCAAAAGAACTTTATCTAAGCGGCCCCAGAATTACACAGGGAAGTCAAGCTGGGAATATATTCTCAGTGGGTATATGGTCAACTGAGCAAGAAACAAAAGTTATTCCAAGTGATGAGGAGGATTCTTGACATTAAGAATACAATATAATACAATACTATAAATCTAAGTATTTAATACCCTTCTTAATATAATAAATCAGCAAGTTGGACTACAGTTATTTGTTAAATTGTCTTTATGTGGTCTCATTTACTTTAAAAGAAGTTTTCTGAGTGTGAAAATAACATTGCTTGGAATAATAATATCACTGTCCCTTAAATAAAATGGATTCACACGGAAAGAAAGTTTAATGTAGAACTCAATACCATTCAAAGTGAATTAAAGAAGTTCATTTATTTAGTAGTATTCCATGTCACATTGTTAATGTTATAAAGCTTATGTTTAATAATTATCAATAGAACTCCAGTCCATTTTCAAGGCTAGCGTAACAGAAGAAACGTACTATAATTTTGACGCAAAGACACTTGTAACAACATCATAAAATGTCTCACTTTGCACATGCACAATTATTATTATTCTCAAGCATATGTAAAGAGTTGAAAAACATTGCTTCAAAGATATTTTTAAGTATAAAGCATTGTGAATATTTTTGATATGTGTATAAAATCAAATTTTAAGTATTATATGTCATATTTATTATTGCAAGACTAGAATTTATCTATATATGCAAACCAAGTGTGACTTTATAATCCATAGAAATTAGTTCAGCTTAGTTTTAATCACTTCCATACATGAATGAATTTGTAAAAAACTGTGTTTTAAAGTTTTGCATGTATATATGTCTTAGTAATTTTCTTTTCTATTCTTTTCCTATACTCTAAGAATTTTATGTTGCAGGTAGAGTGTATTTTCTTGTAAAATTATACCAAAGCTTTATTCTTCTGTATTTGAGGTTTTGAATTTCTTATTTTAATTTTAGTGGAAGTGTGAATGTCTTCTTGAATCAATCCATTAAATTATATCTTTACAGGTATTTCATATTGATTCTTAAATTTATTTGCCTTATGGATACAAAATCAACTCAAAAAAATCAGAAGCCCTCCTGTACACCAAAGACAAAAAGGCCGAGAAGGAAATTAGGGAAACAACACCCTTCACAATAGCCACTAATAACATAAAGTACCTTGGGGTGACTCTAACCAAGCAAGTGAAAGACTTGTTTGAAAAAAAAAAACTTCTAATCTCTAATTCTTTTAATTGAAGAAGATTTCAGAAGATGGCGAGACCTCCCGTGCTCATGGATTGGTAGGATTAACATAGTGAAAATGGCCATTCTGCCAAAAGCAATCTACTGATTCAATGCAATTCCCATTAAAACACCTTCACAATTCTTTACAGACCTTGAAAGAAAAATACTCAACTTCATATGGAGAAAAAAAAAAAAAACAGAATTTCCAAAACGATCCTGTACAACAACAGATCATCTGGAGGTCTCTCCATCCCTGACCTCAAGATGTACTACAGAGAAATAGTAATAAAAACTGCATAGTATTGGCATAGAAATAGAATACTGGATCAATGGAACTGAATAGAAGACCCAGAAATGAACCCACACACCTATGGATACTTGATTTTTGACAAAGAAGCCAAAACCATTCAATGGAAAAAAGACAGCATCTTCAACAAATGGTGCTGGTCCAACTGGATATCTATACGCAGAAAAATGAAAATATATCCATATTTATCACCCTGCAAAAAACTAAATTCCAAGTGGATCAAAGTCCTCAACATAATTCCAGAAACACTAAACCGGTTAGAAGAAAAAGTGTGGAAGACCCTCGAACTCATTGGCACAGGAGAGTACCTCCTGAATAGAACACCAATAGCACAGGCTCTAAGATCAACAATAAAGAAATGGGACCTCATGAAGCTGAAAAGCTTCTGTAAAGCAAAAGACACTTTCATCAAAACAAAAAGACAGCCTACAGACTGGGAAAGGATCTTTATCAATCCTACATCTGACAGAGGGCTAATATCCAGTATATATAGAGATCTCAAGAAGTTAAAAAGCAAGAAATCAAGTAATCCAATTAAAAAATGGGGTATGGAGCTAAAAAGAGAACTCTCTGCAGAGCATTGTAGAAGGGCAGAAAAACACAGAAAGAAATGTTCAATGTCCTTAGCCATCAGGGAGATGCAAATCAAAACGACCCTGAGATTTCATCTTACACCCACCAAAATGGCTAAGATCAAAAACTCAAGTGTCAACACATGCTGGAAAGGTTGTAGAGAAAGGCTTCCCCTCCTCCATTGCTGGTGGGAATGCAAACCTGTACAACCACTCTGGAAATCAATTTGTTGCTTTCTTAGACAATTAGGAATAGTGATTCCTCAAGACCCAGGTATATCACTCTAAGGCATATATCCAAAAGATGTTCAAGTACACAACAAGGACATTTGCTCAACCATGTTCTTAGCTGCTTTATTTGTAATAATCAGAACCTGGAAACAACCCAGATGTCCCTCAGTCTTGGAATGGATACAGAAATTATGGTACGTTTACACAATGGAATAATACTCAGCAATTAAAAACAAGGAAATCATGAAATTCACAGGCAAATGGTGGGACCTGGAAAAAATCATCCTGAATGAGGTATCCCAAAAGCAGAAAGAAACACTTGGTATATACTCACTTATATAGACCTATAGGATAGGATGGACATGCTGAAATCTATACACCTCGGGAAGATAAGCAAGAAGGAGGACCCAGGGTGGGATGATCAATCCTCACTTAGATGGACAAACAGGATGGACATTGAATGTAGGAGAAAACAAACAACAGGACAGGAGCCTACCACAGAAGGCCTCTGAAAGACCAGCAATGTATCAAAGCAGATATTAGGACTCACAACCAAGCCTTCGGCAGAGTGCAGGGAATCACATGAAAAAAGGGGGAGTTAGTAACACTTGGCGAGGATAAGAGTTCCACAAAGACCAAATAGATCAGGGCACAGGGGTATTTTATGAGACTGTTTCTCCATCCAAGAATTGTGTATGGATATAAACTAAAACCCCTGCTTGGATGTGGCCCATGGTAGCTCTGTATCCAACTACAGACCCTAGTAAGGGGAACAGGGACTATTTCTGTCATGAACTCAATGGCTGGCTCTTTAACCCTCCCCTCCCCCCCCCATGCCCAAGGGAGGAACAGCCTAGCTAGATCCTAGAAGAGGACATTGCAGCTAGCCCTGAAGAGCCATGATAAGCTAGGGTTAGATGGAAGAGGGGGAGGTCCTCTCCTATCAGTGGACATGAGGGAGGGATGGGGAGAGTGGGTGGGAATGAGGGAGGGGACTATGGCTGGGATACAAAGTACATAACCTGTGATTAATATAAAAATAAATAAATTACTTACAAAGATAACATGTGAAGAGAAAAAATGAACATAAAAATATTTGCCTTAAAACATTATTTTTAAGGATTTATTATATTATTTATTTATGTAAATGTGTATTTGTATGAGAATAAATGCCAGCAGAGGCCATAAGAACTTACTTCCTCTGCATCAGCAGCCATAGCTCTCAGCCACTAGGCCATCTCTCTGCCTTATGACAGACTTATTATCAACTTGCTAACAGTTATTTAGTTAAGATCTTACTTAGCTAAATCTTGAACATTTAACTGATCTTGAACACTCTATGCAGCATAGATTGGTCTTGAGCTTTTGATCCTCTTGCCTTACTCTTCAGTTTTTGAGATAAAAAACATGCATCAACAAGTCAACTAACCTCTTTCTATTTTTGAAATAAATATTTTAATGACCAAACTAATGGTGTTTCATTTGTTTGTTTTGGTACTGTAAGACAATCTCATGTCTTTGTATATGCTACATGGGTGTTATGTCACCCAGTTACAACCTCAGCCCTTCAGTGTTATTTCTAATATCAAGAAAACATCAGGATTATATGGCATTTATCAAAGCATTAAAAATATGATGGCAATCAGCTAGAGCAGTGGATCTCAACCTGTTTGTGAAGAGATCTTTGGCAAACATATATCTCCAAAAATATTTACATTATGATTCATAACAGTAGCAAAATTACAGCTATGAAGTCACAATAAAATAATGTTATGGTTGAGGGTCACCATAACATGAAGCACTGTATTAAAGAGTCACAGTATTATGGAGGATTAGAACCACTAAAATCAAGAATTAATTTATAGATATATTTATAGAACAATACAGCAGGTAAAAGTAAGTTTACATCTGTCAACATGGATGAACACCATGAATGAAATGGTAAGAAAAGCAAGTCTCAGAACTTCATTTACAGAGCACAATGATTATTTTTAAATTAAGTAATTAGCACACAGGTATCCTTGGTTTTTTCCTCTTGTTTGTTGTGGTTAAAAGTGTGAATTGAAGCAAAAGCAAATTCACTGCTGTGATGACTTCTGGGAATGAAAGCACGGACCATCTAACTCTACTTCATAACGCCTTCTTAAAGAAAATCTAAAAAAAAATAAAAAAAGAAAATCTAAGTTAACAGTAATGTTCATTTTACTACAGTACTTGACCTTTTAATAAAAACTGTGATGGGCCAGTAAGATTGCTCAGAGAGTAAAAGTGCTTACCACCAAACCTGACTACCTGATTTCCATCGCAAAATACCACACATCAGAAGAGCCAAGTTTTCTTCAAGTTATCCTCTGACCTCTATATTCACAGTAACACTCACTCACATACAGAAAAGTAGGTATGTATGGCCAGTGTAACTAAAACACAATAAAAAAGATATATTGTGATGAGCTAAAATCCCAAATCACACAAAATCTTCAAGCCAAGGGGAAATTTTCATATTTTATTTGGTTTTAGTCATAGACAGAAACAAACACCTATGCCATGTGAAATACAGTCATATCTCAAAGGTATTTTAAATCTTGTTCCATTCTACCACACTAACATAGTTTGCAGTAAATGACTATTTTATTTCCTGGTGCATATAAAACTTATTCATACACTGTATTGTAGTATATTAGACAGAAAATAACATTACATCTTAAAACTGCATAATTTAAACTATTTTGTGGCCAAAATGTCAATAATCATTAGAATTAAGAATTTGTGTTTACCCCAAATGAACAGAACATCAATTAAAAAACTGAAAAGACAGCTCACAAAATAAAATACTACACTTAAAACACAGAGAATTAAGAAAAAAATAGTTAAAGAGTTAAAGGACTCACTTTTTTATTTTTCAACTTCTTTATTTTTGAAGATTTCACACATCACTTCTGTTTTAAATCATCTCCACCTCTCTGATTTCCCCCATAATTCCTCCCACATCCCCCTAGTCTGTCTTGGATTCATAACCTTTTCTTTGATTATTGTTGTTATAAACATACAGATATATCTATATATCCAACCTACTGACTCCATTTAATGTTGCTAATATGCACATCTATTTGAGGCTGACCACTTGAGTTTGGATAACATATCAGGGACTGAGTCTCTGGAGAAAAATGATTATCCCTTTCAGTGGCAATTGATTGCCTATAGCTCTTTATCTGGGGTTTGGACCTCCTGGAATTTCTGCAATCCATGCTCAACTGTAGACTGGTGGTATCATTATTTCAGTCAACTACATTGTTAAGATTTGATATTGAAGCAAGCCACTTGTTCCTCCAGATTTTAGTATCGCTCAAAACCTCTTCTTCTATTATTTTCCTGGAGTCTTCTAGATAGGGGTACATTGTTTGGGGATGGACTCCTTACAGTTACTTATTTAATCTCTGCATTGTGACCAGTTATGGATCTCTAAAATAATCTGTCTTTTGCAGTAATACTGTTTGCTGAGTCTTATCTCAGTATGAATGGCTGCTGACTCCTACAGGATAAGGTGGTGGCAACGAGAAAATTTTTCTGGAGCATGTGATGTGGTTCGATATTATTTTACACATACAGTACCTTTTTTCAAAATTGAAGTCAATTCTTTCACACCCTCACACAGACTTCTCAGTTAAGTTTATATAGATTGTGATTTCAACAATGGACTGATTTTACTTTGCAAAACTGTTTTCTTGGTTCATTCACAAAAACAAGTCCTCTTGGTCAAAACTGAATGGTGTACTTTCAGCTGTTTAGTCATAACTACAAGCTGGACTCCACTCCTAGTTTGTTTGTTACCTATACCAAATCTGATGATTCTCCCATGGAAATCTTGAGGCCAGCCACTGTTTACACCCTCCATGTCATCTAAGATGGTAGAAATGAACTCCCCAATGCTTGCTAATATTTATATTGTGACATCCTGTTATGAATGTTGTTTATGACATCCAGAATTGTGAAGCCTTTCTGACGTGTTCCAATTTACTTTGCCCAGATTCATCAGAATCAAAAGGCATGCCAACAGCACAGGCTCTAAGATCAACAATAAGTAAATGGGAACCTCATGAAACTGAAAAACTTCTGTAAAGCTAGAGACACTGTCATCAAAACAAAATGATAGCCTACAGACTGGGAAAGGATCTTCACCAACCCTATGTCTGACAGAGGGCTAATATCCAGTATATATAAAAAACTAAAGAAGGTAAAAAGCAACAAATAAAGTAATGCAATTAAAAAATGGGGTATGGAGCTAAAAAGAGAACTCTCTGTAGAGAACTGTATAATGGCAGAAAAACACTTAAAGAAATGCTCTACATCCTTATCCAACAGGGAGATGCAAATCAAAACGACCCTGAGATGTCACCGTACACCCACCAGGATGGCTAAGAACAAAACCTCAAGTGACAACACATGCTGGAGAGGATGTGGATAAAGAGGAACCCTCCTCCATTGCTGATGGGAATGTAAACTTGTACAACCACTCTAGAAATCAATTTGGCGTTTTCTTAGACAATTAAGAATAGTGATTCCTCAAGATCCAGCTATACCACTCCTAGGCATATATCCAAAGATGTTCAAGTACACAACAAGGAACTTTGCTCAACTATGTTGGCAGCTCCTTTATTCGTAATAGCCAGAACCTGGAAACAAACCAGATGTCCATCAACTGAGGAATGGATACAGAAATTGTGGTACCTTTACACATTGGAATACTACTCAGCAATTAAAAAGGAGGAAATCATGAAATTTGCAGGCAAATGGTGGGACCTGGAAACGATCATGCTGAGTGAGGTGTCCCAAAAGCAGAAAGACGCACATGGTATATACTCACTTATATAGACCTGTAAGATAGGATAAACATACTGAAATCTATACACCTAAAGAAGATAAACAAGAAAGAGAACCTGGGGTAAGAAGATTAATCCTCACTTAGAAAGTCAAATGGGATGGACATTGGATGTAGGAGAAAACAAGTAGCAGGACAAGAGTACCACAGAGGGCCTCAGAAAGACTCT
>CM053742.1:46128668-46147813 GCA_028658305.1 Pachyuromys duprasi
CACCCAAGTGGGTATACTAGTAAGGGGAACAGGGACTATTTTGGACATGAACTCAATGGCTGGCTCTTTGACCTCCCTGCCCCCTGGAGGGAGGAATAGCCTTGCTAGACCACAGAAGAGGATATTGCAGCCATTCCTGAAGAGACCTGATAAGCTAGGGTCAGATGGAAGGGGAGGAGGTCCTCCCCTATCAGTGGACTTTGAAAGATGCAGGGATAAGATGAGGGAGGGAAGGGGGAGATAGGGAGGGAATGTGGGACAGGGCTATGGCTGGGATACAAAGTACATAACCTGTGATTAATATAAAATAAAAATGAAAAAAATCAAGTTCTCAGAGGTGTGCGGGTTTATTTCTGGGTCTTCTATTCGGTTCCATTGATCTTCCTTTCTGTTTCTATGCCAATGCCATGAGTTTTATTATTATTATTATTATTATTATTATTATTATTATTATTATTATTATTATTATTATTGTTCTGTAATGGAGCTTGAGGTCAGGGATGGAGATACCTCCAGATAATCTGTTGTTTTACAGGATCGTTTTGGAGATTAAGGGTTTTTTGTTTCTCCATATGCAGTTGAGAATCTTTCTTTCAAGGTCTGTAAAAAATTGTGTTGGTATTTGGATGGGAACTTCCTTTCCGATTTGTATCCCCTTGATATCCTTTAGCTGTCTTATTGCTTTAGCTAGGACTTCAAATACTACATTGAAGAGATATCGAGAGAGTGAGCAGCCTTGCCTTGTCCCTGATTTCAGTGGGATTGATTTAAATTTCTCTGCATTGAGTTTGATATTGGCTATAGGCTTTTGTATATTTCCTTTACTATGTTTAGGTATGTGCCTTATATCCCTGGACTCTCCAAGACTTTAAACGTGAATGGTTGTTCTTATTTTGTCCAAAGCTTTTTCAGCATCTAAGGAGATGATCATGTGGTTCTTCTCCTTCAGCTTGTTTATGTGGTGGATTACATTGATGGATTTATGTATGTTGAATCACCCTTGCATGCCTGGGATGAAGCCTGCTTGGTCATGGTGGATTATTTCTTTGATGTGTTTTTAGATTCGGTTTGCAAGTATTTTATTGAGTAATTTTGTATCAATGTTCATAAGAGAGATAGGTCTAAAATTCTCTTCTTGGGGGTCTTTGTGTGGTTTAGGTATCAAGGTGACTGTGGCTTCACAGAATGAGTTTGGTAATGTTCCTTCAGTTTCTATTTTGTGGAATAGTTTAAAGAGAATTGGAGTTAGCACTTCTTTGAAGGCCTGGTAGAATTCTGCACTGAATCCATCTGGTGCAGGGCGTTTTTTGGAAGGAATACTGTTGATGACTTCTTCTATTTCCTTGGGGGATACAGGTCTATTCAATCTTTCTACCTGAACTTGACTTAGTTTTGGTAGATGGACTCTACAAGAAAATTGTCCATTTCTTTTAGATTTTCAAATTTTTTGGCATATAGGCTTTTGTAGTATGACCTAATGATTGTTTGGATTTTCTCGGTGTCTGTAGTTATGTCCCCTTTTCCATTTCTGATTTTGCTGATTTGGATAGTTTCTCTCTGCCTTTTAGTTAGTTTAGCTAACTCTTTGTCTATCTTGTTTATTTTTTCAAAGAACCAACTCTTGGTTTCATTGATTCTTTGAATAGTTTTATTTATTTCTAATTGATTGATTTCATCCCTAAGTTTGATTATTTCAAGCCGTCTGCTCCTCTTGGGTATGTTTGCTTCTTTATTTCTAGGTCTTTCAGTTGGACCATTAAGTGGTTTGTATGAGAGGTCTCAAACTTCTTGAAGGCACTTAGTGCTATGAATTTTCCTCTGAGCACTACTTTCATTGTGTCCTATAAATTTTGGTATGTTGTACCTTCATTTTCATTGAATTCTAGGAAGTCTTTAATTTCTTTTTTTATTTCTTCCTTAATCCAGCTGTCATTGAGCAGCAAGTTGTTCAGTTTCCTTGTATGTATAGGCATTTTGCTGATTCCATTGTTGTTGAGGTTCAGCTTTAGTCCATCGTGGTCAGATAGAATGTAGGGAATTATTTCAATCTTCTTGTATCGTTGAGGCTTTCTTTGTGACCAACTATATGGTCTATTTTGGAAAAGATTCTATGAGGTGCTGAAAAGAAGGTATACTCTTTTGTGTTTGGGTGAAGAGTACTGTAGACATCTATTAGTTTCATTTGATTTAGGCCCTCTCTAAGTGCCTTTGTTTCCCTATATTGTTTCTTTCTAGATAATTTGTCCCTTGGTGAAAGTGGGATGTTTAAGTCTCCCACTATTAAGGTGTTGGGATCGATGTGTGATTTAAGTTTTAATAATGTTTCATTTATGAACGTAGGTGCTCTTGTATTTGAGGCATAGATGTTCAGAATTGTGATGTCCTCTTGGTGGAGTTTTCCTTTGATGAAAATGTAGTGTTCATCCTCATCTTTTTTGATTAATTTTGGTTGAAAGTCTATTTTATTAGATATTAGGATAGCTACCCCAGCTTGTTTTCTGGGTCTATTTGCTTGAAAAAAACATGTTTCCAGCCCTTTACTCTGAGGTAGTGTGTATCTTTGTTGCAGAGGTGGGTTTCTTGGATACAGTAGAATGTTGGATCCTGTTTCCACACCCATTCTGTTAGTCTGTGTCTTTTTATTGGAGAGTTGAGTCCATTGATGTTGTTAGATAAAAGTGACCAATGAATGTTAGTTCCTTTTATTGTGGACTTGGTGGTCTTACTGTGATTCATTGCTTGTTTTCTTTTAATTTTTGTTGGGATATTATCTGTATACTATCTTTTCTTGGGTGAAGTTGTTTTCATTGGATTGGAGTTTTCCTTCTAGTATCTTTCTGTCGGGATAGTTTGCTGAGTAGATATTGCATAAATTTAGTTTTGTCATGGAATATTTTGTTTTCTCCATATATGTTGATTGAGAGTTTTTCAGGGTATAGTAGTCTGGGTTGGCATCTGTGGATTCTTAGACTTTGCATGACACCTGCCCAGGTCCTTCTGGCTTTCATAGTTTCTGATGAGAAATCCGGTGTGATTCTGATAGATCTCCCTTTATATGTTACTTGGCCTTTTCCCCTTGTTGCTTTTAATATCTTTGCTTTGTTCTGTAGATTTAGTGTTTTAACTATGATGTGACATGATGTGTTTCTTTTCTGGTCAGGTCTGTTCGGTGTTCTGTAGGTCTCTTGTATATTTATGGACATCTCTTTCTTTAAGTTGGGACAATTTTCTTCTATGATTTTCTTGAACATATTTTCTGGACCTTGGAGCCTAGAGTCTTCTTTTTCATCAATACCTATTATTCTTAGATTTTTGTCTTTTCATGGCAACCTTTACTTCTTGGATATTTTGTGTTTGGGTCTTTTCTGACTTTACTTTTTCTTTGAGAGAAGTATCAATTTCTGCGAATGTATCTTCAGCACCTGAGATTCTCTCTTCCATATCTTGTATTATGTTGGTTATGCTTACCTTTGTGGACCTGATCTTTTCTCTAAGTTCTCCAGCTCCAGGGGTTTCTCATTTTGTGTTTTCTCTAATGATTCTAATTTTATTTTCATGTCTTGCACCATTTCCTTCATCTGTTTGAATGTGGATTCCTGTCTCTCTATGATGTTCTCTGTTTTTTCATTTCCTCTCTATATAACACTAATTGTATCTCTAGTTGTACCTCTATTTGTTTGGTTATATTTACCTGTGTTTCCTTAAGGATTTTGTTTATTTCCTCTTTCTTAGCCTCTATTTGATTGGCCAAATCATTGATAGTTTTATTCATTTCCTCTTTAACTGTCTGTATTTGTATAGTTATTGCTCTGAGAGATTTGCTTATTTCCTCTTATGTGCCTCAAGTAATTGGGTAAGCATAGTTTAAAATTCATTTTCCTGTACTTCCGATGAATTGGCGTGTCTATCCATTTTGGGGGTTATTGGTGAAGCCATGATATTTTGACTTATGTTGGATATGTTCTTTCGCCGACCCCTTGCCATTGGCTTATGTATAATCTTCCCTGTTTGCTTCTGGATTCTGCAGTTAAGGCTGGTACTGTCTCTCTCCGCCATGTGGAGAGTTCTTCCAGAAGCTAAAAGAGGTCCTGCGGCCTCAGTGTGTGTGTTGGTGCTTCAGCTGTACCTATGGGAGCAAATTTCACAGGTGCAAGAGGGCATATGCAGGCGCAAAAGGGCAGATGAGGGCTCAGAAGGGGGATGCAGGAGCACTTGTGTATAGAAACGTGCGTGGAAGTGTGCCTCGAGGGACAGAGTGACAGAATGCTGAACACCTTGAGTGTGTGGGAGGGTTCTGGCTTGCAGGCTTCTAAGTGATTACTTGTGCATGTGCAGTAGATGTAGCAGGCACTGGTGATAGTAGCGGCGCAATTTCCAGCGTTATCCACCTTAACTCTACTCTTGGACTCCAGAGCAGGGGCTTCAATGTCCCAAGAGAGCCTCTGTTTCTCACAGTGGGTGTATGGGTGGGAGGGGTCTGATGTTTGGCTGCTAGTTTAGAAGGACCCTGGGTCTGGGACTCTGCAGACAGTCAAAGGTGCCCCCACTCTCAAGCAGGTCATATTGGCAAGGATCGGGGTATCCAGGCTCTCTACTCTGTGGTTTGGCCTTACTTAGTCATATGCAGGAGGACTGATGTGCTCTGCCAGCTACGTGCTGCTGCAGTCACCAGGTTAGGAAGTCAAACTGCAACTGGAGACTGGGATGCTGTTCCAGATGCCTTCTGGGAAGTCCTGGGGGCCCTCCACTGTGCTCTCCAGACGTGGGAGGCCAGGCGCCTGGCTTGTCGAGCTTCTTTGGTGGGTCTGCTGGACTTTGGTGGTTATTATCTGTCACTGAGGGTTTGGGCGGGTCGGTACAGTCAGTGGTTAGGAGCCCCTGCAGAGTCATTATGGGCCCCAGCAGACCTGGGACACAGGGAGAATGGCACTGTGGTTCCCAGACTCCAAGGGAAGTACAGCCGGTGTGTCTGGCTGAGGGGCCAGTAGCTCTGCTTCAGCAGCAGCAGTCCCCAGGCAATGCTCTCTGAGCTGAGAATCTTGGTGAGCAGGCTTTGCTGAGGGGAAGGGAGGCCCACAAAAGGGGAGTGCAGGTAGATCAAATGATCATCTCTCCTTCCCCAAACAAGTCCACTGGTGACTTGAGACCAAAGTTCTCACCTCCTGCAATGAACCATCTAATTTAAAAGCCTCACCAGAGGACATTGCAGCCATTCCTGAAGAGACCTGATAAGCTAGTTAGATGGAAGGGGAGGAGGTCCTCCCCTGTCAGTGGACTTGGAAAGGAGCAGAGAAGAGATGAGGGAGGGAAGTGGGGGATGAGGAAGGAATGCAGGAGGGGGCTACAGCTGGGATACAAAGTACATAACCTGTGATTAACATAAAATAAAAATGTTAAAAAAAAGAAGGCCTCACCGTCATTTCCCTGGCTTCAGTTGTCCTTCCACTCACCAATTCTGGCGCAACAACACCTCTGCAACTCAGAGACTGTGTGCACTCGCCGCCATCTTGAAAAGCCTCTCTGCAAGTATTTTATTAAGTATTTTTGCACCTATGTTGTTATGGGAAATTGGTCTATAATTCTCATTCTTTGTTGAGTATTCATGCAATTTGGATATCAGGGTAACTGTGCCCTCATAAAAAGAATTAGGCAATTTTCCTTCTGTTCCTATTTTGAGGAATATTTTGAGGATTATTGGTGTTAATATTTCTTTGAATGTCTCGTAGAATTCTTGACTAAAACAGTCTGCTACTGAGGTTTTATTTGGGGGTTGGGAGTGTGGGAGACCCTTAATGACTGATTGTATTTTAGTAGAGAATAAAGATCTGTTTAAATTTTTGGTCTATCTTAATTTGGGAAGTAGTATCTATTGAGACAATTATCCATTTCTTTTAGATTTCAGATTTAGTTAGTTTGGATAAGGACTTTTCTGTCTTGATTTTTTTTAAAAGAACCAACTCCTTTTTTCATTGATTCTTTCTATTGTTCTTTGTTTGTGTTTTATTGATTTGAGCCCTATTATCAATAAAATCTATTTTATTAATTTTTGTAGAATGTAACTTCAATTTTCTTTCTGCTTTGACTTAATTTGTGTCTGAGTATGTTGTTAGTTATTGAGTAAGTTTCATGAGGTGCTAAGACAAAGGTATATTCTTCTGTGTTTGTGTGAAATGTTCTCTAAATATCTTTTAGGTACATTTGTTTTATAACATTTGTAATCTCCAGCATTTCTCTGTTTAGTTTCTGTCTGGATAATCTGTGCATTGTTGAAAGTAGGGTATTGTAGTATCCCAATATCAGTGTGTGAAGGTCAATATATGGTTTAAGCTATGTAGTGTTTCTTTTACAAAAGTGGGTGCCCTTGTGTTTGTGGCATATTTTTTAAGAATTGAAATGTCATCTTGGTGGATTTTTTTCCTTTTATGAATATGAAGTGTTCATCTCCAACTTCTTTGTTTACTGATTTTTGTTCGAATTCAATAAGCTTGCTTCTTAGGTCCATTTCCTTAGAATACTTTTATTTTTTCAACTTTTTAGCCTGAGAAAATGTCTATCTTTGATGCTGAGATGTTTTTCTTGGTTGCAGCAGAAGGATGGTCATGTTTTTGTATCCATTCTATTAGTCTGATTCTTTTTATTAAGGAATTGATACCGTTGGAGGTGTGTATATGTGTTGGAGTGCTGTGTGTGTGTGAGAGAGAGTGAAAGACAGAGAGAGAGAGAGAGAGAGAGAGAGAGAGAGTTTTTCCATTCTTTGATTTTTGCTGGTGTGATTTTATTTATTTTCTGTATTTTCTTTTTTAAAAATTCTTTATTAATTACACTTTATTCACTTTGTATCCCCCCTGTAGCTCCCTCCCTTCTCCCATCCCAGCCCCTCCCTTCCTCCACCTTCTCCAAGCATGCCCCTCCCCAAGTCCACTGTTAGGGGAGGTTCTCCTCTCCTTCCTTCTGATCCCAGTCTCATCAGGAGTGGCTCCATTGTTTTCCTCTGTGGCCTGGTAAGGCTGCTCCCCCCTCAGGGGGAGGTGATTAAAAAGCAGACCAATCAGTCATGTCAGAGACAGTACCTGTTCCCATTACTATGGAACCAACTTGGACACTGAACTGCCATGGGCTACATCTGTGCAGGGGTCCTAGGTTATCTCCATGCATGGTACTTGGTTGGAATATCAGTCTTAGGAAAGACCCCTGTGCTCAGACTTTTTGGTTCTGTTGCTCTCCTTGTGGAGTTCCTGTCCTCTCCAATCTTATTGTTTCCCACTTCTTTCATAAGATTCCCTGCACTCTGCCCAACTGTTGGCCATAAGTCTCAGCATCTGCTTTGATAGTCTGCAGGGCAGAGCCTTTCAGAGGCTGTCTGTGGCAGGCTCCTGACTTGTTTCCTGTTTTCTCCTTCTTCTGATGTCCATCTGCTTTGCCTTTCAGGATGGGGATTGAGCATTTTAGCCAGAGTCCTCTTGATTAGTTTCTTTAGGTGTACAGATTTTAGTAGGTTTATCCTATATTACATGTCTGTATGAGTGAGTATATACCGTGTGTGTCTTTCTGCTTCTGGGATATCTCACTCAGGATGATCTTTCCCAGTTCCCACCATTTACCTGCAAATTTCATGATATCTTTGTTTTTAATTGCTGAGTAGTATTCCATTATGTAAATGTACTACAATTTCTGTGTCTATTCCTCAGTTGAGGAAGATCTGGGTTGTTTCCGGGTTCTGGCTATTATGAATAAAGCTTCTACAAACATGGTTGAGCTAATGTCCTTATTGTGTACTTGAGCTTCTTTTTTATATATGCCTAGGAGTAGTATAGCTGGATCTTGAGGAAGCGCTATTCCTAATTGTCTGAGAAAGTGCCAGACTACTTTCCAAAATGGTTGTACAAGTTTACACTACCACCAGCATATGCTGTCACTTGAGTTTTTTATCTTAGCCATTCAGACAGGTGTAAGATAGAATCTCAGAGTCATTTTGATTTGCATTTCCATGATGACTAAGGATGTTGAGCATTTCTTTATGTTTTTCTCCACTATTCGATATTCCTCTTTTAAGAATTCCCTGTTTAGTTCTGAACCTCATTATTAATTGGATTATTAGGTTTGTTGGTGTTCAATTTCTTGAGTTCTTTATATATTCTGGATATTAGCTCTCTGTCAGATGTAGGACTGGTAAAGATATTTTCCCAGTCTGTAGACTGTCATTTTGTTCTTTTAACGAAATCTGGCTTGAGACAGGGTTTCTCTGTGTAGTCTTGACTGTCCTGGACTCACTCTACAGACGAGGCTTACTTTGATCTCACAAATATCTGGCTGCCTCTGTCTTGTGAGTGTTGAGATAAAAGGTATGCATCACAACTGCCTGGCTTGGCATGGGATTTCTTCTCTCTCTCTCCCTTCCTTCCTTTCTTTTTTTGTTTCATTTTGGTTTTTCGATACACAGGGTTTCTCTGTTTAACTTGGGCTGTCCTGGAACTCGCTCTGTAGACCAGGTTGGCCTCGAACTCAGAAATCTGTTCACGGGTATAGTTAAATTGATATTTTCTCTCTAGCACCTACCCTAGTGGTGCATTTGTAGATAGATATTGTTTAAATTTTAATTTATCATGGAATATCTTATCTTCTCTATCTATCTAATTGAAAGTTTTGTGGGGTCTGGGTTGATATCTGTGGTCTCTTAGAGTATGTGGCACTTCGCTCCAGGCCGTTCTGCCTTTTTGAGTCTCCACTGATAAGTCAGGAGAAATTCTAATAAATCTCTCTATCTTTATATGTTATTTAGTCTTTCCCCTCCACAGCTTTTAATATTCTTCTCTTTTTTTCCTGTATATTATGAGGTAAGGGGACTTTGTTTTCTGGTCCAATCTATTTGCTATTTTGTATTCTTTTTGTGCCTTTGTAGCCATCCCTTTCTGTCAGGACCCGGCATTCGCCATTACAAGATGGAGCTGGTTTCCAGGTTCTTCGTGGACAGGGCAGTGGTAAACAACTCGTGTGCACATGTGCATAGCCCACCAGGGGTTATGCTAATGAGGATTTGAGATACGGACCAATCATGGAAGTACACGCCGTCTTAAGTCCTATTTAAGCAGCCTCAGTCTGGAGCTTGGGGTCTTCCGCCTTTAACCACTAGCTGTGCAGCTGAATAGCATGATGTATCCCCAATAAAGCGTGCTTCAGAAGAATCCTGTTGTGGCGTCTTCCTTGCTGCCAAGGTGGGCGTGACACCTTTCTTTAGTTTAGAAAAGTTTTCTTTTATGATTTTTTAGAAATATACTCTGGGGATTTGAGCTGAAATTTTTCTCCTTCCTCTATTCATATTATTCTTACATTTGGTCCTTTCATAGTGTTCGAAACTTCCTGGAATTTTTGTGTCAGAAACATTTTAGATTTAATATTTTAATTGATATATCCATTTTTTCTATCTTACCTTCAATGCCTGATATTCTCTCTTCTACTCTTGTATTCTTTTGGAAAAGCTTGTCTCTGTTTAAGTTCTAAATTTTTCATTTGCAGAATTTCCTTAGTTTTTGTGGTTTGTGTTGACTTTATATTCATTTTTAGATTTTGAACAGTTTTATTGCTTCCTTCAACTGTTTGTTTTTTTCTTTGCTCTCTTTAAGGGATTTATTCATTTTCTCCATTTTTTTATGTTTTCCTGAAATTTTTAATTAATTTATTCATTTTCTCTTTAAGGACCTCTGTAATTTTCATATAGCTGGATTTAACATTGTTTTCTTGTGCTTAAGCTATGTTGGAACATTCAGGGCCTGCTATAGTAGGATAGCTGGACTCCGGTGGAGATGTATTGTCCTTTCTAGCAACATAGTCTGTTCCCACATGCAAATATACTTATACGCATACATTTAAATATGATAAGCTAGGAACTGTATGTGAGAAATAGGCACTATTTTTCTTTCTGAATCTGTTACTGTGCTTAATAAAATATTGTCCAGAGCCATCAATTTTCCTTCAAATTTTATAATTTCACTTTCCTAATCATTTAATGTCTGTTGTGTATCTGTTAATATGTAGACAAATACTTAACTAGCCTGATTCAATTTCTTTGTTACTGTGAATAATGCAGCAATAAACATGGATAAGCAAGTATCTGTGTGGTAGAACAGAGAGTGTGTTGTATATACACTCAGGATTGATATAACTGGGTCAATAGGAAATTACAATACCCAGTCACCTAGATATCTAAGTTATATTTTTACCATGTAAGAAGCTTATACAGTCATTTCCAATGACTGTATAAGTTTACATCCCCATCAGAAGTGAATGGGAATTCTCACCCCAACCACTTACTCAGTATTTCCTGGTGTTTATTTTCTTGAAGTATTCTGATTAGAATTAAACAGGATCTTAAAGTAGCATTAATTTGTATAGAAAATACATATTTAGTAAGATCATTTTACCATCAAGAAATGAGCTAATAATCAATAGGCATATCATTCAGACACTCCATACTCATACTACAATTCTTCAGTAGCATTCAGAGCAAGAAGAAAGGACAAAGAAACCCCAGGTAAGAAGGAACTGCTAGACTACAACTCTGGCCAGGCCACGGTTTGGGTCAGTAAACCTCTGATATTCATAGAGAATAAACCTATCAGCACATTATTACCAGAAATATTTTAACTTATTCTATTATAAAATATAGCACATATACAGGTTAATATATATTCATTTTTTAAAGAATTAATGTAGATGGATATACATATAAAATACTAAACATTAAAGTATTATCAATTTCTTTAGTCTCCTCTATGATGCAACTTAATGTCTCCTTTTCTGCCCATAAAGAAATCTAATGCTTTGAATTACATTCACCTTCACAATGCTCATTAATATTTTAAAATAGCAAATGTATTCCTTAAAATTTATAGTTTAATATTTTATGTCTTAGAGTTTTATAAAGAGAATTATTCTTCATATTCCTTCTACAGTATTTTTTATAGTTTTTGTGATCGTGTTACTTATCATGACAAGACTTGTGCTTTTTTCAAATGCCTTTCTTCATCTAATGATGTGATCATATGTCTTCTGTTCTTGAGTCTATGTGACAGATTATATTTATTGATTTATTTGTGTTGAACAATTCCTGCAGCTCTGGAATAAGTCAATGTGATCAGGATGGCTAATGTATTCTTGCATTCAGTTTGCAAATATTTTATTGAGAGTTTTTGCACCTATGATTTTTAGAGATATTTGGTCCATAATATTGTTTTGTTGTTGTTGTTCTTCTTGTTGTTGAAGTTTTGTCTTATTTTGGTATCTTGATAATACTGGCTTGGTAAAAGCAATTAGGAAAATTTACCTCATTGATTGATTTGTGGAATGATTTGAGAGTATTTCAGTTACTTTTTCTTTCAAGGTTTGGTAGAATTTTGTCCTAAATCATCTGACCTTGAACTTTTTAATTAAAAGAACTGAGAATTTAAAAAGCAAACAAAAATACTCGGCACAATAGTGTTGAGATGTTTGGACTATGGAATATTAAGCCACAAAGGCAAAAAACTTCATGGATAAATTAGATGATTTATTCAAGTACTTTGCAGAGAAACTTTGTTGTTATTGTTGTCTTTCCACCTTCTGCTTCATTAGAAAACAACATTGCTCACACTGGAGGACATAACAAAGTACCGTCTTAGAAGCAGATGGCACCTTCAACCAGACAACTAGACCTGCTCTCACCTTGATCACATACCATCCAGTCTCCAGAGGTGTTAGAATATAAATTAATGTTCTTTAATGTGTGATGATTCTACAGTAGCACAAATGCACAACAACATGCGACTAATACATTATTCTTTTTCCTGTGTTTGCACATAATTGCATATCAGATAATTTGTTGGGTAGATGTTTAAGCTATTTAGATTGCTTTGGACTATGTTTCTGGGTTCATATTTCTATGCATTTTGTCACAGTATGTGAAACTCTAATTTCTTGGGAACATTAAGCACAAGTGTTGCTCCACTAGTATTACATTTATTTACTCATGTAAATGGTTTTCCACACAAGTTACACACCCCATTATAAACTAAAACAGTAAGTGTCCCTGTGGGAATGAAAATCAACCAGTTTTAATTATGTTACTCCCAAATCCACATTCAACAATAGAATAAACTAAAATACACAGTTACCTGGGTATCTATGCTTACAAACTTCCTAACTTTATATCACATAGTTACAGTGTTAGACTATATTCAGAAAATCTCACAGAATGAGCACCCATAAAAAGGAATAACTTATTTTCAGTCCTAGCCTTTAAAAGATAGGGAAAACTCTAAAGAAGCACAACATACATATTTTGGCTTTTTGTTTCTGTGTTTTTGTCTCGTGCCAACATTTTATGTGTGTGAATTATTTTAATGAAAATTTTCAAACAAATTCAACTACAAAAGTATAAGACATCAAAATATGGTGTGTTTGTAATTCTGTGTTCTGAATGTGTACCATAGAAGTCATTCAGTCATACAGCATTGGGGACCATTTTCAGTCAAACAACCACAGTCTGAAAACATTGGTTTCTTGTTATCCACTGATTCTGACTCTTACAATCTTTCTAAATCCTTTTCTGCAATGTTCCCTAACCTTGAGAAGAAGGAGGATGAAATAGATATCACATTCAGGGCTTAATGCTCATCAGTCTTTCATTTTCTGTATCTTTTTTAAAAAAAATATTTGTTATTTATTTTTATTATTAGGTACATTTTATTAACTCTGTATCCCAGCTGTATCCTGCTCCCTCATTCTCTCCCAATCCAAACCTCCCTCCCTCATCTACTCCCTGCCGCTTTCCAAGTCCACTGATAGGGGAGGACCTCCTCCCCTTTCTGACCCTGGTTTATCAGGTATCTTCAGGACTGGCTGCAAAGTCCTCCTCTGTGGCTCCCTTTGGGATAGTGAGGTCAAAGAGCCTGCCATTGAGTTCATGTCAGAAATAGTCCCTGTTCCCATTACTAGGGTACTCACTTGGATACTGAGCTACCATGGGCCACATCCAAGCAGAGGTTCTAGGTTATATCCATATATGGTACTTGGTTGGAGACACAGTCTCATATAAGATCCCTGTGCCCAGTGTCTTGACCACCTTAAATACCTGAGTTAATTGCCATCTGCTTCAAAAAGAAGCTTCTCTATCTTTTTAAATTTTATTATTTCTTCTCTTATAAATTAATTTCATCATGAGCACAGTTTTCCTTCCCTTCTCTCCTCCCAGTTTCTCCCTCTCACCTCTCCAATGTACTCTTATCCTGTTTCCTTCAGGAAAGGGCAGGTCTCCCAGGGATATCAATTGAAAGACTCATATCAAATTGCAATAAGACTAGGCATTTCCCTTCATATTAAGATCAGATGAGGCAAGCCAGTAGAAAAAAATAATCACAAAAGTAGGTAAAAGGGTTAGAGACAGCCCATGCTTCCATTGTGAGGAATCTCACAAGACCAGACTACACAACCATAACATATATGCATAGGACCTAGGTCAGATTCCTGCAGGTTCCCTGATTGTTGGTGCATTCTGTGAGCCCCTTTGAGCCCAGATAATTTAAAGCCACCTTGAATGCAGCCAACATTTTCTGATCTTAGAAGCTAAGCAAGGTCAGGCCTAGTTAGTAATTGGCAGGAGCTCTAATATATTCTTAATTTAACATTTGTGTTTATTCATTTCTCAGTATAGCATGTCATAAATCTTTGTCATGTCTTATTTTTTTTCATTGTGTATATAAATGATAATTTATGTTTAACCCTGTTGCTACTGAAGGATTTTTGTACTTGTCCTAACCTTCTCTGATGTAATACTACAATAAAAGCTAGAATATACTCTATAGATACATATATGTGAATATTTTTAGAAGAATATCCAAAACTGGGATGAATTATAGGTTCTGAATATAATATACTTTGCTACCTGTTGCCATAGTACTCTCAAATCTGACTGGCAATGTATAGTATAAGTTCTCCAGAAGTATGTGAACATTCCCCATTCCTTCTTGACTCTTAATTTACGTTATAACAGTACAGATTATTAGAGAATAATTGAAGAAAACTAAAATTAAGCAACCCTTGATAATAATATGGCTGAGAACATGTTTATACTTAGAAGAATGTACTGAAGGGTTTTCATCAAGAGAATATCTTGACCAAATTGGAAAAATCATAGATTTCCGTATGAAAGATGGATTATGGTGAGGAAAGCCCTACAAAATGTAGGGATTGCTACCCCAGTTTTAATTGATTTCTTTAAAACTCTTTCCCTGTCTCTCTGTCTCTGTCCCTCCCTCCCTCCCTGCCTTGTTTCCTTCCTCTCTTACTCACCTGACTGGATTAACTGATTTTCTCTCAGTGGCACCTCAAGGTCATGCACATATATGCTAAAGAGACAGAACAGGTTTTGCATCCATTGTTTGGTAGCACACTGTGCAAAAGAGACAAACAGCCTCTGTCAATCACACAAACACCTTTATTGCTAATTAGCATTTTCTTTTTTGTGCTGCTGTTTGCCAAATGGTATGTAAAGCTGAAACACAGACGCTTATTAACATCATTCTTGATTTACTGATAATTCAGCACTGTCAGTTTAATAAGTTTAGGATTCAAAACATTTTGGGTATATGTTTTTCTCACCCCTTTAACGGAATAGTTTGTTCATTTTGTGATAAGTGTACCAAAATTATTTTGGTTCTTCAAGACAGGGCTTCTCTCTATATCCCTGGCTGGCCTTGAACTTAGAGATCTGCCAGTCTCTACTTCCGAAGTGCTGAGATTAAAGGATTGCTCCAACATTGCCCCACTTATACTTAATATTTTAATGAATGGTTCAAAACGAGTCTCACCCATTCTTGATGTTTCATAACCCAGACTGGTATGATAGTAAGGAGAAACTAAATTTCAGTGGAGCTTAAATTTATCTGATCTGTCTGTAATAGCATATAGAGACAAAAAAATTGAATTCTTTGTCCTAGGAATAGTAGAGTTGTTAAATATGGCTTTGCATGTAAGTAGATATTTTCAGTGAAGAAATATTCACGTACTTTAAAGAACTCTTCTTGAGATCATGAAGCAGCTAGCATTTTGTGAGATTTTTCACATTTATTCATTAGAGACACCAATCCAGATCCAGATGAAGTCTCATGACAATGAAATGCCATTAAAGGAAACATAAACAAGGTATTTCAGTCATAAATAGAAATCTGCCAAACTATTACCCTTATAATGCCATGTTATGAACAATGTGTTAAAGATAAGTAACAGTTTTGTTTAGATCAATATGCAAATATTCTGACACTGAAAATTACTCCAAGGGGGCATATATTAAAAGTCTTTATTTTCTCTATGTCTCTCACCCATATTATTCAACATATGGTAAATCCCTTTTGGGTTTGGTCAAACTGAGATAGTTGAACAGATTTCTATAAGGGAGGATATTCTAAGGAATGGTAATACTTCCTAGTTGGTGGTGTTATCAAAGATATAAAAACACTAACTATAAATCTCAAATGATACATATGTGTATGTGTACTCAGGTGTGCACTCAGGTGAGATTGAGGTGTTCTAGGTTAGCTCCATGAATGGTCTTTGGTTGGATTATTAGTCTCTTGTAGCCCATGGCAGCTCAGTCTCCAAATGGGCTTCTAAGTAAGGGGAACAAGGGCTGTCTCTGACATGAACTCAGTGGTTAGTTCTTTGATCACCTCCACCTGAGGGTGGGGCAGATTTCCCAGGCCACAGAGAAAGATGATGAAAAACAATCCTGATGAGACCTGATGAGAAGTTCAAAAATCTGGAGTTATTCTTGGGACTGGGCCAAAGTCACCAGAGCACAGTTCATTCATAGCAAGGGTCCAGCAGTCCCCCACCCAGATTAACCTTGGGATGTGACTAGGGTCACGTAGCCCCTAAGGAAGCCTATGGAATGTGTTAACTCCCTCCCTCTTGCTACAACCTAACCTGTAGGTATCCCCAGGTAGCCAGATCTGATCATTCGCAGTTTTGGCGCCTGAAAACAAACCAATCATTTTAAGGTCAACTTCCCTAGGGACCCTTTCACCCAATCCTATAGTGCCAAGACTTGCACTTCCCTACTTTCAATTTTGCCCCCTTAAAAACCCTGTTTCCCCTGAGTTGGGGGTTGCTTGCCTCTTTGTTCTTGCAGAGGGCAGCCACCCAGCTCGAGTTTGTAATAAAGGCCCTCGTGTGTTTTGCATCGGACTCAAAGCCTGTAGGTCATTTGGGGACTCGCGATCTGGGTATTTCATTTTGGAAGTCCCACCGAGATTTCGGGGCCCCAAAGGACTCCAGGACTCTGATCCGGATGGTCTTATATTGGCCAGTAAGTGTCTGTTTCTTGGTCTCTGTCTCTGTCTTTGTGTGTGTGTTGGTGCTGGCTTATATTCTGTTCTGCCTCTCTCTCTCGCAATCTGGGTATTTCATTGACAGGCAAGAATCAGATGGAAGGGGATAAGGTCCTCCTGGGGAAGAGGCACGGAGGGAGGGCAAGATAGGTAGAGGAGAAGGGTGGGGGCTATTATGGGGAAACAAAGTGAATAAATTGTAATGAATAAAATATATTATTAAGAGATTGAGGTGTTATTAAGGGTGGCCAAATTTAAACAAATTATTTTCTATAAATCTTATGGCTATGACTCTGATTTAGACAATATCCTTTAACAAATTTGGCTTATTTAGAATGGAAAAGAATAGAGATCTATTGCAACTACGTGTTCATACATGCAGAAAATTTTAAGAAAGCAAGGCTATGGGATTCTTTTTTTTTTTAATTAATTACAGTTTATCCTAGCTGTAGCCCAGTCCTTTTTTTCCTCCCAACCACACCCTTCCTCCTTTATCTCTTCCTATACCCCTTCTCAAGGCAAATGATAGGGGAGGTCATCCTCCCATTCCTTATGGCACTAGCCTATCAGGTCTCATAAACAGTGGATGTATTGTCTTCCTCTGTGGCCTGGCAAGGGTGCTACCCCATCAGGAGGAGGTCATCAAAGAGTCAGCCACTGAGTTCATGTCAGAAACAGTCCCTGTTCCTATTACTAGGGTACCTTCTTGGAGACTGAGCTCCCATGGGGTAAATCTGTGCAGGGGTTCTAGGTTAGTTCCATGCATGGTTCTTAGTTGGAATATCAGTCTCAGAAAAGACACATGCCTAGATTTTTGGTTCTGTTGCTCTCCTTGTGGAACTCCTGTCCCCTCTATGTCTTTCTTTCTCCCCCTTCATTCATAAGATTTCCTGCACTCTACACCGCATTTGGTTATGAGTCCCAGCATCTGCTTTGATCCCTTCTGGGTAGTCTTTCAAAGGCTTTCTGTGGTAGGCTCCTGTCCAGTACCCACTTTTTTCCTTCTTCCGATGTCCATCCTGTTTGTTACCCAGGGTCCTTCTTGCTTAGCTTCTTCAGGTGTACAGATTTTAATGTTTTTCTTATAATACATGTCTAATATCCACTTGTAAGTGAGTACATATATTGTGTGTTTTTCGCCTTATGACATACCTCACTCAGTATGATCTTTTCTAGATCCCACCATTTATCTGCAAATTTTATGATTTCTCTGTTTTTAATTGCTGAGTAGTATGTCATTCTGTAAATGCACCACATTCTGTATCCATTCCTCAGTTGAGGGACATCTGGATTGTTTCCAGATTCTGATATTACAAATAAAGCTGCTATGAACATTGTTGAGCAAATGTCGGTGTTATATACTTGACCATATTTTGTATATAAGCCTAGGAGTGCTATAGCTGGATCTTGAGGATTCACTGTTCCTAATTATCTGAGAAAGCACCAGATTGATTTTCAAAGTGGTTATACAAGTTTACTTTCCCACAGTAGAGGGAGGGTTCCTCCTTCTCCACAAACTCTCCACCATGTGTTGTCACTTGAGTTTTTGATCTTATCCATTCTGATGAGTATGAGGTGAAATCTTGGAGTCGCTTTGAAGTACATTTCCCTGATGACTAAGATGTCGAGCATTTCTTTAAGTGTACCTCCCACTTTGATATTCCTCTCTTGATAATTCTCTGTTTAGCTGTGTACCCCAGTTTTCAATATGATTACTTGGTTTGTTGTTGTTTAACTTCTTAAGATCTTTATATATTCTAGATATTAGTTCTTTCTCAGATACAGGCTTAGAAAAGATCATTTCCCAATATGTAGGGTATCATTGTGTTCTGACAAGTGTCCTTCGCTTTACACAAGCTTTTCAGTTTTATGAGGTCCCATTTATTGATTGTTGATCTTAGAGCCTGTGCTGTTGGTGTTCTCTTCAGGAAGTTGTTTTCTGTGCCAATGAGTTCAAGGCTCTTCTCCAAATTTTATTCTAACAAGTTTGATGTGTCTCATTTTATGTTGGCTTTGGGCCACTTGGACTGTAACTTTGTGCAGGGTGATAAATATGGATCTATTTGCATTTTTCTACATGTAGACATCCAGTTAGACCAGCAATATTTGTTGAAAATGCTGTCTTTTTTCTATTGAATGGTTTTGCCTTCTTTGTCAAAATCAAGTATCCGTAGGTGTGTGGGTTTATTTCTGGATCTTCTATTTGATTTCATTGATTCACCATTCAGTTTCCATGCCAGATCCATGCAGTTTTTATTGCTGTTGCTCTGTAGTAGAGCTTGCGATCAGGGATGACTATACCTCCAGACAATCTATTGTTGTAGAGGATTGTTTTAGCAATTCTGTGTTTTTTGTTTTTCCATATGAAATTGAAAATTGTTCTTGCAAAATCTGTAAAGAATTGTGGTGGTATTTTGATGGGATTTTCATTGAATCTGTAAATTGCTTTTGGCAGGATTTCCTTTTTCACTATGTTAATCCTACTAATCCCTGAGCATGGGAGATATTTCCCTCTACTTGTGTCTTAAATGTCTTTATTCAGAGACTTGAATTTTTTTTTTCAAACATGTCTTTCACTTCCTTGTTTAGAGTTACACCAAGGTACGTTATGTTGTTTGTGGCTATTGTGAAAGGTGTTGTTTTCTAATTTCTTTCTCAGCTTTAATTTTTTATAATTTATTCATTTTTATATTAATCAAAAGTTATGTACTTTGTATCCCACGTGTAGTCCCTTCCCTCCCACCATAGCCACCCCTCCCTCATCTCCTCCCTGCCCCTTTCCAAGTC
>CM053742.1:46147913-46159914 GCA_028658305.1 Pachyuromys duprasi
CCAGTTGGATACTGAATTACCATGGGCTATATCTGAGCAGGGGTTCTAGGTTATATCCATACATGGTCCTTGGTTGGAGAAACAGTCTCATAAAAGACCCCTGTGCTCTAATCTGTTTGGTCTTTGTGGATCTCTTGTCCTTGACAAGTCTTACTAACTCCCCCTTATTTCATATAATTCCCTGCACTCTGCTGAAGGTTTGGTTGTGAGTCTTAATATCTGCTTTGATACATTGCTAGTTAGAATCTTTCAGAGGCCCTCTGTGGTATGCTCCTGTCCTGTTGCTTGTTTTCTCCTACATTCAGTGTCCATCCCATTTGTCTCTCTAAGAGAGGATTTATCACCTTACCCTGGGTCCTCATTCTTGCTTATCTTCTTTAGGTGTATAGATTTCAATATGTTTATCCTATCTTTTAAGTCTTTATAAGTGAGTATATACCATGTCTATCTTTCTGCATTTGGGATTCATCACTCAGGATGATCGTTTCCAGGTCCCACCATTTGCCTGCAAATTTCATGATTTTCTTGTTTTTAATTGCTGAGTAGTATTCCATTGTGGAAAAATACCACAATTTCTGTATCCATTCCTCAACTGAGGGACATCTGGGTTGTTTCCAGGTTTTGGCTGTTGCAAATAAAGCTGCTACAAAAATGGTTGAGCAAATGTCCTTGTTGTGCACTTGAGCATCTTTTGGATATATGCCTAAGAGTGGTATAGCTGGGTCTTGAGGAATTAATATTTCTAATTGTCTAAGAAAGCACCAAATTAATTTCCAGAGTGGTTGTACAAATTTGCATTCCAACCAGCAATGGAGGGGGTTTCCCTTTCTCCACAACCTCTCCAGCGTGTGTTGGAGGGTGTACAGTGAAATCTCAGGGTCATTTTGATTTGCATCTTCCTGATGGCTAAGGATGTTGAGTATTTCTTTAAGTGTTTTTCTGCCATTCTACAGTCCTCTACAGAGAGTTCTCTGTTTAGCTCCATACCACATTTTTTAATTGGATTACTTGATTTGTTGCTTTTTAACTTTTTGAGTTCTTTATATATACTGGATATTAGTCCTCTGTCAGATGTAGGATTGGTAAAGATCCTTTCCCTGTCTGTAGGCTGTCATTTTGTTTGATGACAGTGCCTTTCGCTTTTTCAGAAGCTTTTCAGTTTCATGAGGTCCCATTTATTTATTGTTGATATTAGAGCCTGTGCTGTTTGGTGTTCTGTTCAGGAAGCTGTCTTCTATACCAATGAGTTCTAGGGTCTTTCCCACCTTTTCTTCTAACAGAGTTAGTGTGTCTGCTTTTATGTTGAGGTCTTTGATCCACTTGGACTTCAGTTTTGTGCAGGGTGATAAATATGGATCTATTTCTGACAAAACAAAATTTAAGCAATATCTACATAGCAACCCAACCCTACAGAAGATATTAGAAGGAAAACTTCAATCCAATGAAAACAACTACACCAAAGAAATTATAGGATACAGATAACTCCCCAACAAAAAGGGGAAAAAAAGCAATGAATCATAATAAGACCACCAAATCTACAATAAAAGGAACTAACTTTCATTGGTCACTTTTATCTATCAACATCAATGGACTCAACTCTCCAATAAAAAGACAAAGATTAACAGAATGGTTGTGGAAACAGGAGCCAACATTCTGCTGCATCCAAGAAATACACCTATGCAACAAGGTTAACACTACCTCAGAGTAAAGGGCTGTTTTTCAAGCAAATGGACTCAGAAAACAAGCTGGTGTAGCTATCCTAATATCTAATAAAATAGACTAGGGTGTTGTTTCTCTGATTTCTTTCTCAGCCCTTTTGTTTTTGGTGTACAGGAGGGCTTCTGATATTTTTGAGTTGATTTTGTATCCAGCCACTTTGCTGAAGGTGTTTATCGTTTGAAGGGGTTCTCTGGTTGAATTTTTGGGGTCACTCATGTATACTAACATATCTGCAAATAGGGATACTTTGACCTCTTCCTTTCCGATTTGTATCCCCTAGATCTCCTTTAGTTGTCTTATTACTCTAGCTAGGGCTTCAAGTACTATGTTGAAGAGATATGGAGAGAGTAGGACCCTTGCCTTGTCCCTGATTTCAGTGGGATTGATTTAAGTTTCTTTCCATTGAGTTTGGTGTTGCCTCTAGGCTTGCTGTATATTGTCTTTCCCATGTTTAGGTATGTGCCTTGTATCCCTGATCTCTCCAAGATTTTAAACATGAATAGGTGTTGGACATTGTCAAATGCTTTTTCAGAATATATGAAGATGATCACATGTTTTTTTTTCTCCTTCAGTGTTTTAATATGGTGGATTACATTGATGGATTTCCATATATCGAACCACCCCTGCATTTCGAGGATGAAGTCTACTTGGTCATTGTGGATAATATCTTTTATGTGTTCTTGGATTTGGTTTAGCAATTATTTTGTTGAGTTCTTTTTCTTTTTTTTTTGAGGGGGGTATTTCTATGGTTTAGGTATCAAGGTGATTATGGCTTCATAGAACAGGATTGGTAATGCTGTTTCTGTTTCTGTTTTGAGGAATAGTTTGAAGAGAATTGGAGTTAGCTCTTCTTTGAAGGTCTGGTAGAATTCTGCACTGAAACCATCTATCCCTGTTTTTTTTTTTTTTTCTTCACTTTTGATGATGGCTTCTATTTCTTTTAGGGGGATATAGGACTATTTAATATATTTACCTGACCTTGATTTAATTTTGGTAAATGGAATTTGTCAAGAAAAGTGTCCATTTTATTTAGAATTTCAAATTTACGTGGCATATAGGCTTATGTAGTAAAATTTAATGATTGTTTGGATTTCCTAAGTGTCTTTCCTTATATACCCCTTTTCATTTGTGATTTGGTGATTTGGATAGTTTCTGTCTCTGTTTTATTTAGCTTAGCTGAGGGTTTGTCTGTCTTGTTGATTTTCTTAAAGAACCAGCTCTTGGTGTCATTTATGCTTTGTATTGTTTTATTTGTTTCTCATTCATTGAGTTCAGCTCTGAGTTTGATTATTTCTAATTTTCTATTTCTCTTACATGTTTCTGCTTCTTTTTTCCTAGGGCTTATAGGTGTGCCATTAAGTTGTTTGTATGAGATGTCTCAAACTTCTTTCTGGGGGAACTTGGTGCTATGAACTTTCCTCGTAGCACTGCTTTCATTGTGTCCCATAAGTTTGTCTATGTTGTGCCTTCATTTTTATTGAATTTTAGGAAGTCTCTAATTTCTTTTTTCATTTCTTCCCAGACCTAGCTGTCATTGAGTAGTAGGTTGTTTATTTTCCATGTGTATGTAGGCTTTTTGTTATTTTTGTTGTTGTGTAGGTCTAGTTTTAGGCAATGCTGGTCTGACAGCATACTAGGGATTATTTCAATCTTTTTGAATATGCTGAGACTTGCTGTGTGTCTGACTAATATGGTCAATTTTTGAGAAGTTTCTGTGGGTTGCTGAGAAGAATGTGTACTCTTTTGAGTTTGGGCAAAAAGTTCTGTAGAAATCTTTTAGGTCCATTTGATTTAGGGTCTCTGTTTGTGCCATAATTTCCCTATTTAGCTCCTGTCTAAATGACCTGTCCCTTGGTGAGAGCACAGTGCTTAAGTCTCCAATTATTAAGGTGTTAATATCAATGTGTGATTTAAGCTCTACTAATATTTCATTTACAAATGATGGTGCTCTTGTATTTGGACCTAGATGTTCAGGATTGTGATGTCCTCCTGTTTTTGTTTTTGTTTTTCCTTTGATGAGAATGAAGTGCCCTCATCTTTTTTGAGTCTATTTTATTAGTGTTTAGGATAGCTACCCCAGCTTGTTTTCGGAGACTGTTTGCTTGAAAAACTTTCTCCTGCCCTTTGCTTTGAGGTAGTGTTTATTTTTGTTGCATAAGTGTGTTTCTTGGACGCAGCAGAATGTTGGATGCTGTTTTCCCAACAATTCTGTGAGTCTGTGTCTTTTTATCGGAGAGTTGAATCCTTTGATGTTGATAGATAATAGTGACCAAATGACAGTTCCCTTTTTTTGTGAAGTTGGTCTCCTTACTGTGTTTCTATGCTTTTTTAAAAAATTATTCTTTGTTGTGAAGTTATCTATATCTTATGTTTCCTTGGGTGTAGTTGATTTAGTTAGTTGGTGGTTTTCCTTCTAGTATGTTCTGTAGACATACTAGACATGTTGCTATGTAGACATTGTTTAACCTTGTTTTGTCATGTAATATTTTGTGTTCTCCATGTTTGTTGTTTGAGAGCTTTGCTGAGTATACTAGTCTGGGTTGGCATCTGTGGTCTCTTAGAGTCTGTATGACATCTTCCCAGGCCCTTCTGTCTTTGATAGTGTCTGTTGAGAAGTCTGGTATGATTCTGATAGGTCTACCCTTTTATGTTACTTGGCCTTTTTTTCCCTTGCTGCTTTTAATATTTTTTCTCTGTTCTATGGATATAGTGTTTTGACTAATATATGACATGAGGAGTTTCTTTTTTAGTCTAGTTTATTCAGTGTTCTCTAAGCCTATTGTTTTTAATGGATATCTCTTTCTTTAGGTTCCTTCTATGATTTTCTTGAAAATATTTTCTGGACCTTGGAGCTTGAAGTCTTCTTTTTCATCTATTCCTGTTATTCTTATATTTCATCTTTTCATTGCATCCTTGATTTTTTGCATGTTTTGTGTTTGGAACTTTTCTGATTTTACTTTTTCTTCAAGAAATGTAACAATTTCTGCAACTGTATCTTCAGCTTTGATATCCTCTCTTCTATCTCTTATATTGGTGATTCTTAACCTTGTGGTTCATAATCTTTTCTCTAAGTTCTCCAGCTCCAGGGTTTTCTCTGTTTTTGTTTTCTTTATTGATTCTAATTTTGTTTTTATGTCTTGTCCCATTTCCTTCACCTGTTGAATGTGGATTTCTGTCTTCCTATGATGACCTCTTATTTTTGTTGTTGTTCATTTCCTCTCTATATGCCACTACTTGTGACTCTATTAATTTGGCTGTATTTCTTTGAGAGCTTTGTTTGTTTCCTCTTTATATGTCTCTAATAACAGGATAAGCATAGATATGAGATATTTCTTGTGTTTCCAATGAATTAGCATATCCATTGATTTTGCTGGTTGCTGGTGAAGCCATGATATCATGATTTTTGTTGGATGTGTTATTACACTGACCTCTATCCATAACCTTTACTGTTTGTTTACTGTACTTCAGACTGGGTTCGTCTGTCTCTGGTGTCCAGAGTATTCTTCAGGAAGTGTGGACGTATGCCTAGAGGGAGATGCTGCTGTAGTATGTGGATGCCTGCAAGAGTGGAACTTAAGCAAGGGAAGAGGTTGCAGGAGCTGGAGCTATTTATGGGCACAATGCACATTCGCAGGTGCCCTGAATACCTTGGTGGCTTTCAGGTTGTTGTACTGTTCTCATGGTATTCAGATCTGTCTGAGCTCCAGGAATTGTTTGCCTTTAATCCACTGTTAGACTCATATAACAGAGGTTTCAACATTGAGGATGTTTTCCCAAGGATCTCTATGTTGCCACCAGTGGGTGGGAGGAATCAATTGTCTAGCTACTAGAATAGAGGGATTCTGGATCTGGAGCTCTGCAAGCACTCACTTGAAGGTGCACTCAATAGCCCACAGGCCTAACAGGAAAGCAGAGTGGTTCCTCCTGTTCTCTATTGTCAGATTTGTTCCCACAGGATCAAATGAGTGTTTAGGAGATTCATCAGCTCCATGGTGTCCACTGTTTGGCCTCCAGGCGGGGAGACCTGTACTTGGGGTAGCTGCCTCTACTGTCTCAGTCACAGAGCTGGGACCTTCCTGCTTGGACTTGCTGCCTCCCTGTCACTGGAAGCTGCAGTGCTGGGAGGCCAACTTATGCTATTTCAATCATGGAATGCAGAGTGTCATGCTTGGGGCAATCACCTCGGTCTCAGCTGAGCAAGGAGGTCCATGCTTGGGGCAAAGGCCACTGCTGGGCAACTCTGCCAAGCAGGGAGACCTGTGCTTGGGGCAAGGGGAAGTGCAGGGGGTTGAATATTCATCACTCTCAGTCCCCAGAGATGTCCACAGGTGACCTGGATCCAAACTGTCCCAGCTCATGGGTTTTCCACTCTAGCCCAGGAATCCTCAATGTGGATGTTCTGTCTTCAGCTGCTCCTCCACTCACCAGTTTCAGAGTTTTGTGTCCTGTGCCTCTTAGATATGTTGAGAGCTGTTTGCTACCATCTTGGACTCTGGCAATGGGATTCTTGATGATATTGATTGTCCTTCAATACTGTTTATACTTAACCATGTTGAAGAAAGAGATGAGAAGAAGGATGGTTCTGACCCCTGAAAATTAATCTTTCAGAAACTAGTATAAAACAAATTTTGCTCAAGAAAGAAGCTGAAAAATGTATGGATGAATCTAAAAAGCAATGTTGAAAGTTGGATTTCAATTTATTATTGCTCATACTGTGTAAATCCTTCATCAAAACAAAAAACATAAACATTATAAACATCTCATATTGAGTAGATATTATATAAAAATATTTAACTTGAGAAAACTAAAATCTAATTACATTTACTCCTTTTCTCCTTCCATTTCCAACTTCAACCCTTTTATTCAACCCCTGACCATCAGATAGTAATCAACAACTCACTCCTGGGAAAGAAAATTTCTCCTACTCTTAGCATTGCATATTTGCTTGTAGTTTCTTGTCTAGAGTTGGACCCTGGTGAGATTTTACCCCTCCAAGTTAGCATGTGTTGTTTAGTTGAACGTTGTCATGTCTTATTTAGACAGCTATGTTGTCATGATATCATATGTGAGTTTTCTTTGTCATATTTAAGAGACACAGTCTTACAGCAAATTTCATCCTGGTCTTCTGGCTCTTAAGACGTTTGCACCTCCTCTCCTGGGATGTTCCTTGAGCAGATCTATTGGAAAACTAACCACTTACCCAAGGTTAGTGAATTCATGAATCTTAGAAGAGGACCATCCACAGGTACTATTCTTTGAATATTTATTTATTTATTTATTGTGTGCATGAGTATTTTGCCTTCATTATGTTCGTGCACCATTTGAGTGCCTGGTGCCTGCAAGAGGCCAGGAGAGGGTATTGGATTCCCTTAAACTGGAGTTGCAGTTGGTTGTGAACCACTATTAGATGCTAGAAACTGAACCTGTGTCCACTTCCAAAGCAGTGTGTGCTTTTCCACTGACTCATCTATCTCTCCATTCCATGTTACAGGTGTTTTTGTAGTTGTTTTATAAACATTATTTTATTTATTTAATCACATTAAAACTCTGTCAAGGTATATACTAAAGTTACCAATTCACTTAAATTCATATACCTAGTAAATAATATAACTGATTAGAAAATAGGTTTGCAAGACGTTAAAGCTATGGCCATAATTAGATCTTCACTTCTCTACCAAAAATTTGAAATGATAAAACAAATCTTGCCAATTCATTGGACATTGTGAAGGTTCTACAATTGTGTGTGTGCTCTGTAAGTTCTATAAATACAATGTTATACAAATTTACGGCAGTTTTCCTTCTATACCCATCAAGTATATATCAACTGTAATGTATTCCTTACTGTCGATCACCGTTTTTCTGTGATTGAGTAAAGCAATAAAATATTTGTCAAGGCATTGTTAAAAAACAAAAAAAACAAAGAAAAACATCATTATTGAACTTAAATACCCTTTCTTCTAGCTAGGAAGATATATTAAATAACAATATACAGGCTTGGTGGAACATACCTTTAGTCCCAGCACTTGGAAAATAGAGAGAATGCAGATCTCTTTGAGTTTGAAGCCAGCTTGGACTATATAGCAATTTCCAGGACAGTAATACCTACATAGAGAAGCCTTTCTAAAATAAAATGGAATAAAAATAATTATTAAAATTAATAACAATGTAAAGTGATAATCAAATGATAGAAAATAAGAGAACTTATTTTTACCAATAGAAATATTAGTAAATAAAATAGACTGTCACCCCTTAAATTCTCTAAACTGCATTTGATGTCGTAAGTGAAAAAGTGATTATGATGTTTCGCATTGCTTGATATATTTCTCTACATTGCTGAAGAAATAAAGGCTGTTATACATGGAGGTAGGTAAAGGCATGTAAAAAGAAGTAGACTTCTATGTCACTCAAAGTTGTATATCGCTGAGATATGTATAGCTTGACTGCAGCTTTGAAAAATGAATTACAGACATCCTGTGGTACCCAGCAAATACACCCAAGTAGTAATCCTGTAAAGATGATAGTTTATGTACACACAAGAACTTGAATACAGATATCTATAGGGACTTTGCTAATAATAACTTAAACTAAACTAAACCAAAGATTTTCATGAAAAATCTATTAGTTAATTTTTTGTTGTTCCGATTTTTAGAGGGAAAATAAGCTTAAGAGGGGAAGGCTTTATTTTGGACTGTGGTTTTAGAAATTTTAGTCCATGCCCGACTTCATTGTTTTTTCTATGGCATGAGGTAAAGTAGTACGGTGGAAATGACATGATGGAAAAAGGATGCTTACCTAGCCATCTCAGAAGTCGAGTAGGAGGTCAGGAAAAAGTACAGCCCCTAAGAACATGCCAAATTCCAGCACTCAAGAAGCAGAAGGAGGCAGATCTCTGAGTTCAAGGTCAGCATGATCTGCAGAGAGAGTTCCAGGATAGCCAGGGCTACACAGAGAAAATTCTCTGTCCCCCAATGAGAATAGATATGGGGTCCTTGTGATAGTTGAAAAATTCTGTATCTGGACCTTAGTGATACTTACATGCAATAAAATTGAATGGTGCCAATATCAGTTTTGGATTTGATATTATAATATGCTTACCTAAAAAGAAATTATTGTTAGAAGCTGTGTTAAAGATATATGAGAACTCTGTTCACTGCCTTTGCAACTTTCTGTAAATAGAATTATCTTTAAGTGGAGATATTTGCAAATACCAACCAAAAATTAAATTAAGTAAATAGGTCATGCATCGTTGCACATGCCTATAATCTCAGCACTCAGGGAGCAGAGGCATGTGGATCTCTGTGAATTCAACGCCAGCCTTCTCTACAAAGAGAGTATAGGACAGCAAAAGCTACACAGAAAGACCCTGTCTCAAAACAAACCAAAAAAGCAAATAAATTATTCAAAATTTAAAATATTTTAAATGAAGTATTGTTTATGAAACTTTTGTTGTAATTGGATACACGGAATATTTAAACACCAGTGCAATTTTAAATAGAAAATATCTTATTAAAATTATTGAATCATGACTTAATCATTTGACCTCACTTAAAAAACTGGGCAGCAAGGCCAAGATTATTGGCAGGTCCTTCAGGAAGCCCCCAGCAAATTAAAGTGTGGCCTGGAGATCCCTAGAGTCATAAGCTATTTAGATCACCCTTGTCCCTAATGTTATCAAAGAGGCTTAAGGCTTGCCCAGTGCTTGCCGTTTCCATTTCACTGCTTCTTTAAACTCTGAAGTCATGTCTGACCACCTGGATACTCCAGCTTTTTAATTATGTGATGGGCCTAAATCATTTTTCCTGTAACCTCACTTCCCAGCTAGTGTCTGGAGCCCTTATAACTCCAGTGTAATCTCTAGGTTGGCCACAAGCAACACCTCCCAGTGGTTCTACACACAAATAAAAGCTACAGTAACCCATGAGAAAAAAAAATATATATATATATTTGTTGCTTTTGTTATAGTACATTATGGGTATTCACTGGTTTTGTTTTTAACTTATAACCATTGTCTTTGGTTCAAGTGTCTCTGATCCAAGAATGGAATCAAGAATAGATAGTGTATATTTATCAGTAGCTCATTCAAACTCACAGTCCTACATGGTAGAATGGAAGGGATTATATCTTACATTTACTTTGAGTGGTCAATATAATATCACCAGGTGGCAGCAGAATATTATGACAGCCAAACTAATAACTATATGAAACCTACAATACTCACTGGAAAATATTTAAACTCATCTGTCACCCTCATATTTTTAATAACACTGTATCACTTAATATCACATCAGTAATTGTAGTTGGAAGCATGGGTGGAAAATTAGAGTTAGCATACAATATATGACCGTGGGAGTTGGCTTTGGTCTCTCATAAGGTAGTTATAAGAGCAAGGAAAAAAGTGAAGCAAATCAAGGGGCTAGAGAATGAGGAAATAGAAACGTTACATTGGACAGGTAAGGAAAGTGTCTCTGATAGATGATGCAATTTCACATTCAAACCCTGCAGGGTATTTATGCCTCATATATACCTCATGCCTAACGAGTGTCACTAGACTTGTGTCCTGTGTGGAAGATTAAAATTTAAACATTAATTATTTGAATCCCACAGATTAAGACTGAATTTCTACACAAGCATTTGACTGGACAATGAGTTTTCTCTTATTCTGCAAGTATGTAAAGTCCAATTTTGTTTAATGGCTAAATTATTTCTAAATATCAAAGCATGTGTTTTTAAAACAAGTATTAACAACGACTCAATAAGCCTACCTAATTTTTTAGATGCACATAGAATAATAAATTACATTAATAATACCTAAGGAAAATAACTTGATTAGTCAAATGATATTCACTTTTCATATCTAGAATGTATTTTGAGAAATATTTCTAAATGGTGACAAGAAAACATGAAATGTAGATAATGTAAATGAGTCCTTTGTCTTCCAAATAAAATAAATAGGTAAATATATATAGAAGATTTGAATTTTGCAAAATAGAAAAGGATTTGTTACATAATTTTAAAAAAAATTGATCTTAGACATTCTGATCAGTGTGAGATGGAGATAGAATAGACAGAGGTAATGGCTGAAGAGAGGGAACAATGTAGGAGAGGAGGTTAAGAGTGTGGAGAAAAGGCTCGGGGAGAGCAAGGGCAAGAGGATAGAAGGACTGTAGAGAAAAGATAAATTGAGGGTAAGTTTATCTCTGTGACAAGCTGGAGAACTAAGTCAGAGTAAGATATGAGTGAGATTCAGGCAGAGACTCCTAGTAAGAGAAGCCATGAAGACTGAAATGGACACCCACTAACTGAACAAGTTTCACAGCAAAGGAAGAGGAACATCAACTCACCCACAAAAACTTTAATCTAAAATTTACCCTGCATGCAGTATGTGCAAGGATAAAGGTAGAGCAGATGGAGCAGAGAGGGCAGAGACGGTGGGAATGCCCAACTAATGCCTGGCCCAACCATAGACCCACCCTATCAGAGAGTGCCAGTCCTTGACACTATGAACAATGCTCTGCTAAACTTGCAGACAGGAGCCTGACAGAGTTATTTTCTGAGAGCTTCTACCCAGCAAAGCCTCAAAATAGATGTTGAGACCCATAGTCACATACTGGGTGATTCATAGGGACTTTTTGTGGAAAAGTGGCAGGAAAGAGAAAAAGACTTGGAGATGAGAAGAGATTCACATGATGACCAACAGACCCAACTAACCAGGGCCCAGAGAGGCTTGCTGAAACTGAAGGACCATGCCTGAACTGGACCTCGGCCTCCTAGAAAGATGTAGCAGGTGGTCAGCTTAGGCCTCCTGTGTCCTCTAGTTAAAGAAATGGGGAATGCATTGGACACAGACTCACTTGATAGCTTTTTGATCACTTTCCCCTGGCAAGACTGCCTTGCCAGGACACAGCGAAAATGGTCATGTTCAGTCCTGATGCAACTTGATAAGCTGGGGTGTATGGGAAAGGGAGCTCCCCTTTACTAAATAAAAGGGGAGGGGAGAGGAAGAAGGGAAGTAAGGTAGTACTAGGAATGGAGAAGAGATGGCGCTAAAAGGATGCAAAGTGAAATAAACAAATAAAAAATAAATAAAAGCTGAAAAAAATTATGAAGGCAAGATCCAAGATGGCGATGACCAGCATGCACACTATCTGAGTGGAACATGATCCGAAATTCTGAAATTGGTGATTGGAGGAGGAGCTGAAGCCAGAACATAGATATTGAGGCTTCCTGGGCAAGAGGGGGCAACCCATGAGCTGAGACCATTTGGATCCAGGTCACCAAAGGA
>CM053742.1:46167964-46186762 GCA_028658305.1 Pachyuromys duprasi
GAAGGCAGTGCTAAGAGGAAAGTTCATTGCACTAAGCACCTTCAAGAAGAAATTTGAAACATCTCATGCAAGCAATTTAATGGCCCAACTGAAAGCCCTAGAAAAAAAAAAGAAGCAGATACACAAAGAGGAGGAAAAGGCTGGAAATAATCAAACTCAGGGCTGAAATCAATAGATCAAAAACAAATAAAACAATTCAAAGAATCAATGAAGCCAAGAGCTGGATCTTTGAGAAAATCAACAAGATAGACAAGCCACTAGCCAAACTTACAAAAAGGCAGAGAGAAAGAATCCAAATCAGCAAAATAAGAAATGAAAAGGGGGACATAACAACAGACTCTGAGAAAATCCAAATAATCATTAGGTCTTACTACAAAAGCCTATACACCACAAAATTTGAAAATCTAAATGAAATGGACCATTTTCTTGAGTGATTCCACCTCCCTAAATTAAGCCAAGATCAGATAGAACGGTTTAATAGACCTATATCACTCAAGGAAATAGAAGCATTCATCAACAGACTCCCTGCCAAAAAAAGCCCTGGGTCAGATGGTTTTAGTGTAGAATTCTACCAGACCTTCAAAGAAGTCCTAACACCAATTCTCTATAAAGTGTTCCAAAAAATAGAAATAGAAGGAAAGTTACCGAATTCTTTCTATGAAGCCACAGTTACCTTGATACCTAAACCACACAAAGATCCAACAAAAAAACAGAACTTCAGACCTATCTCTCTTATGAACATTGACACAAAAATACTCAATAAAATAATTGCAAACCTAATCCAAGAGCACATAAAAGATATCATCCACCATGACCAAGTAGGCTTCATCCCAGGCATGCAAGGGTGGTTCAATATATGCAAATCCATCAATGTGATCCACCATATAAAAAAACTGAAGGAGAAAAACCACATGATCATCTCCCTAGATGCCGAAAAGCATTTGACAAAATCCAACACCCATTCATGTTTAAAGTCTTGGAGAGATCAGGGATACAAGGCACGTACCTAAACATAGTAAAGGCAATATATAGTAAGCCTATTGCTAACGTCAAAATCAATGGAGAGAAACTTAAATCAATCCCACTGAAATCAGGGGCAAGGCAAGGCTGCCCACTGTCTCCATATCTCTTCAACATAGTACTTGAAGTTCCAGCTAGAACAATAAAGCAACTAAAAGAGTTCAAAGGGATACAAATTGGAAAGGAAGAAGTCAAAGAATCACTATTTGCAGACGATATAATAATATAGATGAGTGACCCCAAAAATTCAACCAGAGAACTCCTTCAACTGATAAACACCTTCATCAAAGTGGCTGGATACAAAATCAACTCAAAAAAATCAGAAGCCCCCCTGTACTCCAAAGACAAAAGGGCCAAGAAGGAAATTAGGGAAACAACACCCTTCACAATAGCCACTAAAAATATAAAGTACCTTGGGATGACTCTATCCAAGCAAGTGAAAGACCTGTATGAAAAAAAAATTTCAAATCTCTGAAGAAAGAAATTGGAGAAGATATCAGAAAATGGAAAGACCTCCCATGTTCACGGACTGGTAGAATTAACATATTGAAAATGGCCATACTGCCAAAAGCAATCTGCAGGTTCAATGCAATTCCCATCAAAATACCTATACAATTCTTCAGAGATCTTGAAAGAAAAATTCCCACGTTCATATGGAGAAATAAAAAAACCAGAATCTCCAAAATGATCCTGTACAACCACAGTTCATCTGGAGGTATCTCCATCCCTGACCTCAAGCTGTTCTACAGAACAATAGTAATAAAAACTGCATCGTATTGGCATAGCAACAGAATAGTGGATCAATGGAACTGAATAGAAGACCCAGAAATGAACCCACACATCTACGGAAACTTGATTTTTGACAAAGAATCCAAAACCATTCAATGGAAAAAAGACAGCATCTTCAACAAATGGTGCTGGTCAAACTGGATATCTGTATGCAGAATAATGAAAATAGATCCATATTTATTACCCTGCACAAAACTAAAGTCCAAGTAGATCAAAGACCTCAACATAAATCCAGACACACTAAACCGGTTAGAAGAAAAAGTGGGGAAGACCATAGAACTCATTGGTACAGGAGACTGCTTCCTGAATAGAACACCAACAGCACAGACTCTAAGAGCAACAATCAATAAATTGGACCTCATGAAACTGAAAAGCTTCTGTAATGAAAAGACACTGTCATCAATACCAAATGACAGCCTACAGACTGGGAAAGGATCTTCACCAACCCAATATCTGACAGAGGTCTAATATCCAGTATATATACAAAACTCAAGAAGTAAAAAGCAACAAATCAAGTAATCCAATTAAAAAATGGGGTATGGAGCTAAAGAGAGAACTCTCTGTAGAGGACTGTAGAATGGCAGAAAAACAATTAAAGAAATGCTCAACATCCTTAGCCATCAGGGAGATGCAAATCAAAACGACCCTGAGATTTCACCTTACACCTGTCAGAATGGCTAAGATAAAAAACTCAAGTGACAACACATGCTGGAGGGGATATGGATAAAGAGGAACCCTCCTCCATTGCTGGTGGGATTGTAAGCTGTTATAACCACTCTGGAAATCAATTTGGCGCTTTTTAAGACAATTAGGAATAGTGATTCCTCAAGATCTAGCTATACCATTCCTAGGCATATACCTAAAAGATGTTCAAGTACACAACAAGGGCATTTGCTCAACTCTGTTTGTAGCTGCTTTATTCATAATAGCCAGAACTTGGAAAGAACCCAGATGCCCCTCAGTTGAGGAATGGATACAGAAATTGTGGTACTTTTACACAATGGAATACTACTCAGCAATTAAAAAATAGGAAACCATTAAATTTGCAGGCAAATGGTGGGACCTGGAAACGATCATCCTGAGTGAGGTATCCCAAAAGCAGAAAGACACACATGGTATATACTTACTTATATAGACCTACAAGATAGAATAAACATACTAAAATCTATACACCTAAAAATGATAAACAAGAAAGAGGACCTGGGGTAAGAGGATTAATCCTCACTTAGAAAGTCAAATGGGATGGACATTGGATGTAGGAGAAAAAAAGCAACAGGACAAGAGCCTACCACAGAAGGCCTTAGAGAGACTATACCTAGCAGGGTATCAAAGCAAATGTTAAGAAACCTAACCCATCCTTTGGCAGGGTGCAAGGAATCATATGAAAGAAGGGGGAGTTAGTATGACCTGGAGAGGACAGGAGCTCTGCAAGGACCAAATATATCAGGGCACAGGGGTCTTTTATGAGACTGTCTCTCCAACCAAGGACCAAGTGTGGTTATAACCTAGAACCCCTGATTGTATGTAGCAAATGGTAGCTCAATACCCAAGTGATACACCAGTAAGGGGAACAGGGACTATGTTGGACATTAACTCAATGGCTGGCTCTTCGACCTCCCCTCCCCCCAAGGGAGGAGCAGCCTTGCTAGGCCCCAGAAGAGGACATTGCATCCATTCTTGAAGATACCTGATAAGCTCAAGTTAGAAGGAAGGGGAGGAGGTTCTCCCCTATTAGTGGACCTTGAAAGGGGCAGGGAGGTGATGAGGGAGGGAAGGGTAGGATAGGAAGGGAATAAGGGAGGGACTACAGAAGGGATACAAAGTATATAACCTGTGATTAATATAAAATAAAAATGTTTAAAAAAGGAATACTGTGTCCTCAAGATCCAGCTATACCACTCCTGTGTTTGTATCCAAAATATGCTCAAGTACACAACAAGGAAATTTGCTCAATATTTTGTCGCAGCTCTATTAGTAACAGCCAGAACTTGGAATTAACCAAGATGCCCCTCAGCTTAGGAATGGATACAGAAATTGTTGTACATTTACACAATTGAATACTACTCAGCAAATAAAAACAGGGAAATAATGAAATTTGTACGCAAATGGTGGGATCTAGAAAAGATCATCTTTAATGAAGTATTCCAGAAGCAAAAAGACACACATGGTATATACTCACTTATATCTTGATATTAGACATATAATAAAGGATAAACACTAAAATCTATACACATAAAGAAGCTAAGCAATGAGGAGGACCCAGGGTAAGATGATCAATCCTCATTCAGAAAGGCAAATGGGATGGACATCAGTGGAAGAAAACAGGAAACACTACTGGAGCCTACCACAGAGGGCCACTGAACGACTCTACCTTGCAGTGTTTCAAAGCATATGCTGAGGTTCATAGCCAACCTTTGGCAGAGTGCAGTGAATCTTATGAAAGAATGGGGAGATTGAAAGACCTGGAGGGGACAGAACCTCCACAAGGAGAACAACACAACCAAGAAATCGGGGCCCAGAGGTGTTTTCTGAGACTGATACTCCAAACAAGGACCATGCATAGAGATAACCTAGAATCCCTGTAGAGATGTATCTCATTGCACCTCACTACCCAAGTGGGTTTCCAAGTAAGGGGAAGAGGGACTGTCTCTGACAGGAACTGATTGGCCTTCTCTTTGTTCACCTCCCCCTAAGGGGCGAAGAGTCTTGCCAGGCCACAGAGAGAGACAATGCAGCCACTCCTTGTCAGACCTGAGAGGCTAGTGTCAGATGGAAGGGGAATAGAACTTCCCCTACCAGTGGACTGTTGTATTAGATTTAATATTTACTATTGATATATTTTTTAGTAATGCTGCTGTTAACCTTAAATAGCTGTATCACCAAATCACTACACAGAGACTATGATTTATTTAATTAACCTCGAACACAATGCTGGGCAATAGTTATTCCATCCTAAACCTCCAAGATGTCACAGTTTCCTAACATTTAGATTCATCCGTTATACTTGCTTTTTGTATAATCTTAGGTCCAGTTCATTCTCTACTTCATTATCTTCTCCTGTGTCTGCTCTCCCAACCTCTGTCCCAGCTTCTCTCCTCCTCTGCCTCCCACACATTCCTGTCCTCTGGCTCCTCCCTCTCTTCCTGCTTCATTTCCATTGCTTAACATTGTGGCAGAAAGACACACAGCATATACAGGCACTCACAAGTGGATATTAGATATATAATGTAGAATAAACATACTAAAATCTGTACACCTAAAGAAGCTAATCAAGAATCAAGACTATGGCTCAGAGGCTCAATCTCTATTCAGAAAGGCAAGGACGATGGACATCGGAGGAGAGCGAAAACAGGGAACAGGACAGGAGCCTACCACAGAGGGCCTCTGAAGGACTCTGCCCTGCAGGGTATCAAGGCAGATGCTGAGACTCATAACCAGCAGAGGGCAGGGAATCTTATGAAAGAAGTGGGAGATAGTAAGACCTGGAGAGGACAGGAGCTCCACAAGGTGAGCAACAAATCCAAAAAGTCTGGATACAGATGTCTTTTCTAAGACTGATTCTCCAAACAAGGACTACTAATGGAAATGGCCTGGAACCCTTGCACAGAGATAGCCCATGGCAGTTCAGTGTCCAAATAGGTTTCATAGTAATGGGAACAGGGACTATCTCTGACATAAACTGATTGGCCTGCTCTTTGATCACTTCCCCCTGAGTGGAGAGCAGCTTTAGCAGGCCACAGAGGAAGACAATGCATCCACTCTTGATGAGACCTGATAGACTAGGATCAGAGGGAAGGGGAGGAGGACTTCCCTTAGCAGTGGACTGGAGGAGGGGCACATGTAGAGAAGAGAGACGGAGGGTAAGATTGGGAGGGGATGAGGAAGGGAGGTATAGTTGGGATAAAAAATGAATAAACTGTAATTAAACATAAATAAAAATGTATTTCAGTTGAAAAAATATGCACATTTATAGTCCTTAAGCTTCATTGCTTGTAGTTATTGAAAGTGATTCTCATAGTGTTCAGGAATGAACTACACACTCACTACTGTACAACATATCCACAGCACAAAATTTTAGGGGAATAAAGCACTTCAGGAACATTAATTTATCATCCAACAAAAAATGGGAAATTCATAACTGCTGAACATATAAAAGACCAGTTAATGTCAATAATAGTAATCTGAACAATCCACATACTGTTATCAGGAATATTATATAACTTCATTGTTATAATAATTCTCTTTTCTCTTTTTTATCAATTCATTTTTTATTAATTACAATTTATTCACTTTGTATCACAGCTGTAGCCCCCACCCTCATCCCTTCCCTATGCTACCTTCCTTCCCTCTCTCCTCCTTTGCCCCTCTCCAGTCCACTGATAAGGGTGATCCTCCTCCCCTTCCATCTGACTCTAGCCTCTCAGGTCTCATCAGAACTGTCTGCATTGTCTTCCTCTGTGGCCTTATAAGGCTGTTACCCTCCTAGGGGGAAGTGATCCTGTCAGAGACTGAGTTCATGTCAGAGACAGCCCCTGTTCCCTTTACTAGGGAATCTGCTTGGACACTAAGATACCATGGTTCTAGATTTTCTCCATGCATGGTCCTTGTTTGGAGTATCAGTCACAGAAAAGACCCCTGGGCCCAGGTTTTTTGGTTCTGTTGCGCTCCTTGTGGAGTTCCCGTCCCCTCCAGGTCTTCCGCTCTTCCCCTTCATTCATAAGATTCCCTGCACTTTGCCCAAAGTTTGACTATGAGTCTCAGTACCTGCTTCAGTTCCCTACAGGATAGAGTCTTTCAGAGGTCCCCTGTGGTAGGCTCCTTCCTGTTCCCTGTTTTCTCCCTCTTCTGATGTCCATCCTATTTACCTTTTTGAATGATGATTGATTTATGATAATTTTTAAGACATACTAAGTAGATATAGTGGCCATACTTTTAAACTAAGAAATCAGAGATTCAAGTATTAAATAACCTGCCTAAGTTTTCCTAATTACAGCAAAGAATTTTGTTGCTTTCTTATTTTAGAAGTGATGGCTGAAAACAAATGGTTTTAAAACCAAGATCCTTCTTTAGGTTCTGCTTGACCTCATAAATCTGGAATGCACCACTCTAAAACTTTGCTTTTATATTCAATAAAAAAGTGTTAAAGCCAAGGACTTTAAAGATGTCCTATCTTGACATGGTTGAAAGGTTCTCTCCACTTTTGCTTCATGTATTTAGATACACAAATGTATAGTATTGTTCTGTCCTTCAGTTATATTATTATCTTCAAGTTATGAAAGAAACTTCTTATGCTAGACAGCATTCTTTATATAAAAATCTATATTGTACAGTATTTTAGCCACTCCAGTTTTATATTAATGTTATCCTGCTATATCCAATGTCATTTTTGATTTAACATATCATATCTTTATAAAGTGTTTTTTTGCAGACTGCTTGTAATTGAGATTTGAATTTTATTGAATCTGATAGACACTGCTATATAATTAAGACATTTTGCCATTCACACTCACTAATTTTATTGATATGGTTAGAGTTAAATCTGTCATCTTTCTAGTCTATTGTTTCTCTGCCCCCTTTTCTCCTCTTTTGCCTATTTTGTGTTTTATTTATCATCGGTGTCATTCATTTTTTAAGTTTCTAGCTGTTATGCTTCTTTTGGTTACTGTAATATCTGAATAAAATCTAGAAAAAATATAAGACTCTCTAAATATAAAGGATAAATTTTTGAGATCCTTTCACCAATATAATTAAATATATTGCTTATTATTCTGAAACAAAGCTTTATACTAAGTGTTCCAGGTATTGTGAACATATAGCAAGTAGGTCAAAAAGAGGAAAAAATACTTGAGAAGAAATGCTGCATGACTAGTGCTAAAGAAATGTTGAGTACCAGATTTGTGATGATGCTAATAATTAGGTAAGGTTCACTTTATGCTTATGTTTGTGGCACTACTCTTTAATTGCTGAGCCATCTCTCCAGCCTCAACTATCACTTTAATGAATGGGGATTTCATAATGGTTGACATTTATAATTTTTCCTTAAGTTTTAAGTTAATTGTATTTTATGTGTATGCATGTTTTGTCTACATAGATATTTGTGTGTCATGTGTGGAATGTCTAGTGCCTTTGGTACACAGAAAATAACATTAGACCTCCTGTGGTTAGAAATGGTTGTGAGTCACCAACTGAATGCTTGGAATTGAACTTGCTTCTTTTAGACAGCAGCCAGCGTTCTTAAGTGATGAGCCAACTATCTAGCCCCTGATACTTATAGTTTAGTTCTTAATCAAATTCATATAAATTAGGAAGTGCTGAACATTTCAGAGTTGTGACATTAATGAAATTATGGTGGTACAGATGTGTAAAAGAAGTTAATAAGAAGATTGATTTGGTTAAAATAGAGATTGTGTTATAAGAAATAACTGTATGAGGAATACATGAACAATGGGACCAAACTGTGCGTAATTTTGCATGATTGGTTGTTTAAAAAGCTATAACTTCCATTTCTGGAAATATAGTAGAATACATTGCCTGACCAACTCTTTCTTTGAAAACAACCAACTCAAATATTTAAAATAAAAAGTAACATGAAGATCTTTCTGACTTGGTACAAAATTATATTAATCACTCTGTTAATGTATTGCTAAGTAACAGAAGTAAAACTCTGGAAACACTATAGCTAACAGTTGTGGGAGAACGTTAAAGGCTAAAATATGGAAGACAAATTGCCTCAGGGACTCAAGGATTTGAGGTGAAATGCATAATAAACCCAGTGTCTTCAGATGACCTATCTAGAAGCACAAGCAAAATCAGGCTCCAAATCTCTTTTTCCTCAACAGGAAAAAAAAAATGTATGCCAGACTTAGCATTAAATCATAAAATCATAGTCTTGATAAAATTGTAGCCTCTCTGGCATTAAACGACCAAAGAATCAAGCGCAAAGATTTCTCTATATTGTGCCTACGTGAGACCTCAACAATGACACTAGTTGACATGCCAACATGGATGAGGGAGTAAAACAAAAACATTTTTCTTTAATTTTCTAATAATTATTTACAACTAGGAGTATAGTTCAGGGACAGAGTAATTGTTTAACATGTATAACACCTCAGATTTTGTATCAAGCCCTATGTTAAAAAAGTGTGTATCTGTACATATACATGTATACATATCTACATGCTGACCATTTCCAGGGGAATGGCAAATATTTTTAAATATGATGTATATTGAGGAAAGAGGGCAACAGAGACAAGTAATCAAATTAGATAAAATATATTCTACAATTTTTACATACAAAACAGTAAATAAGCGTATGACATAAAATTACCATAAATTTAATAACTAATACATCTAACTAAAGAAGAATAAGACAGATGAGAAAATGCAGAAACACCAATGTGCCAGGCATGAAGTGAGATTCAGTTTATGGGAAAAAATATATCATGGTGAAAATAATTGAAAAGAATTTCAGTGGTGAATAAACATAATCAAGAATAAAAGTGAGGCAGTAAGAATAATAGTGAGGCAATACAATGTAGTAGTTAATTATACTTGCCAGAGCTAGAGTCATGATTACAATTTCCTGGATATAGCAACTAGAGAAATTACTTTTCTTCTTAAGCTTCATTTTTTTGTCATCTCTATTTCAATTAATGGGGTTATCTTAGTTGTTTTTCTACTACCATAAAGAGACACCATGACCACTGCAATTATAACAGAAAGCATTTTATTGGGATTTTGCTTACAGTTCCGAGGGATACTTCATGATCATCATGGTAGGGAACAAGGCACAGGCAGGAGATCAACCAGCTGAAAGCTTACATGTTGACACAATAACGGTGAGTGAGAGAGAGACAGAGACACAGACAGACAGAGCTCACAAGTTAACTGGGCCTCGAATTTTGAAACTTCAAAGCCCACCCAAAGTGACACACCTTTTCAAATAGAGTGTACTTCCCAATCTTTCCTAAATAGTTCGACTAACTAGGGACAGAGGGTTCAAATATTCACATCTAGTGGGATAAAGGGCCTCATCCATATAGCCACAAGGGTTATTTAAAAATATCTTATTAATGCTTTGAGAATGTAATACAATGGGTTTTGATCATACTTATCACAACTCTTCCATTTACCTTCTCCCTCATCCATTCCTACCTCCTTACCATCCTAAATTTATGTTCTCTTAATTTTTAAAGAATTGTGTGATCCCCAGTTTGTGCTATCTATAAACTCCCACTGTGAGATCATTCTCTGGAGCAAGGACCAACTACCAGAAGCCACACTCTTAAAGATATCAATTCAATTTCTCCCAGAAACCGTTTACTGCCTATTGCTCTTATGCTAATGATGGGAGTTTGTGAGCCTCTCTTCATTCCCTTTAAAATGTTGACTGTCTTGACTTTGTGCAGGTTTTATGCAGACCACCACAGCTTCTATGAGTTCATGAGTGCATTGGGTCCTGTCATGTCGAGAAGACATTGTTTTGCCTCAGTCTTCTTCAACCTCTGACTGTGACATCCCTTCTACTCCCCTCTTCCTGGATGGTCCCTGAGTGTTTTCAAGTACAGGGGTGAGGTTATATATATATATATATATATATATATATATATATATATATATATATATTTATATACATATGTGTGTGTAGAGAGAGAGGTTTTATACATAGTCACACACACACACACACACACACACACACACACACACATATATATATATATATATATATATATATATATATAATTTATGGCTGAGAACTCTACTGATATTTATTCTCAATACTTTGACCAATCAATTATGGGCTTCTCCATTAACTGCCATCCACTGCACAAACCTTCTCTAATTTGGCCTGAGAGCTGCATTAATGTATACAAATAGAGATAGAAATTACAGGGCAATTTAATATGATGTCCAGCTAGCAGAATAATAGTAAATTCTTCCCTAGATCCCTGTGAGATCATTAACCATGTGTTCTTGGTCATTATCAGGGTTATTAAGATGATTAAAGAAGATATTGTACAGTTATTTAGTGTAATGTATACACATAGTAAAGAAGAAACATCAGCTACTATTACAATTCCAACTGCATCTTTATATAGTCTCAGTATATACATTGAGATACAACTGATGTGATATATTTATAACTTTCTAAATTTGAGTCATTTTATTATATATAATATATATGTATATATATATACATATAGTGTGTATTTCTGTGGAATATGTGTATCTACACACATGGGCTTATGGAGAGGCCAGAGATCAAAGTTGAGTGCTCATTAAAAAAAGAAGCAAGGTTAAGAGCAGCACTAATATATAGACATAAACACCAATATTTAGAAAGTAAATTGACAGCATAGCAATTTAGCAAAAGAATAGTAGTGGGTTCTAACATAGGACCTATTAGTTCCTCAGCCATAGGTTTTTAACAGGGTTTACAGTCATTAATTCTCTCCTGTGGAACAGGCCATAAATCCAATCAGAAAATCGTTGGTTGCTCCTTAGCAGTCATGTAGATAAATGTTGTCTGGCTACTTGGTATTGTATATATAGGGTCTACTGTTGGGTGAGACCACTGATATCTTTTCCCCTCTAGCAACATGCATAGCACCCTCTGACACTCTGAAAGCTAGATAGCTGCATGGACTTTCTCAATCTGTTTGAGAGTAATTTCTCTGCATCAACTGTATATTGTCTTCAGCTGTTGAGTCTTACTACACAGTTATGGTTAGAGAAGTAGGCAGAACTGAATTCATAAATAGTGAAAATATGATAGCTTCAACTTTGCTTATGATTGCATAGACATTCCAGAACAGAAATTAAATATTGAATGGAACAGAGATTTCTATGGCATTTACTATTTATTGGTAGGGTCTTATTATTATTATTATTATTATTATTATTGGGCTGATAAACAAAGTCATAAACAGAGTAGCTTATAAATGACATTTTTTCTTTTCTTTATTTTTATGATATCATCTGTAAATTTATTGGTTGGCATTATAGCTATGCTAGAGACTATGTAGCCTATAGGCCCCAAGTTAGGCACACTTGTTTTAAATCTTTGTTTTAAAAATGATTTTGCAGCTTTCCATAATTGGCAGTATACAATGTTCCTCTTAGTTTCTTAGACTTGCTTGATTTATATAAGCAAAAGACACTTAAGGCCCCCAAATACCCAAACAACACAGAATGAGACAAAAAATGACATTTTTTCTTAACCACTCTGGTTACTGGGAAGTCCAGGATCAACTGAGATTTGGTATCTGGTAAGGCCTTGCTTTCTGGCTCACAAATGTTGACTTTTCAATGTTTCCTCAACTGGGCAAAGGGATGAGGGATCATTTCTCATTTTATTCACATGTGGAAGAAGAAGTAAAAAAAATATCTCTGAGGCATCTTAGTTTTCTTTAAAAAGTGTTTTAATCATATTTACTTTATTTGCTTATCTCTCTCTCTCTCTCTGTGTGCCTGTGGGGAGGGCATATATCTGTTGCAGTGAGTGTGTGGATGTCAGAGGACAAATTGGACTTTTAGGAGTCAGTTCTCTCCTTCTCCTTTGTGGATTCAATAAGTTGAATTCTGTTCCCAACTTCGGTAGCAAGTGGGTTTACATGTTGTATCATCTCTTTAGCCCTTCAGGTCTTTTTATAAGGGAAGGATCCCAGTTGATCATGGTGGCTCATGCTTTTAATTCCAGTGAGTTCCTGGATATTCTGGGCCTCATATAGAAACCCTAGCTCAAAAAAAAATTAACAGAAAGTAATTAAAAAACAAATGAATAAGTAAGGGCAGAATACAGGATTATGAATTATTTACCAAAGAAATCTCCATATAACATTGAGATTGAGGTTTATAGTCCCATCTGTGGATATATTCTTACAGATAACAATAAATACAAAAAATATTCAGGACTAATATATTCAGTATTTGACACGTTTCTCTCATAAACCTATCCATTGTCAAAAGTTACTAGTGACAAAATTATAATGCCAAACATCCAGTCGTAACCATACCTTCACAGTTCATCGGCCAAAATGTTAGGATAAGATGTACATACTTCTTTACTCATGACTGATGGAGCTAGTTCCACTTCTAAGAACTGTTTACCCAGCACTATAAATATTCTGGAGCTGTCTTTATCAAACTATACTAAAAAGAATATTTAGGATAGGCATGAGCATTATAAACATCTTTGTATCTCAACTGAATCCTGGCTTTCTTTTGAAATCACAATTTTAGTCCCCTAAAGTATGGTCTACTCACAGACCCATAAACATGGTTGAGAGGTACATTATCTACCTACTTGATTCTGCTTTCAATTGTGATTTTCAACCTTTTTCAAAAACAAACAAATAACAATAACAACAAAACAACTACAAAAATTCCAAACCTTCATAAAAAGTCCCCTTTTATTGCCTGTTATATCAATCTGTTGTAGAAATTTTTCTTTCTAATCACTGCCACTTATGTCACCTACGGCCTCTGTACCAAGATATTTCAGGTTGCAGACAAAGCCACTGGGTCCATAGCTTTAAGTGTTTAAGACAGTTTCATGTACCCTGGGCAGGGTTCAAACATTTAATGTAGCTGAAGTTGACTTGGAATATCTGATCCTCTTGTCTCTTCTATCTGAGATCATATTTGTGCTTCCATGACTGGAGCAGAGTTCTGTACACACAAGGGCATATTTGGTTGAGGGGACTGCAGAGACTGATGCATCAACAAAAGTCTATGCATGGAGAGGACCTAGACCCTCTGCTCAGATGTTGCACATAGATAGCCCAGTCTTCATTTGGGTTCCCTAGTAAGAGAAGAAGAGACACTCTCTGACATGAACTAGGTTGCCTGGTCCTTGAACACTTCGCTCTATGGTGGGGTAACATTGCCATTGCACAGAGGAAGATGATCCAGGCAGTCCTGGTAGGACATGATAAGCTAGGATCAGACAGTAACAGAGGAGGACCTCTCCTATCAGTGGACTAGGGGAGGGATAGGGGAGAAAGAGGAAGGGAGGAAGGGTGGGACTGGGATGAGATAAGGGAAGGGGCTAAAACTAGGGTACAATGTGAATAAATTGTAAATAATAATAATAATCAAAAGAAAAAAATTAAATATATTCAGGGTTTCATGGATGCTTAGCACACTACTAAATGACATAAATCCTCATCTCTATGTTTGTAGATTTTTAAAATGTGTGTTGTATCAGAAGCTGGACTTTCATACCGACTGATTCTTATTCTTACATGAATCATGTATTTAATAACATTAAGATTCTGACTAATGTCACTGTTTTTCTCCTGTTCATATGAGTCAATCATTTCCAGAATTGTCAGTACTTCTCTTCTATTCAGAAACATTATAGTACACCCATAATTAATGTTTTCCCTTTCCTTATTTCAGTCTTAAATCCGTTCAGCTTTATAGTAGAAATATTTTCCTTATGGTCATATCTCAGTACCATAGAGATTACTAACTCATCAGTTGGACTCAATTCCCTCCATTCATTCAGTTGTTCCTTTTGCTACTTGTCTTTTAATCCAACATCAATTCCATGGCTCATCATTTCAACAATCTGAAACTGATTGTTTCCAGTATAATTGGCACCACCCATAAACCTTACTATATTTTGGCTCAAGTCACTCAAAGCTTCCCTCCTAATTGTTAAATTTCTAAATTCTTGTCTCAATTTGAAATATGTTGAAGACAACTTAGACATACTGTAAAACAAGTAGTTGAATGTCTTACTTTGGATTACAGGTGTCTTGGTTGACTGTATAAGATGATACTCACTTGAATATATGTTAATTGAAACCATGAGAATGACTATAGAATGAGATGACAGTGAAATTTATGAACAAATGCCCATGTTGAAATTAATAATGGTAAGAGGTCTGAGATTAGAAGACATTAAGAAACATTTAAAAGGAAAAGGTCTTATTCTCAGCACAAAAGCTACATGTTTATGAAGGATTAGATCATCCTTCTTTCTAACTAGAAAAAAAAAGAACTCATGCTAATCCTGACATATTCATGTCTATCGTCTTCATGCTTTATTTTTTCACTCACCCACTTCAGTTCTGCTTTCTGCTCCATCCCTCCAGTAAAACAGATCTGGTTAACATCACTACTGGCATCAAATATAATAGGCATTGAATTCACTATTTGACACTTTGTTCTGTGAGATTTACTGCTAAACTCCATAGAACTTGAAACATTATTTTTGTTTAGCTTCTAAAATCCAATCAATTTTACCATCTTTCTTCCCTTGAGGCTCATCTTCTCTTCCCTGCTATTATATGCCAGACTTAATCAAGGTTTGTTCATAAACTTCACTGGCTCCCAATTCTATAATCTTCCCCATGGTTTTAATTAGTACATATCCTCAAGTGAGTGTAACAATATTCATCCTAGGCATCTTTAATCAAAAGCAGGATATTCATCCACTTGTTCCACATTTTTTGCCTTGTTTTAAAGTAACTCCAGGCCAATCCTGAATAACACACACACTCCACACAAACACACATGCACACACACATATACGCATTTCCTAACCAAAATGTTCCTCTTCCAGGATCCTCTGTTTTAGGGATACTCAAATTCTCTTTTATTTTTATTATTAGTTCTAAAACTTGAAAATTAAGAAATGATGTAATAAGCTCTTTTCAAGTTTGAAGTGAAAGGCTGGTGACCTTTATGATGTTTCATTTCACACCTGGATATGCATTAAAAATAGATTAAACTATAAGATTAAAGGAAATGGGTTCTTTTATAGGATTTCTTTGGTAAATTGCCTAAATTTAGGAGGGTTCTGAATATCAACATCTACTGAAAATAGCCCCTCCCTTACTTATTATTGAATAAAAATAAATATATTTATCGTTCATGGTGTAAAGTTAACTCGACTTTGCATTAATTTACATATCTCAAAATAATTTGCACTGTGGCTTGGCTAAATAGCAAATTCTGCTAATATTGCTGAAAAACTTAGTGTAACTTGAGTTATATAGTCTCTATTATCCACAATAACAAACATTTGTTTATGTTGCTCAGCTGCCTTAAGTAGTAATTATTGTTGATGTTATGGTTGACTATATAAAGTATGTCCATAGTTATTAATATACATATACAGAAAGCGTTTGCCTTTCTGCAAGTGAAAGGAAAAATGCAGAAAGGCAAACACTTTCTGTATGTATGATTTCTGTATGTAAGATTTTACATAAGTGAAATATAGGCAATACGTGTATAACATAATATAAAATTTATACATATAACAAATATATAGAATTTTTGAGCTTGGTTCTTAGAATTTTATCAAAGTCTTGGGCTCAAAATGATTCCCTTTCTTAGTCTTAGAGGTGAGTCCTAATCTGGGTTTTATATCATTTTATTATCTTATCTATGACGCTGATGAGGATAAATCATAACTTTCTCTTTGGTAACATAACAGAAAATAACTTCTCTTAATATGAATATATACTGATGCTTTAAATTGATTTAGAATACAGTCTGTGTGGTAGATAGAATTGCTTAGGGCGTTATATTACATAACATGAGAATACTATATAACATAGAGAATCATATATGTCATTCCTAATGTAATAATACTGTTTATTTATGGAAGATAGCAATTGCTTTCACAGAGAGTATATGCTCTGAAGAATGCCCTGGCTGTGACCCAATGTTTAACACTTGGCTGAGCACCTGGACACAAGGCCTAGGGTTTGAGGCTAGGAAGGTCCTCATAAATGTAAGACACAGCTTCAAAGAGGAGTCCTCTACATAATGGGACAAACAGGTACAGATTTATGCACATACGCACAGATGTATGTTATAGATGAAATTTCAAGGGTGCTCATAACCAAAAGGAGAAAATAATCTGTAAATTCAATTTCACTTCTGTTCAGAAATTCTCTGTAATTTAATTTTACTCTGGTATAAGCACATTAAGGCATTGTGGATCTTGGCTCCCGCGCATGAAGTGGAAACTTTGAATATAAAGCATACTTATGGAAATGTTTAAAAAAAGAATAATTTGTCTAACCCAAGACAGCATGAGAACTAACAAGTTCACACTGGCATTGTGGCTTATAGGTGGTTATATATTCCATTTAGTAAAACATACAACTTATAAATAGGCTTAGCCAGATAAGAAATTCACAAGTAGCTGAGTATCAAACAGATAGGCAGCTGCCTTGAAATGAGAAACAAAAATGTGCTTTTTGCCTATGTTTCCTTTCAATCACCTCAGGGTAGTAAATGCAACATATTTTTAATTACCATTTGTTACTAGAATGTGGAAATATTAGCCTCCAGATACAGATTTGATTGCAAAACCAGATGGAGGACAATATCCACATGAGTTGAAGTAGAGAGGAAAACATTCTGACCACAGTGATTTAGAGACATCTGATGCATGGAAGGGGTTCACATAATGACTAGAGGAAAAAGAATGAGAAGACACAACTCAAATACTTAGCCTCTGAAAATCTCAGATACGTTTGAGAAAATTATACCCCATCAATAACAGCCAAACATACACCTTATTTCATAAAATGGCTGAAACCATAGGCTGTAATTCCCAGCATCAAAATCAGTGCTTTAAATGGGTGTGATTTGAGACCTTTCATTTGCATGATGTTTTTCTTTTCAAGGAGAGTTTTATCAGATAGAGGCTCACTACAATGCAGAGGTATTAGCAGAGCTTCCCAAGTACACTAGTGCCTGTCTTAGAGCTTCCAGTTTCACTTCAGAATAGTCATCTTCCAAGGATTGCTGAAGTATTAAAACATGAGAGAGTCTCGGAGGGGATCCAAGATGGCTGCCACGAAGGGACACCGTGTCTGAGGAGTAGGACAGCAGAAACAACTCAGCGACCAGGACACTGAACTCTGGGACCTAAAACACCAGCATTTGTGATTGCCAGGTGAGCGGAACTCCTACGGCAAGGAAATCAAGTGGGAAAATCCTAGGGACACCCAGTTATTCCCCGGAAAAATCTCCGTGTGACCTGCAGCGCACAGCCCTGATCTGAACGAGCAGCCCCACTGGGCGTCAAGAGCCTCCATACCAAACTGGGTCACACAGTCTCCGGGCCAGACTGAGAGGGCCTAGGGGACAATTTTGACAGGCCTGCACACTTCGGGCACACACTGTTTGGGTCCGCCAGCAACCACCTCAGTCCGTGTGTGAGTCCACTGGCCAGTCTGAGGAGGACCCGGGTTCTGTTTCAACCAGCAGGCATACGGCAGGCACACACCAATCGCCTCCGCTAGCAACCACCTCAGTTAGTGTTTGTGTGTCCATTGGCCAAACTGAGAAGGCTGCGGGCACCATCGCAGACCAGCCTGCATACAGCGGGTGCACACTGCTTGGCAACGCCTGCATCCACTCCAGAGCAAGTGTGTGTGCCCCAAATATCATCTCAGACCATGGTGCACAGTCCCTGGCCCAGAAGGGGGCATCAAGTCTCCAGTCCAGGGGAGAGCCCTTAGCAGCAAGGCCAGGGCAGAGTGCAGAGCCCCCAGCTGACATATCAAACCAGGAAACTCAGCCTCTAGCACAGAGTGCGGAGCCAAGCCTACAGACCACAGGGGTGACCAGCCTGCGGTGCTCACAGCTTCTAGCACAGAGCACGAAGCTGGGCACACAGAGCCCACAACAGAGTTCAACTGAGTCAACAACACACACTATCAAACCACTGGAACTCCCAGATCTTCTTCTTCATTTTTTATAAATTTATTTATTATTATATCAATCACAGGTTAGGTTTTTTGCATCCCATGCGTAGCCCCTTCCCTCCCTCATTCCCTCCCACCCTCCCCAACCCTCCCTCATCTCCTGCCCGCCCCCTCCAAGTCCACCAACGGGGAAGGATCTCCTCCCCTTCCATCTGATCATCTTGTCTCCTCAGGGCTGCCTGCAATATCCTCCCCTGGGATCTAGCCAGGCTGTTACTCCCTGGCGTGTATGGGGGAGGGTCAAAGAGCC
>CM053742.1:46187262-46203002 GCA_028658305.1 Pachyuromys duprasi
GTAATAGCCAGAACCTGGCAACAACCCAGATGTCCCTCAGTTGAGGAATGGATACAGAAATTGTGGTACTTTTACACAATGGAATACTACTCAGCAATTAAAAAGGAGGAAATCATGAAATTCACAGACAAATGGTGGGACCCGGAAATGATCATCCTAAGTGATGTGTACCATAAGGAGAAAGAAACATATGGTATATACTCATATAGTCCTATAGGATAAGAAGGTCATGCTGAAATCTATACACCTAGGGAAGATAGACGAGAAGGAGGACCCAGGTTGTTAGGATCAATGCTCGTTTAGATGAACAAATGGGATGGACATTGAATGGAGGAGAAAACAAGCAACAGGACAGGAGCATACCAAAGAGGGCCTCTGAAAGAATCAATATAGCAATATAGCAAAGCAGATATTAAGACTCACAACCAAGCCTTCGGCAGAGGGCGGGAAATAATAATAAAAATGGGGGAAGTTAATACTTGTGAAGAACAAGAGCTCCACAAAGACCAAACTGAGCAGGGCACAGGGGTCTTATACTAGACAGTTTCTCCAACCAAGGACCATGTATGAATATGTCCTAGAACTCCCGCTCAGAAGTGGCCCATAGTAGCTCGGTATCCAACTGAAGACCCTAGTAAGGAGAACAGGGACTGTTTCAGAAATGAACTCAACAGCTGGCTCTTTGACTCTCCCCCTTACATGCCAGGGAGTAACAGCCTGGCTAGATCCCAGGGGAGGACATTGTAGCCAGCCCTGAGGAGACAAGATGAATTGGGGTCGGATGGAAGGGGAGGAGATCCTCTCCTGTAGGTGGACTTGGAGTTGGCGGGGAGGAGATGAGGGAAGGATGGGGAGAGTGGGAGGGAAAGAGGGAGGGGGCTATGCTGGGGATGCAAAGTACCTAACCTCTGATTGATATAAAAATAAATAAAATATTATATTATTAAAATAAATAAATAAAACATGAGAGACAGTATATGTGGTAAGGTAATATCTTAAGCAAAAAACATAACTACATTTCTATACCTTGGTTACAGAAGAAAGAAAGAGAGTGAGGAAGGAATGGGAAGATGGAGAGACATGGGGGAGGGAGGGAGAAAAAAAGGGAGTCCAAGTTCTGTCCTCAGGATCTAGCCATTTGTTATTCTCTATACAAAATATACTTCCTCTTCTAAAATGATGTCTCTGTCTCTCTATGTGCCTATCTGTGTCTCTGTCTCTGTCTTTCTTTCTCTCTCCCTTGCAGCCTTAAATATAATCTATTAAATGTACTTTCCTTAACTGTCCAATATAACTTATTTCTCTCACATCGCTCTCTATCTCCTTGACTTGTTCACTTTTTTTCTTCATGAGTTTTAATCTCTGTTGTATTATTTATCATCTCTATTCTCCTAGTAGAACATAAGCTCATAACAGATATTTTATTTGCTTTGTGTTGCTATATTTTCTGTACCTAAAATGGTTCCTAGTACCTTACATCTGTTATTCAATATTTAATAATTATAAATATTAAATATTCTCAGACGTGTGTTCAATAGGTAATAAGCACAAAAAGGATATTTCATCATTTCATTATGAAGTATGTGTAGAGAAGTATAATCATAAAAATATGAAATTAAATTTGAGTATTTTAGTGCTGCAGTATTATAAACAGGAAGCTTGGATTTGAGTCTTTGTGAGAAAATTCTCACAAAAGGGGTACTTTACCACTTCCTCAGTCAAGGCCTTCCATTAGTAACCATTTCAAGCTCTTCACTTCATTTAAGTTTTAATCCACCTTGGGCACCATTTCATAAAACTTATTTATTTATATTACAGTTTATTCACTTTGTATCCAGCTGTTCCTCCCTCATTCCTTCACAATCCAACCCTACCTACCTCATCTCCCATGCTCTTCTCCAAGTCACCTGAGCGAGGTATCCCACCGTTTACCTGCAAATCAGGCTCTAAGAGCAACAATCCAAAGCCTCTGGCCTCTGCAAGCACAAGACTTTCAGATGGCACACAGACAAACACTTAGGTGAAACACCTTTACAAACAAAATAAAATAAAATAAATCTATTTATAAAACTCTAGCTTCCTTAATATGCTTTTGTCAGAGTATGTGATAAGAAAAGAAATAAAGACAGAAGATGAGCACTATTTCTTCTAACACAGTTCATCTTTGATTTTGCCATTATTCAATATTCTTTCTTTTATTGCATATTTATGGAGAACTTTCTCAAATGTTGTAATATTTCAATTGCTGTATTATTTATGTTTATATATTTAGCAATGGAACATTTTCCTCTTTAAAGGGACCTCTCTCCTTTACTGATAGTTTTCATCTTTTTATGCTTCTCATTGTTGGCAAAGAAAATTGTCAGTGCTTTAGCTTATAGTGGGGGAAGACATCTGAATAGAATTTGGGCAGATTGAATAAGAGTGTAGCCTTTGGACACAGACAGCTCTACTCTTCCTAGGTGTCTATCCTTTCTCAAATCCCTCTAACTTCTGTAAACCTTAGTGGTGTGAGCATTCAAATAGTGTAATGTGTCCTAGGACAATTTGTGAGGAGTAACTGAAATAATGTGTATAAAGATTTTGGTATATGATATTTATTTTAAAATTTGAAGAATCTGAATTTTAAAAAAAGAAGCATAGGAATTGACCCAATGGTATGACTTAATTTCTTATTTTAAAATGTCACTCAAAATAAAACACCTGAGATGCAGTTAGGACATAATGCTTATTTTATATCTTCTAATTCATATTTAAACAATCTAACTATGTGTTTCACCTTGGTGGTGAAAGTGAGATTTAGTCCATGTTTCTGTTCTTTATTTAAAAAAACATAAATAAATAAATTTCTGGGATGTAAGATTTGAGACTGGATGGGAATCCAAGATGGCAGCCCCTGGAGGACACTGTGTCTGAGGAGTAGGTCAGAGTGTCAGAACAATGACTAAGAGATTGAACTCTGGGACTTAAAACAGCAGTCTTAGTGATTGCCAGGTGAGCAGAATTCCTACGGTGAGGAAATCAAGTGGGAAAGTCCTAGGGACACCCAGTTAATCCCTGGAAAAATTCTGGGCAACCAGCTGCACACAGCCCTGATCTGAATGCACAGTCTCCTCAGTGCTCCCGAAGCCTTCCTGTATACCAAAGACAAAAGAGCCGAGAAAGAAATTAGGAAAACAACACCCTTCACAATAGTCACTAATAACATAAAGTACCTTGGGGTGACTGTAACCAAGCAAGTGAAAGACCTGTTTGAAAACAAACTTCAAATCTCTGAAAAAGAAATTGTAGAAGATATCAGAAGATGGAAAGACCTCCCGTGCTCAGGGATTGGTAGGATTAACATAGTGAAAATGGCCATTCTGCCAAAAGCAATCTACAGATTCAATGCAATACCCATTAAAATACCAACACAATTATTCACAGACCTTGAAAGAAAAATGCTCAACTTAACATATGGAGAAACAAAAAACCCAGAATTTCCAAAAATATCCTGTACAACAACAGATCATCTATGGCGTCTCCATCCCTGACCTCAAGCTGTACTACAGAGCAATAGTAATAAAAACTGCATGGTATTGGCATAGAAACAGAACAGTGGATCAATGGAACTGAATAGAAGACCCAGAAATAAACCCACACACCTATGGATACTTGACTTTTGACAAAGAAGCCAAAACCATTCAATGGGAAAAAGACAGCATCTTCAACAAATGGTGCTGGTCCAACTGGATATCTATACGCAGTAAAATGAAAATAGATCCATATTTATCACCCTGCACAAAACTAAAGTCCAAGTGGATCAAAGACCTCAACATAAAACAGACACACTAAACTGCTTTGAAGAAAATGTGGGGAAGAACTTAGAACTCATTGGCACAGGAGACTCCTTCCTGAACAGAACACCAACAGCACAGGCTCTAAGAACAACAATCAATAAATGAGACCTCATGAAACTGAAAAGCTTCTGTAAAGCAAAAGACACTGTCATCAAAACAAAATGACAGCCTACAGAATGGGAAAGGATCATTACCAATCCCACTTCTGACAGAGGGCTAATATCCAGTATATATAAAGAACTCAAGAAGTTAAAAAGCAACAAATCAAGTAATCCAATTAAAAAGTGGGGTATGGAGCTAAACAGAGAACTCTCTGTAGAGGATGGTAGAATAGCAGAAAAACACTTAAAGACATCCTCAACGTCCTTAGCCATCAGGGAGATGCAAATCAAAATGACCCTGAGATTTCATCTTACACCTGTCAGAATAGCTAAGATCAAAAACTCAAGTGGCAACACATGCTGTAGGGGTTGTGGAGAAAGGGGAACCCTCCTCCATTGCTGGTGGGAATGCAAACTTGTACAACCACTCTGGAAATCAATTTGGCACTTTCTTAGACAATTAGGAACAGTGATTCCTCAAGACCTAGCTATACCACTCTTAGGCATATATCCAAAAGATGCTCAAGTACACAACAAGGACATTTGCTCAGCCATGTTCGTAGCAGCTTTATTCATAATATCCAGAATCTGGAAACAACCCAGATGTCCCTCAGTTGAAGAATGGATACAGAAATTATGGTACTTTTACACAATGGAACACTACTCAGCAATTAAAAACAAGGAAATCATGAAATTGGAAGGCAAATGGTGGGACCTGGAATCAATCATCCTGAGTGAGGATTCCCCAAAGCAGAAAGAAACACATGGTATATACTCACTTATATAGACCTATAGGATAGGAAGGACATGCTGAAATCTATACACCTAGGGAAGATAATCAAGAAGGAGGACCCAGGTTGGGATGATCAATCATCAGTTACATGGACAAACGGGATGGACATTGAATGTAGGAGAAAACAAGCAACAGGACAGAAGCCTACCACAGAGGGCCTCTGAAAGACTCTACCTAGCAATGTATCAAAGCAGATATTAAGACTCACAACCAAGCCTTTGGCAGAATGCAGGGAATCATATAAATAAGGGGGAGTTAGTAAGACTTGGCAAGGACAAGAGCTCCACAAAGACCAAATATATCAGGGCACAGGGGTCTTTTATGAGACTGTTTCTCAAAGCAAGGATCATGTAAGGATACAACCTAGAACCCTTCTCAGATGTGGCCCATGGTAGCTCAGTATCCAACTGTGTACCGTAGTAAGGGGAACAGGGACTATTTCTGTCATAAACTCAATGGCTGGTTCTTCAACCCTCCCCTACCCCGAGGAAGGAGCAGCCTAGGTAGATCTCACAAGAGGACATTGCAGCCAGCCCTGAAGAGACATGATAAGCTAGAGTTAGATGGAAGTGGAGGAGGTCCTCCCTTATCAGTGGACTTGTAGTGGGGCAGGGAGGAGATGAGGGAGGAATGGGGAGAGTGGGAGGGAATGAGCGAGGGGCCTATGCCTGGGATATAAAGTATATAACCTGTCATTAATATAAAAATAAATAAATTACTTTAAAAATTTTGAGACTGGTACCTACTTGGAGGAATAGAATGCAGGTCAGGTAACTACCACTCTTATTCTAGTTTCCTGCATCTAGTTCAATGTCTAACAGGTACTCAACCTGTTAGTTTAAAAGCAAACTGATTTTACAAAGCAAGTCAGGGAAGATTTAATTTGAGTAAGCATCGTTCCTCCCTGCTAGTATTCACATTCCAGTTTACAAACATGTCCATTTTATCAGGTAACCTTTTGATCCCATAAATTATATTTGAAAAAAGCTTCATACCTGTTTTGGAAATCTCAATGAATATCCTGTTATTGTTAGATAATGATTTCAGGGACAGCTATTTATGAAAAGGGATCTAAAAGTAGTCACTGCGAAAGTTCTTCCATTAACATTTTTGTAATTTTTCAACCTTTCTTTATGAACACATATTTATTTTTTGTACAGTGTCTTATTACATAGTACTGTAAGGCCTGGAACTCACTATGTATGTAGACCAGGTTGGCCTTGAACTCATAGCCACATACCCGTGCTCCTTTAGTACTGGGATTGAAAGCATGCACACCTCCCTGGATGAAAAGCTAATTTGTAACACCAGAAATATCTATGAGATCGAGAAAGTGACAGTTTTCCTTGTTCCAAACCTCACCTGTTGCCTTTCATCATAAACAAAATCTTATATTCTAGATACTTCAACATATAAGCGAGAGTACAAAATGCAATAAAGGAGCTTCATTTGGGAAAGAATATGCACGTCTTCTCTTGCTTTGATGATATAATTGGCATGTACCAACCTTTTCTTTCTTCATTCTATATATTTATTTACTTGTGGGATATTACAATATGAGAAACTTGGAACACAAAATCATCTAAATGACATGTGAGACTAGTTTTAATTGCTCTACTGCCTACTAAAATAACAGTCATCAGAAGAAGTAATCATTAAATTATATAGAGAATAACATATAAGTTCATTTTATGTTGTAAATTAACTAAAAATAAGTTTATTTAAAATTATATTCTGATATCTTTTAAGTATGATATATTTTCGGTTTATTTTTTAATACCAGGCATCTTTTACTGAGAAATGTAAATAGAGTTTTGATAAATCGAGTTCACTGAGCAGGGGACTACTTCAAATGGAGATACATTTACAGATATTTTAATAATATATTACCTTGAAAATCATATTATATTTCAAATGACAAATGTGGATCTACCTTTCATGAAAATTAATAATTTATTTTTTGATAGTTGGTGAATCCCTTTGTTAAATTGAAATGCATTCACAGAAAACAACAAATGAAATTTTAAAAATGTCTTTTATAGCATAGCATAATATGACACACCTATGACTAAAGAGTAAGAAGACACATTGCTTTTTGATATTTCTGTAATCTTGTCTGTTAAAGATACCTCCATATTTTAACAGGGAATATATATAGTGTGACACCATTTGCTTACTAACACTAGCCACTACACGACATGAAGTTTCATTGAATTCTTATGATGAGACACATAACTGTTCATTTGAAGGAAGATGTACCTTTTCCTTTCAGCTGTTGCAGGATTTGCTGCATGAGGTCTTGTCCTGTGGATATTTATTGCAATTAGTATCAGGCTTTTCTTCAAAGTTCTCATCTCCATGGGTATAGGACTTGGCTCCAACATTAAATTTTTTGAAGCTTTTTCTCTTCAGACTTTTTGATTTATTTATTTACTTTTGTCTTGCTTGCTCTTTGTTAGTATAGAACTCTATAAGGGTGCCTATTCATATTCACACAACAGAGTCAACATTAGGCTGTCTTGAAATCTCTACATAAAAAGTAGTTCATTATTTTGTAATTTATCTTCATGCAAATTATTAAGACAATGGCATAAAACAGTCACATTCTTGGCTAAAATATTACAAGAATGGTGTCTAGCCCAGGTACTAATATTGTTTTCCTCTGAAACCTCTTGAGAAGGGCTACCATAGTCGACATTGCTCCCAGCACTACTGTCTCTGATAGTATGCCCTGTTAACCTCCACTTACAGCATTCAACTGCTTTTCTAGTCCAAATTCCCAAAATCTTTCATATTGCCCCTACAAGCAGTATGCTCAAGCATGTCACAGCAATATCCCAGTGCCTAAGACCAAGTTACTTCTTAGTTACTTCTGTCTTTTTGAAAATAAGCCATAAACAAAGGAACTTATAAAATAAATTCTTTAATTTTGAGCTTGCCTACAGTTTCAGAGGGCAAGCCCGTGACCATCATGGCAGGGAACATGCAGCAGCTAAGCAGACATGGTGGCAAAACAGATACTGGAAGCTTCTATATTGATCTGCAATTTGGAGACAGAGGGTGGGTGACTAGGTCTAGCATGGGCTTTTGAAACTGTAAAGTCAACTACTAATGACACACTTCCACCAAAAAGGCAACACCTCCTAATCCTTCCTAATCCATTCTACTAACTGTAGACAAGATATTCAAATATTTGGGCCCATGGGGCCCTTTCTCATTCAAACCACCACAAAGGCACTACCTAAAACACAAAACATGTGCTCCATAGGGTATTTAGATGAAAATTGTCATGTAAAAACATCAAAAAATATAGAAGATGGTTTTACAGAAGGTAAAGGATGGCTAATGAAGTTAATTTATGTTCCAAGTTCCTTGTTAGTGAAGAGAAGTTTACCTGAGGTAGTCTCAAAACAGTTTGTTTAGTTGTCTTTTGCTTCTCACAGACCTGTTTGGATCAGTGATTCAAGCAGTTAAAATATCTTCAGTCACTTTCTCTCAAACTTTCATTCTTCTGTTACTGTAAAAATGTTTGTGTGCACGCATACATACACTATTATAATCCTAATGTTCTCTTACTCTACCTCAAATAACCCCATGGAGCTTTGGAGAACTGTGGTTAATTCTCCCAAGGAGGAAGATTTTCCTGTGTTCTCATAAGACAAACTTGTCCGACAGGAAGAGGTAATAGCTGTATGCCCATGTCTTCACTGTTCATTTCATATTGTTTCACCTCCTCTTGAAAACACATTAAAATCAAAATGACCTCAAAACATGTACACTATCACGCTAAGTTTTCATTGAACACATTACATGTATATGTGTTTAGACAGGTGGCATGAGAAAGCTTGGGTATCTTGCCTACCTTAATGAGTAGATCATGTGCCATATCTCCATTTGTTGACGTTGATTAAATAGTACATGAAATATATCGAATATGAGTTACTAGCTAAAGTTCTAGCTAAAGTTCAGGGAAATGCTATATACTCTAGAGATGAATTGTGCTTAACATTGACTATGTAGTTTTTTTGTGTTGTTTTTATGTTATATATAATTATTGCTAAATATTTTAAAAAACAGCCTGTATGCTTAATAATAGTCATACGCAAGCTTGTTATGCAAGCTAAGCTGTGAACCTTTAAAAGCCAGTCTTTTTGAGTTGAACTTTACATAACTTTCATCAGTATATACTCTGTATTTAGCAAATTCTTAGCAATTCTTCACTGAATTAATAAAATGAGTAACTAATTATTCAGTGCTTTACAAATTTTAGAAAATATGTCACACAAGGAGAAGCATACATATGTCACTGTTTTGAAAGTGTTTTAGATTTTTAAACTGGCAGAGGTTAGCAGCCTTTCCTAGAAAAATAAGGAAAAGCTAAATGTGAATGCTCATAGTGCACCCATCAGGATGTGCATCATTCACCCAGTGGTAGGCCTAATGCCTATTTATTGATCCATGATCAAAGAGTCCCTAAAATGTGAAACTTGTTTATGTTAACTAACATCTTTATGACTATTGTTTGACCTCTGTCCTTTTTATGGGATCCTGACTTTGTGTTTATCGTGGTGTACTGGAAAAAAAAATAGCATATGACAGCCTCTTATTTATCAAACAAAAGGCAAAAATTAAATATATCATCATAAGTTAAAAGATTTTGATATAAAGTTTCTGGGCAAGGAGGACTTTGTGAATTGGGATAGACAGTACTCCATTTTTGTCACATGAGACAAATAAAAACTCAATCAGAAAGAGGCATGTGATAAAAGTACCAGTGTATTCAAGAGTATGGATAATTTTAAGTTCTAAACCAAGTAAATAGACAAATAGGAAATAAATAGCCAATTTAAGGTAGCATCATAAAATTGGTAATCACCTAGTTTTCTGGATAGGGAATAATTACAATGTTTGTATCACCACCTACCAGCTTGACCCATTTGGGTGTGTTGTAGACCGACAGAAGTATATAAATAATGACATAGCAATTCTGTGGCATGAGAAACTTATACTTGTATCCAAAATGGGTACGAAGGCAAGCTGAAATTACAATAATTTACTGTAGTCACCTCCCTCATTTTTGCTTTTATGAGATGTTTAACATGTTAATCTTGATGATTAAGGGGTTAGGCAATGACCAGTATATGTAATTATCTCATCACTACTGTCATCACAACATCATTATATTTTTCATAAAAATTTGGGGGTTTATCTTTAGCTTGAGCAAAATATGAATGCAAATAAATCCCAGCATATTTATAAAACAATAAACAATATTAAATTAAATTGCTCTACCATGTTTTAAAACTGGTTATCTAATTTCTTTCTCGGCCCTTTTGTCTTTGATGTACAGGAGGGCTTCTGATTTTTTTGAGTTGATTTTGTATCCAGCCAATTTGATGAAGGTGTTTATCAGTTGAAGGAGTTCTCTGGCTAAATTTTTGGGGTCACTCATATATATTATCATATCATCTGCAAATAGTGATACTTTGACTTCTTCCTTTCCAATTTGTATCCCTTTGATCTCCTTTAGTTGTCTTATTGCTCTAGCTAGGACTTCAAGTACTATGTTGAAGAGATATGGAGACAATGGGCAGCCTTGTCTTGTCCATGATTTCAGTGGGATTGATTTAAGTTTCTCTCCATTGAATTTGATGTTGGCTATATCAGATGGAATGGGAGGATGTCCTCCCTTATCAGTGGACTTGGAGGGGGGCTGGGAGGAGATGAGGGAGGTATGGGGAGAGTGGGAGGGAATGGAGGAGGGGGCTATGGCTGGAATACAAAGGACATAAGCTGTGATTAATATAAAAATAAATAAATTACTTAAAAAAAGAATTGTAAAAAAGAAAAAAAAGGTGGTTATCACTATGTTGCAAAGCATTTTCATAAGCCAAGTAATTCTCTAAGTATTTAGTAATCAGGAAGGAAAACAATTGTCACTGCATTTTGAAAGATGTTATTCTCTATTTCCTTTTTTTCATTGCATTCTCCATCACTACAGTGAACTAGAACCTTAGTCATGCTTAATAATTTAGACTTTATCCATTTACTGAATCAATTATTACCATTTGAGACTTCACAAAACACATGTGCAGAATTTAGATAACCAATCTTTCAAAAATGTAATTCGGTGTCTAAATCCTGTCTTATCAAAATACAACTTAACAGACCTCTGAATGTTCTCCTTTCCTGTTCTTTTCCATTTCCCTTCAAATTGCCCACAGTGTTCTAATTGTATCCCACAGTAAACAAAGTGTTATGAACAGTACTCTGCCTCTGGAAACATGTTTTGTTTTCTACTATGTTTTGTTTTCTACTACAGGATATTGCACATGGGACCTAACAAAAGCTAGGCAAGTTCTCTACTATTGAGTTACAAGCCCAGCCATTTTTTTTTACATTTTAAAAAATTTTGTAACAAGGTGTCACTGAGTTTTCCAAGCATGCCTTGAATTTGTGATCCTTCTATATCAGTCTCTAAAGCAGCTGAGACTGCAGTCCTATGTACCACCAGGACCAACTAAGAATTTGAAGAGATTTCAAATTAAAGTTATTAAAAACAGCATGTTAGAATTATTAGAATTAATTTTAAACCTATATGCTTAAATTGTACTAAATTTTGTCCATAGTAGCATACTAATAACCATATTTATTCTATTACTTTGGGATACGTTAATAAGCATATAAAATAATTCTGTCAAGAACTAATCTTAAAGCAGTATCTCATTAAGTTGACCATGCTAATAATTTTACTAAAGCAGGGAGATGGGTTCGTTCTATGTTGATAACTGTTCATTTAATTACTCAATTTAAACACTGTGATAATGAATAGCAAAGAATGGAAGGCAGATAGAGATATTAACTAAAGAAGGTACGTCTAGTAATCATGTATTCAGAGACATTCCAGATTGAACACTTAGACATGTACAAAAACACTTTCTGATTTTTTTTGAATTAATTTTATAACCAACCACTTTGCTGAAGATGTTTATCAGCTAAAGGAGTTCTCTGGTAGAATTTTTTGGGGTCATTCATGTATACTATCATATCATCTTTTCTTTCTGATTTGTATCCATTTGATTTCCTTTAATAGTCTTATTGCTCTATCTAGGACTTCTAGTACTATGTTGAACAGATACGCAGAGAGTGGATAGCCATTCCTTGTCTGTGATTTCAGTGGAATTGATTTAAGTTTCTCTCCGTTTTGTTTTTGGCTATAGGCTTTTTGTATATTTGTCTTTACTATGTTTAAGCATGTGCCTTGTATCCCTGATTTCTCCAAGACTTAAACATGAATGGGTGTTGGATTTTGTCAAATGGTTTTTCAACATCTTAGAAGATGATCATGTGGGTTTTCTCCTTCAGTTTGTTTATATGGTACATTACATTGATGGATTTCCACTTGTTGAAATACCCCTGCATGCCTGGGATGAAGCCTATTTGGTCATAGTGGATGATTTCTTTCATGTGTTCTTGGATTCGGTTTGCAAGTATTTTATTAAGTATTTTTGCATCAATGTTCATAAGAGAGATAGGTCTGAAGTTCTCCGTTTTGGTTGTGTCTTTGCACAGTTTAGGTATCAAGGTGACTGTGGCTTCATAGAGTGAGTTTGGTAATATTCCTTCTGTTTCTATTTTGTGGAATAGTTTGAAGATATCTGGGGTAATCTCTTCTTTGAAGGTCTGGTAGAATTCTGCACTAAAACCACCTGGTCCAGGGCTTTTTTTTTTTTTTTGAGTGGGGGCACTCCTTGATGACTGCTTCTATTTGCTTGGGGGATATAGGACTATTTAATCTATTTACCTGATCTTGACTTAATTTTGGTAAGTAGAAAATTGTCCATATCATTGAGATTTTCAAATTTTGTTGCATATAGGCATTATTTTTTATTTAAATGTAATTTATTTACTTTTATATTAATCAAAGGTTAGGTACTTTGTATCCCAGGTGTAGCCCCCTCCCTCATTCCTTCCCACTATCCCCATCCCTCCCTCATCTCCTCCCTGTCCCAATCCAAGTCCACTGATGGGGGGAGGACGTCCTCCCTTTCCATCTGACCCTAGCTTATCTTGTCTCTTCAGGGCTGGCTGCAATGTCCTCTTCTGGGATCTACCTAGGCTGTTCCTCCCGGGCATGTTGGGGGGGAGGGTCGAAGAGCCAACCATTGAGTTCATGACAGAAATAGTCCCTGTTCCCTTTACTAGGGTCTCCAGTTGGATACTGAGCTACCATGGGCCACATCTGAGCAGGGGTTCTAGGTTAAATCCATACATGGTCCTTGGTTGGAGAAACCGTCTCATAAAAGACCCCTGTCCCCTGATCTACTTGGTCTTTATGGAGTTCTTGTTCTCCCCAAGTCTTACTAACTCCCCCTGTTTTCATTATTATTCCCTGCCCTCTGCCGAAAGCTTGGTTGCGAGTCTTAATATCTGCTTTGGTACATTGCTATATAGAGTCTTTCAGAGACCCTCTTTGTTATGCTCCTGTCCTGTTGCTTGTTTTCTCATGCATATAGGCATTCTTATTAAGACCTAATGATTGTTTGCATTTCCTCAGTGTCTGTCCTTATGTCCCCATTTTTGTTTCTGGTTTTGCTGATTTGGATAGTTTCTCTCTGCCGCTTTAGTTATTTTGGTTAAGATTTTGTCTGTCTTGTTGATTTTCTCAAAGAACCACCACTTGTTCTCATTGTTTTTTTGAATTTTTTAACTCATTGATCTTTGTAGGATGTGTTCTTATGCTGACCTATAGCCAATTGCTTATCTCTAACTTACTCTGTTCCTGGAGTCTGTACTTCAGACTGGGTCTGACCGTCTCTGATGTCTGGAACATTCTCCAGGAAGAAGAGGAAAGAGTTTGACTAATTTTTGAGTTGGTGTTGGTGGTTTAGCTTTACCTAAGCAAGTAAGGTTGCAGGTCCCTGTGCCAAAGTGTGGGTGTGGGCATGGAAGTGTGCCTTGAAGGACAAGTGTGCTAAGTGTGCTAGAGAGTGTAGATGCTTGGAATGGTGGAGCATAAGTGCAGGAGGTTTGGTGGGCTTGTTCATGGGCACAGTGAACATGAGCAGGTGGCCTACAGGCCTGTTGTACTGTTGTCCTAGTATTCAGATCTGTCCAGTCTCTAGGAATTGTTTGCCTGGACTCAACTGGTAGGTACACAAAACAGGGGCTTCAGTGTTGAGAATGCTGTCCCAAGGATACTGAAGTTGCCCACAGTAGGTATGTGGGTAGGAGGGATCCGATGTCTGGTTGCCCCATTCTCTACTCTCAGATTTGGGCCTGCAGGGTCAAATGAGAATGTAGAAGATCCCATCAGCTCAATGTTGTCCACTGTTTTGTTGCTGGGCCTGGAAGCCTGTGTTTGGGGTAGCTGTCTCTGCTGTCTCAGTCACTGAGCATGGAGGCTCCTGCTTGGGCTAGAAGCTGCCTTCTCTGCTACAGTTGCATACCTGTGAGGCTGGTACAGCTTCCAGCCACAGCTGCAGTCCGGGAAGCCTGTTCAGCTGCCCGTGGATCTGGGAAGCTTTACTACTACTGCCTCTGCAGACTCAGTCAACAAGCATGTAGGCTCATGTTTGGAACAACTACTGCCTTCTTTGCCAAGCATGGAGGCCCATGCTTGGGGCAAAGGGAAATGCAGGGAGGTTGAATGTTCTCCACTCTCTGTTCCTTGAGATGTCCATGGTTGACCTGGATTCAAATGGTCCCAGTTCCTGGGTTGTCTCCTCTTGCCCAGGAAACCTCAATGTGGATATTTTGACTTCAGCTGCCCCTACACTCACTAATTTCGGAGTTTCTGATCCTGTGCTCCTCAGGAATGATGCATGCACTTGGTTCGCCACCAAGTATCGGTTGCCAGTGTGAATTCCTCGAGACTAGAGGTAACAAAAGTGTATTTAAAGTGACACAGATAGGAATATTACCAGTGGCTGTTTCTTCCCTTCTGTACCTAGTGATTTGGTTAAAAGACTCAGCTTCTAAGTTCTCACAGGAGAGTGATTATGTATTTAACATCCAGACTTTCCTAGATGCTTCTAAGTGGTTGTGTTTTTCATTAGCCTTAATCCAGGAGATTCCACGGCTGGCAAATAATATTCCATCAGGAGTGTGGATTGTAATGTAGACACCTCCCACAACACCTTACCCTGAATATAGAGACCGGACCAAGCCTCCAGCTAACTTGCTTGTCTTTGTGGGATTATAGAACCCAGCAGCATTCAATCCATTTTTGGTTCTACAAGAAACAGTCTGGCTTATTTTATGCTCTTCAAATCTGTCCATTTTCCTGAAAATAGCCTAATTCATTCTTTACGGTTGAGTAAAATCTCATTTCCTGTATTCACCATATTTTTATTCATTTATCTGCTGATTGGCATCTGTATAGATTATATAACTTGTTTATTATAAATAATAGTACTATAAACTCGGATAAACAGTTATCTCTAATTTATTATTAGATAAATGAGTATATATGCATGATGTGTTTTGATCAAATCCATCACCTCTCTCCCTCTCCAGGTTCTACTGTATCTCGCTCCACCATTAATTATCTCCTCTCAATTTCAAGTACCCTTTTTATGTGAGATGGGGGAGTAGTATATGCCTTGAAAATTTTTAATTTATTTATTTTTATATCAATCACAGGTTAGGTACTTTGCATCCCAGGCGTAGCCTCCTCCCTCATTCCCTCCCACCCTCCCACTCCCTCGCTCATTTCCCTCCTCTGCGCCCCCTCCAAGTCCACCAACAGGGGAGGACCTCCTCCCCTTCCATCCAAACCCAGCTCATCCTGTCTCCTCAGGGCTGGCTGCAATGTCCTCCCCTGGGATCTAGCGAGTATGTCACTCCTTGGCTTGTATGGGGGAGGGTCAAAGGGTCAGCCATCAAGATCATGACTGAAACAGTCCCTGTTTCCCTGAATAGGGTCTTCAGTCCTACACCGAGCTATCATGGGCCCCATCTGTGCGGGGGTTCCAGGCCACATCCACACATGGTCCTTGATTGTAG
>CM053742.1:46203502-46220284 GCA_028658305.1 Pachyuromys duprasi
CAGAGGGCGAGAAGTAACAATAGATCTGGGGGAGGTTGTTGAGACTTGGGGAGAACAAGAGCTCCACAAAGACCAAACTGAGCAGGGCACAGGGGTCTTCTATGAGACGGTTTCTACAATCAAGGACCATGTGTGGATGTGGACTGGAACCCCCGCACAGATGGGGCCCATGATAGCTCGGTGTAGGACTGAAGACCCTATTCAGGGAAACAGGGACTGTTTCAGTCATGATCTTGATGGCTGACTATTTGACCCTCCCCCATACAAGCCAGGGTGTGACAGACTGGCTAGATCCCAGGGGAGGACATTGCAGCCAGCCCTGAGGAGACAGGATAAGCTGGGTTTGGATGGAAGGGGAGGAGGTCCTCCCCTGTTGGTGGACTTGGAAGGGTCGGGGAGGAGGGAGGCAAGGGAGGGAGTGGGAGGGGAGGAGGGACTGAGGGAGGGGGCTACCTTTGTCGTTGGGTATACGAAGATGATGTAACAGCTGACAGGAAGTATGCTACAGCTGCAATTACCCAAATTGTCTTCATGATGATGTCGAGTTATCTATGCCTTGACTTCATCCAGGTTTGCTGATGTGTTTTTTTTAATTTTTATATTAATCACAGGTTATGTACTTTGTATCCCAGGTGTAGCTCCCTCCCTCATTCCCTCCCACTCAGCAGATATTAGCCATATGATACAGGGTAAACATAAGAATCTATAGCCCTAAAGACGCTAAACAATAAGGGTGACACTAGGGAAGAAGATTAATACTCGTTCAGAAGGGCAATCAGAATATATATCAGAAGTAGGAGAAGACAAGGAAAAGGACAGGAGCCTTCCTCAGAGGACCTCTTAGAGACTGTACGTAGCAGGGGATCTAAGCAGATGCTGAGACTCATAAAACTTTGGGTGGAGTTCCGGTGTCCTTATGGAAGAAAAGGGAGATAGAAAGACCTGGAGGGGACAGGAATTTCACAAGAAGACCAACAGAGCAAAAAATCTTTGGGCCCCGGGGTGTCTAAAGAGAATGGTACTCTAACCAAAGTCCATGAATGGAGAGGACCTAGACCCCATGTCCAGAGGAAACCCATAGGCTGCTTAATTTCCAAGTGGGTTCCCTAGTAAGGGGTACAAGGGCTGCCTCTGACATAAACTTAGTGACTGACTCTTTGATCACCTCCCCCTGGGGGTGCAGTCTTGGCTGGCCACAGAGGTAGATGATGTATCCAGTCTTGATGAGACATGACAGACTAGGGTCAGATAGAAGTGGAGAAGGTCCTCCCTTATCAGTGGACTAGGGAAAGGTTATAAGGAGAGAAGATGGTGGGTGAATGGACTGGGACAAACCAGTGAGGGGGTTGCAGTGGGAATACAAAGTGAGTAAATTGTAATAAATAAATAAATAAATAAATATACATATATATATATATATAATTCATTTAAAAAAAGAAAGTAGCACAAAAAAATCTCAAGGGGAAACACATGCTGGAAAAAAGGTGAAGAATATGGAACCCTCTTCCATTGCTAATTGGAATGTAACCTTGTACAACAGTTTGGAAATCAATCTGGCACTTTCTCAGAAAATATGGAATAGTGCTACCGCAAGATCCAGTTTTACCACTCCTGAGCATATAACTGAAAGATGCTCCATCTTTCAATAAGGATATTTGCTCAACTGTGTTCATAGCAGTTTTATTCATAATAGCCAGAATCTAGAAACAACCTAGATGTCTTTCAACTGAAGAATGAATTCAGAAATTCTGGTATATTTACATAATGGAATACTACTAAGCAATTAAAAAACATGGGAATCATGAAATTTTCAGGCAAATTATGAGAACTAGAAAAGATCATCCCGTGTGAGTTAACCTAGAATCAGAAAGATACATATGGTATATACTCACTTATAAGTGGATATTAGCCATACAATATAGGATAAATATACTAAAATATATAGTCACAAATCATCTAAACACCAAGGGAGACCCTAGGGAAGGTGCTTATTCCTCATTATGCAAACAGCATAGACATTGGAAGGAGGAAAAGACAGGGTATAGGACAGGAGCCTTCTACATAGGGCCTCTGAAAGACTCTTTCCATCAAGTTATGGAAGGTGATACTGAGTCTCATAGCCTAATTTTTTTTTTGAGTTAGAAGTTTATTTTATTTTATTATTTTTTAAACATTTTATTTTATACTAATCACATGTTATGTACTTTGTATCCTAGCCATAGCCCCCTCCTACATGCCCTCCCTATTGCCCCTCCCTCCCTTATCTCCTCCCTGCCCCTTTCCAAGTCCACTGATAGGGGAGGACCTCCTCCCCTTCCATCTAACACTAGCTTATAAGGTCTCTTCAGGAATGGCTGCAATGTCCTCTTCTGTGGCCTAGCAAGGCTGCTCCTCCCTCGGGGGGCGAGGGGGTCAAAGAGTCAGCCATTGAGTTCATGACAGAAATAGTCCCTGTTCCCCTTACTAGGGTACCCACTTGGATATTGAGCTACCATTTGCTACATTCAAGCAGGGGTTCTAGGTTTTATCTATACATGGTCCTTGGTTGGAGAAACAGTCTCATAAAAGACCCCTGTGTCCTGATATATTTTGTCCTTGCAGAGCTCCTGTCCTCTCCAGGTCATACTAACTCCCCCTTCTTTCATATGATTCCCTGTGCTCTGCCAAAGGGTTAGTTATGTGTCTTAATATTTGCTTTGATACACTGTTAGGTAGAGTCTTTCTGAGGCCCTCTGTGGTAGGCTCTTGTCCTGCTACTTGTTTTCTCCTACATCCGATGTCCGCCCCATTTGTGTTTGTAAGTGAGGATTGATCATCTTACCCCAGGTCCTCTTTCTTGTTTATCTTCTTTAGGTGTATAGATTTCAGTATGTTTATCCTGTCTTACAGATCTAATTTTGGGCAGAGTGCAGGAAACTTTATGGAAGAATAGGGAAACAGAAGGACCTGGAGGGGAAAGCAGCTCCAAAAGAGACTAAGAGAGCCAAAATTTCTAGGCCCAGGAGGGCTTTCAGAGACTGATACTCAAACCAAGGGCTCTATACATGGAGAAGACATTGACCCCCTGCTCAGAGGAAGCCCATAAGCTGGTCAGTTTCCAAGTGGTATGCTAGTAAGGGGAGCAGGGTCTGTCTCTTACATGAACTCAGTGCTGGCTCATTGATCATCTCCCCCTGGGTGATGTAGCCTTGATAGGTTACAAAGGAAGATGATGCAGCCTGCCCTGATGAGATCTGATAGGCTAGAGTTAGATGGAAGGGGAGGAGGTCTTCCCTATCAATAGACTAAGCAAGGGGTATAGGGTGAGATAGGGAAGATGGGTAGGACTGGGATGAGATGAGGCAGGGGCATACAGCCAGGATACAAGATGAATAAATTTAAAAAATAACTAGATAGATAGATAGATAGATAGATAGATAGATAGATAGATAGATAGATAGATAGATAGATAAATTTAGGTGTGTGGCATTTCCTGTTTTTTCAGTCAGTTGTTGACAATACTATTAACTCCAAGTGAATTGTGAATTTAGTTTTTTATGCTTTTAGTTATACCTATTTTGCCACTTTATATTCATATGTATAAACACCAAAGATACTGGGGATATTTTCAGTGAATTCACCCTTTTATCCTTTTATAGCATCCTTTTTTGTTGTCTGCATTTTTGCCTTTTTCTCCTTATCTAATGTTACTACGTTTACTCAAGTGTCCTTTTCATTGCTGGTAGCATGATATATTTTTCTCTATTCTTTCACTTTGGGTTTCTGTGTGCTCTTTTATTTACATGGGTGCTTTGCCTGCATGCATGCACATATGTGTGTCTGGTGTCTTGGATCAGAAGAGGGTATTGAGTAGCCTGGACATGGAGCTACAGATGTTGAGAATAATCATGTGTGTGCTGAGAATTAATCCTAAATCTTCTGGAAGACCATCTAGTACTTAAACCACTGAGCCAACTCTCTAGCCCCCTTGCGTTTGTTCTTAATAATAGTCATGCTGTTGAAAGCATACAATTATATCACATCTCACATATCCTGTTAACTTTATTTTTGAATTAATATTATCAATGGAACAGTTTATTTCCAAATTCTTGTTTTCATAATTATCTATAGATTCAACTAAACAGTTCATGCCTAGTGTCTTTTTAACATTTCAAATATCACTTGTCATTCTCTTATTTATGTGTATTTTGTTTGTCTTACGTGTGTACATATGTATGATATGTTTGAGTATATGAATATTTTCATATGTGTGGGCTCATACGTGTATATGTATGGTATTGCACATGTCTGGTTCTATTTGTGTAGAACCAGATTTTGGGTCAAGTGGATTCCTTCCTTGATAACGTTCTGCCTTATTCTTTGAGGCCGCTTCACTCAGTTGAACGCTAGAGTTCTCTGATTTTCTAGTCTGACATAATCCATTGATCCCTTGCCTCTGCCTTCCAGTACTGGAATGTTGGGCAGGCCACCATGCTTCCTCAGCATTTATGGAGGAATTGGGGGTCTGAACTCTGTTCAGCAGATGCTTTACTAACTCATCTCTCCAATCCTTACATGTTCTCTGATGGGAAGTACTTTCATCTGCTTTCTCTTCTCTACAATTCATGATGCCTCTCTGTGATTTTAATACAATATATTGCATATATACTTCGCCTTAGTTTTCTCTGAGCTTCTGGAGTCTTGATTTTCATTTATTTTGGAAACTTCCCAACAACTATCACTTTATCTACAGTATTTCCTTTTTCTCTGTCTTCTGGCATACAAGTTACATCTTTTAAAGTTGTTCAAAAATTCTTGTATTTTCTGTAGATTTCTCGGTATTTTCTTTCTTATTTTAACTTAGTACTTCTTAGTCAAATGATTGTCATATTCAATGATTTCGTATCTGACTATTAGTGCAACAAAAGTAATCTATTTTGTTGTAAACATTATTTCATTAATTATTAGAGTATTTTCTAGATTGTGTTCTTAGCACATTTACCCTCCCAAACTCTTCCAATAACTATCCTCTCCATCCTCTCCATCTTATACACTCAACTTTGAGATTTCTTTTTTTTTCCCATTGATTTCAGTTTGTGTTTGTCATGAAGTGTTGTGAGTAGGGTCTGCCTTGGCATGTGATGAACTTACTGGGAGCCACACTATCAAAAAAACTGACTCATTATCTCCCATAAGCTATCAAATGATAATATCTCCTTAGTTAATGGTGTGACTTTGCACCTACCTACTCTTCTTCTATGCTGGAGCTTGTGCACATGTGGTCCATGATAGCACAATCACTGTGAGTTCATATGTGCAATTGCACTGTTGTTTCTGGAAAACACTGTTTCCTCAAAGACATCCACTACCTCTACCTTTTACAGCCTTTCTACTCCGTCTACAAGAAGATCCCTGAGCCCTGGGGAGGAGGGGGAAGAATAACTTATGCAGTAGTGATTTGATTTCTATCTTTCATTTTCATTCTTTTTTGGAATATTTTTCCCTCTACTTCTAGCACCCAGATCTTTACTCCTTTTATATTTTCCATTAGGACCTCATAATTTACTAATCAGTGTTATTTTCAATTCTCTAATCAATCAAAGCTCTATGTTGTGCCTGATTCTGCTATCTTGCTTAATTTTTTTCTTCAGAATATGTATTTCCTTCTTTTTTTAGAAAGCCCTGCATTTTATCGTTGTTACTGTGTTTGAACATTAAACATGATGCATTGAGCCTTTAGTGTGATAATTTATGCTAATGTGTCTAGAACTAGATTGGGCTTAATGATTTGTTCCTACATAATTAGTTTCTCAATTGCCTTTGTTTTCTTTTATTTTTCCCCTTGAGTTCCAGATCCACTGTGCTTGTCAGTAATCCTCTATACTCTAACACCTTTAGCTGTGACCTAGTCTTGCAAACTGCAGAGTATTCCAGGCTTATTGGCATTTTAAGGTGTAGGACAATATATTCTTCACAATATTCCATTTAAACAGCAATTCTTCAGTGGAGTTATACCTCTAGCCTCTGAGCGACATTAAGGTTTCCATTTTACAAAGTTCCCATTCCTCTTTATTGTGAATAAAGGACTAAGTAAGGGACTGGGATGGCAGAAATGTCATTCTTCTGGATGTACTGTAATTTCGTTTCCTTTGAAGAGTGGACTTTCTTAAAGAGACTGATAGAGATATATTGCATTGTCACTTTTCTTTTAATTCTAACCAGGCCATTATAAAATTTTGTTTAGCTCTTCAATATGAAAGAATAGTGAGGTTCAGTTCCTGGAGATAAATCATATGAGTTTATGCAGGGCCTCACTAAAATTATGATAAGCACTGTTTCTTTTTTCATATTCATATAACACCAAGTAGTCAACCCTAAAATCAAATATATATGGATATTTTGTGTATATGTATACATGCATATAATATTTACTGCCTATATACTATATATATATATAGTATAGTATATATACTGTAAATATAAGTATATATGCAATATATCCTAATATATATGAGTGGTAATGAACAGACACAGAATGTTACATTAATACATTATTTGCTTATGTGAAATAATTACAACTAAAGGAAAAGACATCATGAATTTCAGGGGATCTGAGGTGGTGAACACCTTGTAAGGAGGAACAGAAAGAAGGAAATTTTAAAATTATATATATATGTATATATATATACATACACACACATGCATGCATGCATACATACATATATATGATTTTTACTTTATGTCTATAGGTGTTTTTCCTGTGTAAATCTGTGCATGAATGATACCCATCAATGCCAGGATGGGCCATTGGGTCCTTTGAAGGTAAAATTCTAGGGAGATATGAGCTGCCCAACATGAAATTGAGCATGGTTCCACTGGCAGAACAGCCAGCATTCTTAACACCTGAGCAACCTCTCCAGCTCCTAATTATATATTAATTCACTTTTTAAGAGTTGCTCAAGATTTATGATTTACAATCTAAATATCTGCAACTTAGGAAGAGAAGATATATGCATAAGCATTTATACTATAATATGAAAACTTTATGTATTAGCACAAAGGAGGTTAAGAGTTGACTAAAAGTCATAGTATCACTACTTACAGATGAAATGATAGTATACATGAGTGATGCTAAAAATTCAACCAGAGAACTCCTTCAGCTGATAAACAACTTCAGCAAAGTGGCTGGATACAAAATTAACTCAAAAAATTCTTGACTTGCTGCTTTTTAAATTCTTATTATTATTTTCTATTTTAATTTTTATTAATTATACTTTATTCACTTTGTATCCCCCCCATAAACCCTTCCCTCCTCCCCTCCCAATCCCTTGTTTGTTCTTTGATAAATTGCTCTTAGCAATACTGTCTCAGCCTTGCCAGGACACCAAGGAAGACAATGCAGTCAGTCCTGATAAGACCCAATGGGCTACGGTCAGATAGAAGAGGAGGAGGACCTCCTCTATCAGTAGACTTGGAGAGGGGCATGGGAGGAGATGGGGGAGGAAGGATGGGATTTGGAGGGAATGAAGGAGGGGGCTACAGCTGGAATGCAAAATGAATAAACTGTAGTTAATATAAAAATTAAAAATTTAATTAAAAATCAATAGCCCTCTTGTATACAAAAGACAAAAGGGCTAAGAAAGAAATTACAGAAACTACACCCTTCACAATAGCCACAAATAACATAAAGTACCTTGGGGTGACTCTAACCAAGCAAGTGAAAGACCTGTTTGAAAAACAACTTCAGGTCTCTGAAGAAAGAAATTGAAGAAGATATCAGAAGATGGAAAGATCTCCCATGCTAATGGATCAGTAGATTAACATAGTTAAAATGGCCATCCTGCCAAAATCTATCTACAGACACAATACAGTTTCTATGAAAATACCAAGACAATTCTTTACACACCTTGAAAAAAATTCTCAACTTCATATCGAAAAACAAAAACCCCAGAATTGAGAAAATGACCCTGTACAACAACAGATCATCTGGAGGCATCTCCATCCCTGATCTCAAGCTGTACTACAGAGCAATAGTAATAAAAGCTACATGTTACTGGCATAGAAAAAATGGTGGATAAATGGAATCAAATAGAAGACCCAGAAATAAACCAACACACCTACAGATACTTGATTTTTGAGAAAGAAGCCAAAACCATATAATGGAAAAAAAAAGACAGCATCTTCAGCAAATGGTGATGGTCTAACTGGATGACTACATGTAGAAAAATGAAAATAGATCCATATTTATTACCCTGCATAAAATTAAAGTCCAAGTGGATCACAGTCCTCAACATAAAACCAGACACATTAAATCTGTTAGAAGAAGTGGGGAAGAGCTTTGACCTCACTGGCATGGAAGACAACTTCCTGAACAAAACACCAACAGCAAAGGCTCTAAGATAAACAATAATAAATGAGACCTCATGAAACTGAAAATCTTCTGTAAAGCAAAAGACACTGTTATCAGAACAAGATGACAACCTACAGGCTGGGAAAGGATATTCACCAACCATATATCTGACAGAAAGCTAATATGCAGAAGATATAAAGAACTCAAGAAGTTAAAAAGAAACAAATCAAGTAATCCAATTAAAATGGAGTATAAAGCTAAACAGAATTCTTAATAGACGAATATGAAATGGCAGAGAAACACTTAAAGAAATGCTAAACATCTTTATTCATCAGGGGAATGAAAATCAAAAGGAGCCTTAGATTTCACTTTACACCCACCAGAATGGCCAAGATAAAAACTCAAGTGACAATACATGCTGGAGAGGATGTGGAGAAACGGGAACCCTACTCTATTTCTGGTGGGAATGTAAACTTCTATAACCATTTTGGAAATCAATCTTGTGCTTTCTCAGACAATTAGGAATAGTGCTTTTTCAAGATCCATCTATACCACTCCTAGGCATATATCCAAAATATGTTCAAGTATACAACAAGGACATTTGCTCAACCATGTTTGTAGCAGCTTTATTCATAATAGCCAGAATCTGAAAACAACCCAGATATCCCTCAACTGATACATTTACACTATGGAATACTACTCAGCAATTAAAAACAGGAAATCATGAAATTTGCAGGCAAATGGTGGGAACTGGAAAAGGTCATATTGAGCAAGGTATCCCAGAAGCAGAAAGACACACACAGTACATACTCATTTATAAGTGGATATTAGACATAGAATATAGGATGAACATACTAAAATATATACATGTAAAAAAATCTAATCAAGGAGGACCTTGGGTATGATGATCAATCCTCACTCAGAAAGGTGAATGTGATGGATATCGGAAGAGGGAGAAAAGAGGCAACAGTACATTAGCCTACACAGAGGGCCTCTGAAATCCTCTATCCAATAGGGTATCAAAGCAGATGCTGAGACTCCTAACCAGACTTTGGGAAGAGTGCAGGAAATCTTATGAATGAAGGGGGAGAAAAAAAGACATAGAGGGGACAGGAGCTCCACAAGGAGAGCAACAAAACCAATAATTCTGGGCCCAGGGGTCTTTTCTGAGACTGATACTACAACCAAGAACTATGCATGGAGATAGCCTAGAACCTCTGCACAGATGTAGTCCATGGCAGCTCAGTCTCCAAATGGTTTCCATAGTAATAGAAACAGGGACTGTCTCTGACATGAACTACATGGCTGGCTCCTTGATCACCTCCCTCTGATGGGGGAACACCCTTACCAGGCCACAGAGGAAGACAGTGCAGCCAGTCCTGATGAAATCTGATAGGCTAGGGTCAGATGGAAGGGGACAAGAACCTCCCCTATCAGTGGACTTGGAGAGGGGCATGGGAGGAGATGAGGGACGGAAGCTGGGATTGGGAGGGAAAGAGGGAGGGGGCTACAGCTGGGATACAAAGTGAACAAACTGTAATTAATATAAAAATAAAATTAAAATTAAAAAGAATTGAGTCAAAAATACTTAAGTTGAAATCAGTAATGTCTCATGTAATATGAATTTAAAATTTTTCTATTAGGAAACATTTATTGTACATAGCAATGCATTTCATAATGTTTGTTGTTCTAGCTTATCATCTATTTGAACACTTTTATCTCTACATTCCTTTCTTTCTCAATCTACATGAAATACATTTAAAATATTTTATGTATCTGTATAGATTATGGGAAGGGAAACACATGATATGAGCCTTATTGAATATGGGTTTTTCATGGAAATATAATCCTTAGTTGCAAATAATTTTCTTGTTTGCTTGCTTACAGTTTTAGTGGGTTAGTTCATAATCATCATGGTAGGAGTCAAGCTAAGCATAGTGTTGGAGAAATAACTCAGTTATTTATATCCTAACTCATAGGCAGCAAGCAGAGAGAGAGAAAGAGAGAGAGAGGCAAAGACAGAGAGATAGAAAGAGACAGAAACAGAAAGAAAGAAAAATTGCACTACTAAGCCTAATAATGGCTTTTAAAACCCCCAAGCTCTCTCTCAGTGGAACACTTCTTCCAACAAAACCACACATCTTAAGTCTTCCCAGCTTCCCTAAACAGAATGCAAGCAAGTCAGACACATGAACCTATGGGTGGCAGTCTCATTCAAACCAACCACACCATATTTTTTAGCATATTTTCAAACAATAAGTGATGATAATTGTCTGAGTTTATAAGTATCTCTTTTATTCCATGGGTCTTCCTGTCTGCTTATTTTATTTTGTGTTTTCACAATTTATTCATTATATATCCTAATTGACCCTCTGTCAACCCCTCCCTGTCTCCCTGTCCCTCACACTTCCCTCTTCTCCCCCACCCCCCATCCGTTTCCTCCAGTCCACTGAAAGGAGGAGTGTTCCTCCTTTGCCATCTACAAATAGTTTATCAAGTCTCATTAGGACTAACTGTACCCTCTTCCTCTGTGGCCTGATAAAGGTTGCATCACCAGGGACAATTGATCAAAGAGCAGGCAACCGGGGGCGGGGAGGAGGGAGATGAGGGAGGGAGTGGGAGGGTGGGAGAGAATGAGGGAGGAGGCTACGCCTGGGATGCAAAGTACCTAACCTGTGATTGATATAAAAATAAAAAAATTTAAAAAAAAAGAGCAGGCAACCAAGTTCACGACAGAAGCAGCCCCTGCTCCCTTCACTCAGAGATCCACATAGAGACTTGAGCTGCCAGTCGGCCACATCTGAGCAGTGGGTCTAGGTCTTCTCCATGCATGGTCCTTGGTTGGTACATCTGTCTTGGCAGGATCCTTTAGCTTTGTTGGTCTTTTTGTGGGTCTCCTGTCCCCTTCATGTCTTTTTCTCTCCATCCTCCTCTTTCTTCAGAAGACTCCCTGCATTCTGCTCAAAGTTTGGCTGTGAATCTCAGCATCTGCTTTAATACCCTGTTTGGTGGAGCCTTTCGGAGGACTCTCTATAGTAGGCTCTCATCTTGTTTCCTCTCTTCCACCACTTCTGGTGTCCATCTTGTTTGCCATTCTGAATGAGATTTAAGGATCCTCCCTAGAGTCCTCCTTAGCTTCTTTAGAATTATAGATTTTAATATGTTTATCCTAAATTATAAGACTAATATCTGCCACTAAGTGAATGCATACTATGCGTGTCTTTCTGTTTCTGGATTACCTCACTCAGGATGATCTTTTCTAGTATAATTCAAATTTTATGATTTCATTGTTTTTATTAGCTGAGTAGTATTTCATTGTGTAAATGTGCCACAATTTCTGTAACCATTCCTCTGTTGAGGGATATCTAGTTTGTTTCCAAATTCTGGCTATTACAAACAAATCTACTATGAACATACTTGAGGAAATGTTGCTTTTGAAAGGTAGAGAATCTTTTGGCATACACCTAGGAGTGGTATAGCTGTATCCTGATGTAGTGCTATTCCTCATTTTTTGAGACAGTGGCAGATGGATTACCTGCCTGTTTTCATGTGAGTGCTATGCACTATCTATAGGATAACTTAAAATCAATTATGATTATATTTGCAGCAACATTCTTTTTGCTCAGGACAGCTTTGGCTATTCTGTATCTCTCACATTTTCATAAGAATTTTAGAAATATATTTTTTATTCCTGTAAAGAATGCCATTGAGGGACTGGAAAGTTAGCTTCATGGTTAAAAGCACTGGCTGTTCCTACTGATGATCCAGGTTCAATTCTGAGCACCCAACTGTCTGTAACTCCTGTTCCGGGGTATCCAACACCCTCACACACACATATTCAGGGAAAACACCAATGTACATAGTAAATAATTTAATTATAATGAAGAATTCCATTGAAAAATTTAATAGTATTGCATGGATTATGTAGATTGCTTCTGGTGATAGGGCTATTTTCCTGGCGCTATTTCTGTGGATCAGAAGCATGCAAGTATATATATTTCTTTTTTTTCTAGCATCTTCAATTTTTTTTCAGAACTTTAACATTGTTATAGTAGAGGTCTTTTATATTATTTGTTTGGGTTTTTCCTAGGTATTTTTAAAGGTTTATTTATTTTATGTGTATTAGTGTTTTGTTTGTACCATGTTCATGCCTGCTGCCCATGAAGCCCAGGAGTAGATATTAGACCCACTAGAACTGGAGTCACAGATGGTTAGCACATAGGAGCTGGGAACCAAACTCTAATCCTCTAGAAGATCAGCCAGTGTTCTTAACTACTGAGCCATCTCTCTAGCCCCCTAAATGTTTTTAAGTGCTTGTATATGATGTTTGTTGGGAGAACAGCAAAAGGGCTTCAGGTCTACAGATCTCCCAAGAAACCAAGAATGCTAAGCATTCAGGATTTTCTTTCCTATCGGAAAGATGTTTAAAACAACAACAACAACAACACACAAACAAAAACCTGTTCTTCCAGAAACAGAGGAGGAGCAGATGGAGTAAGAATAGGGGAAGAGAAAAGGGGACAGGAGGGACCTGGAAGAGAGGAGTAGAAGCTGCATTCTGTATGAAAAATAAAATAAAAAGTAACACAAAACAGAAAAACAATAAAAACAACAACAAAATCCTGTTCTTCCCTCCAGAAAGCAGGGAACTGAAAGTGATTAATTGCTTGGAGATAGGCATTTCTTTTTGGACCAGGCCATATCAAGCTCCTTCAACCAGAACCAGAAGTGGCTAGTAATCAATCTTTCAAGAAGAACTCATCCTATTGAAAGAAATGATATGTGCCCTGAGATGATTTTCTATGTGGCTGTGCTTCCTTGTGCACTGCGGACTCTATTACACCAGGAAAACTTTTTTCCAAATTATTCTGTGTTTAAATTTGTTTGGAATAAACCAACTGACACCTGACTCTTTGGAAGTCCTGGTCAATCTGAAATGAGTCTTCATTTTCACCTTTTTATAGTTTGCTTCCGTGTCTGATACCTGCAGAAATCCCCTCAAATATTGTTTTCCTGATTTACTTTTGACTGTGTTCATTATAAGTATGTAGGACATGTACAGATCTTTGTATGCTGATTTTTATACTATAATTTGTTCAACGTGATCACCAGCTCTATAAATGTCATGCTAGAGTCTTTATGTATTCTTATATATAGGAATAAATCATTGTTTAAATGTCTGATTGAGTTTAGTTTGATTTTAAATGTATTTATTCTGGCTCACCCAGGCAACTGACTTATAATTTTCTTTTTTATTGTGTTCTTATTTGTTTTGGGTATCAGGGTGATACTGGTTCTATAGCATATTTTAAGTACCATTATTTCCTTTTATATTTTATGGATTGTTCAAGAACATTTCCCATAGTTGGTCTAAGATGGCAGCCCGGGAGAACACTGTGATTGAGGAGTAGGACAGCAGTTTCGGCACGGCAACCAGGAGACTGAAATCTGGGACCTTAAAAACCAGAGATTGTGATTGCCAGGTGAGCAGAATTCCTACGGTGAGGAAATCAAGTGGGAAAGTCCTAGAGACACCCAGTTAATCCCTGGAAAAATTCAGGGTGAGCTGCTGTGCAGAACCCTGATCTGAATGAGCAGCTTCTCTTGGTGCCACCAGTCACTGGGACCGGGACACACACAGTCTCCCGGCCAGGCTGAGGCACCCTAGAGACCATTCCAGTCCGGGTGCATCAGTTGCGCACATAGGCTAAGCCTGATCTGACCATGCAGCTTCCTACCAACCCGACAGCCACCTGCCACTCCACCAGACGCCATCTTTGACAGAGGCTCAGAGTTCCCAGTCCAGACTGATACCAGTCCAGACCTGGGAGAAACGGTGGGCACACATCCGCTAGCTCTATTTGGAATGTGCAGCCTCTCGCGGCCTGCCAATTATCACATCTGACTTGGACACATAGTTTCCAGAAGAGACTGAGGCACCTCAGATACCAGGCCAGACCTGGGAGAAACGGTGGGCGCACATCTGCTAGCCGTGAGCAGAACATGCTCTTCCCACTGTGCCAGTGCAACCAGCCGCCACCCCGGAGAAGGACACATAGTAACTGGTCCACACTAAGGTGTCACCTGATACCATCCCAGACTAGGGTGTACAGCCCCTAGCTCAGAAGAAGGTGACCACAGCACAACCCACTGACCTCTGAGTCCAGCCTGTGGAACCCGCCACAGTGTGAAGAACACTGGGAATCCAGGAAACCTGCACAGGCGCTTGCCCTCAGTCTGTGCTTGCTAAACACCCTAGTGCAATAATCCCCTCCTGAGCTTACTCCCAAACCCCATATATCAACCTTATATACACCTCTAGCACTCCCCTTTAAGACACCTTCCCAGCACACGATCACACAAGCACGCGCACACACACACACTTATTCCCCCTCCCCAACAACAAAACTGTGCCAGCGGCGGCCTTTCCTCCCACAGGGACAACTGAGGCAAATACACACACTATCAAACACCTGGAACTCCCTGATCTTCTTGAAGAATACTGCAGACACCAGAGACTGACAGTTCCAGTCTGAAGTTCAGCTTCAAGGAACAAACAGCTCCTTGAGCATATATAAACAAATGCCCAGAAGTGGATGTAAGAACTCACCCAACAAAAATCAGGACACCATGGCCACACCACAAACACCCAAAAGCAATGGAGATTTTAATTCAGTGGAGACACAGGAAAATTATGTTAAAGCTATGATTATGCAGATATTAGAGGAACACGAAGAGGGGCAAAGAGGAAATGAACAAGGCCCTCAAAGAAATTCAGAGAATATAACTGCCCACATAGAGGAACAATTAAAGATATACAGAGAGGAAACAAAAAAAAATAGGAACCACAGTCAATGAGATGACGGAAACGATACAAAGCATGAAAACAAAATAAGAATCTATACAGAAGACACAACCTGGAACTGGAGAACTTAGAGAAAAGATCAGGAACCGCAAAGGTAAGCGTCACCAATAGAATATAAGAGATGGAATACAGAATCTCGGGAGCTGAAAATATACTTGCTGAAATGGATTCCTCACTCAAGGAAAAAATAAAATAGGAAAAGTTCCAAACACAAAACATCCAAGAAATCAAGGACTCCATGAAAAGACGAAACCTAAGAATAATTGGAATAGATGAAAAAGAAGACTCCAGGCTCCAAGGACCAGAAAATATTTCTAAGAAAATCACAGAAGAAAATTTTCCCAACTTAAAAAAAGAATTGTCCATAAACATACTAGAAGCGTACAGAACACCAAATAGACTAGACCAGAAAAGAAATACCTCTCGTCATATCATATTGAAAACACTAAACCTACAAAACAAAGAAAAAATATTAAAGGCAGCAAGGGAAAAGGGTCAAGTAACATATGAATGTAGACCAATCAGAATCACACCAGAATTCTCATCAGAAACTATGAAAGCCTGAAGGGCCTGGGTAGAGGTCATGCAGTCTTTAAGGGATCACAGATCCCAACTAAGACTACTATACCCAGCAAAGCTTTCAATCAACATAGATGGAGAAATCAAAATTTTCCATAACAAAACAAAATTCATGTAATATCTACACAGCAACCCAGCCCTACAGAAGGTACTAGAAGGAAACCTTCAGTCCAACGAAAATAACTACACCAAAGAAAAGATATGATACAGATAAATTCCCAACAAAAAAGAAAAAAAAATGAATCATAGTAAGAACACCAACTCCACAATAAAAGGAAATAACAGTCATTGGTCACTATTATCTATCAATAACAATGGACTCAACTCTCGAATAAACAGACACAGTCTAACAAAATGGTTGCAGAAACAGGATCCAACATTCTCATGCATCCAAGAAACACACCTATGCAACAAAGATAAACACTACCTCAGAGAAAAGGGCTGGTAAAACGTGTTTCAAGCAAATGGACCCAGAAAACAAGTTGGGGTAGCGATCCTAGTATCTAATAAAATAGACTTTCAATCAAAACTAATCAAGAAAGATGAGGAGGGGTACTTCCTTCTCATCAAAGGAAAAGTCCAACCAGCGGACATCACAATTTTGAACGTCTATGCACCAAATACAAGACCACCCACATTTGTAAAAGAAACATTATTAAAGCTGAAATCACACATCGATCCCAAAACCCTAATAGTGGGAGACCTCAACACTCCACTCTCACCAAGGAACAGATCATCCCATCAGAAGTAAAACAGGGTAAAAAGGGCACTTACCGAAGCCCTAAATCAAATGGACCTAATAGATGTCTACAGAACTTTTCACCCTAGATCGAAAGAGTATACCTTCTTTTCAGCACCTCATGGAACCTTCTCCAAAATAGACCATATTATTTGTCACAAAGCAAGCCTCAGCAAATAGAGGAAGATTGAAATAATCCCTTGTATCCTATCTGACCATCATGGTCTGGTCTAAAGTTGGACCTCAACAACAACAGAAATAGCAAAAGGC
>CM053742.1:46220784-46241510 GCA_028658305.1 Pachyuromys duprasi
ATTTGCTCAAACATGTTTGTAGCAGCTTTATTTGTAATAGCCAGAACCTGGAAACAACCCAGATGTCCCTCAGTTGAGGAATGGTTACAGAAATTGTGGTACTTTTACACAATGGAATACTACTCAGCAATTAAAAATGAAGAAATCATGAAATTTGCAGGCAAATGGTGGGACCTGGAAACAATCATCCTGAGTGAGGTATCCCAAAAGCAGAAGGAAACACTTTGTATATACTCACTTATATAGACCTATAGGATAGGATGGCCATGTTGAAATCCTTACACCTAGGGAAGATAAGTAAGAAGGAGGAACCAGGGTGGGATGATCAATCATCAGTTACATGGACAAATGGGATGGACATTGAATGTAGGAGAAAACAAGCAACAGTACAGGAGCCTACCACAGAGGGCCTCTGAAAGACTCTAACTAACAATAAATCAAAGCTGATATTAAGACTCACAACCAAGCCATTGTCAGAGTGCAGAGAATCATATGAAAAAAGGGGAGTTAGTAAGATTTGATGAGGACAAGAGCTCCAGAAAGACCAAATAGATCAGGGTACAGGGGTCTTCTATGAGACTGTTTCTCCAACCAAGGACCATGTATGGATACAAACTATAACCCCTGTTCAAATGTGGACCACGGTAGCTCAGTACCTAACTGGCTAACCTAGTAAGGGGAACAAGGACTATATCGGTTATGAACTCAATGGCTGGCTTGTCGTTTCCCCACCCCCCAATGGAGGGGCAGCCTAACTAGATTCCAGAAGAGGACATTGCAGCCAGCCCTGAAGAGACATGATAAGCTAGGTTCAGATGGAAAGGGATGAGGTCCTCCCCTATCAGTGGACTTGGAGCGGGGGCAGGGAGAAGATGAGGGAGGGATGGGGAGAGTGGGAAGGAATGCGGGAGGGGGCTACAGCTTGGGTACAAAATATATAACCTGTGATTAATTTAAAAATAAATAAACTACTTAAAAAAGAACATTTCCATTTCTTCTTTAAAGGTGTGGTAAAATTAATTCATGAATCCATCTTTGCCTGTGTTGTTTTGGTCTTTATCACTTCAGCCTCACTATTTCTCATAGATTTGATTTTCTTCCTTATATCCTCTTGTTTTAATTTTGCTATATTATATGTATATTTGTAAATATTATATGTATATATGTATGTATAACTTGATCTTTTTTTATATTTTCCAACTCAAGGAGTATAACTCTTCAAAATATACCATAACATATCTCCAAATTTCATTGCTATCTTATAATAAACCCATAATTTTCATGTCAACTTTAAAAAAATTGGACATTCTATCTTTTAGATAGTTGACTGAATATCTTTTGAATACTATTCATCTTCCCCAAGAATCACCTTTTTAATTCATTGGTTTTTTTATTGTTCTTATTTCCAATTCCTTATTTTTTTTCTGATCTGTATTATCACACTTCACTGATTTCTGCTTTGCTTCGTTCTTATTTTTCTAAGACTTTGAAAAAATCAAGTTAAATATTTGGTATTCCTCTGATTTTTAAATTAAATTGTGTGTGTTGCATAAGGTACATGTGACAAAGCATGCATATGAAGGTCAGAGTATGGAATACGTGATCTGATGTTTTCCTAGAATTAGTGTTTTTGTTGGTTCTGATATTATTGTGATTTCTTTGTTTTCAAGTATGATTTGGTGCTTTTCTCTTATAGCCTTGGATATTCTTTAATTTTGAAACACATTTGTCTCAACTATTATAGAAATTTTGTTGGTGGTCATCTCTGTTCAATATTTTAAATTTTCATGTCTAAAAGCCCAACTACTTCCTTCAATTTGTAGAAATGTTAAGATTTTATAAATACAGTTTCAATGCCCTTCACTCATACTTCTATTTTTGTCATGGTCATTATGTTAGTTTGAGTCTTTCAGAAGTTGATTCTTTTATTATTTTGGGCAAAAACTTAATGTTATCTAAATGAATCCTTTCAAATTATACCCTTTGCATATAATTTACCTGAATTAAAGCACTATGTATAAACTATGTATATGTATGTTTACTCTATTAGTGTTTGATAAACTCTCATGAGCAATAACCTAGTTTTAATTTATTTGAAGTTACAGTTCTGCAATGGATTTTATACTAAGGTATACTTTAGTCTATATGTTGATATTCTTTATGTTTTCTACTTTACTTTATATATTTCACCTTTATATATAGAGAGAAAAACAGATACACAGAGAGTGGGAGTGGAGTATAAGGAGAAAAGAGATTCAATCTTCCTACTTGTGTGTGTGTGTTTTCCAATGTTTTCCCATTAGGTACCAATCCACTCTGGTACATCAAGTTGCAGCAAGACTAGACACATCCTCTCTCAGTGAGGCCAGGCAAGAGAGCCCACCCATGTGTAAGGGATCCAAAAGCAGACAACAGAGTCAGAGACAGCCCCTGATCTAATTGTTAGGGGATCCACATGAAGAATAAGTTGCACATCTGCTACATATGTGTATAGGGCCTTAGTCCAACCCATGCATGCTCTTTGACTGTTGCTTTAGTCTCTGTGAGCCCCCATGGGCCCAGGTTAGTTTACTTTGTAATTCTTCTTGTGGAATCCTTGACCCCTCTACTCCCAACCCTCCTCTGACTCTTCCAGAAGACCCCTGAGCTCTACCTATAGTTTGTCTCTTGGTCTTTGCATCTGTTTCCATCAGCTGCTGGATAAAGCCTTTCAGAAGATAGTTTTGCTATGCAAGCAGAGCAGAGAATCATTAGTAGTGTCAGCGGTTGGCTTTCTCCTATGGGAGAAAGTTGGTTTGCCTCAATCTCTGCTCCATTTTTATCCTTATACTACTTGTAGGTAGGACAAATTTTGCGTCAAAAGTTCTGTGGGTGGGTTAGTGTCCTCCTTGAACTGGAAGTTCTACCTAGCTACAAGAAGTGGCATCTTCAGGCCCATAGGAGGAGTCTCAGCTGGTAGGCGTCTCATCCATGGTCACCCCCATGGACTCATAGAAACCTTCCCTGTCCCAAAGATAGTACCCCCATAGATTTCCGTTTTCTCTCCCAGACTTCTCTTCTCCCCACTGATCTCCAACTCCTTCTCCTTCCTATCTTTCTCCCACCTGGTTTCCTACCTCCATTTACTTTAGATGTCTTTTTTATTTCCCCTTCTGTATGAGAGTCAAGAGTTCTCCCTTGGACTCTCCATGGTGCTTGTTTTTGCAATTCTGAAGAGACAACTCAAGGTCTCTCTCAAGTTAGGCAAGCACTATGGCACTGAACCACATCCTCAGCTCCCTTATTTGAATTTAGTGGTTTTACTGAGGTATATGTGACATAGTACAAGCTGTAGACAATGAAATTATATATTTACATGTTTCCATATTAAAAGTGACTATATATACATCAACATAATTAAGATAGTCACATAATAATTAGCTTCAAAATATTTCTCTCATTTACTTTTTGTGCTCCTTTCTCCCACTCTTAAACCACTTCCACACTTGGATGTTAATTTATTTTCTATTTTTCAAATTGTTTTCTGTTGCATGAGTTTTGTGTAAATGAAATAGAACAGTACAGCCTTATTTGTGTCTGGCTTTTTTTTTCTTTCAGCATATTTGTCTTGAAGTTTATCTGTTATAACTATCCATACATCGTTTATTTTAATTGCTACAATGTGTGTTTTGTTGCATTAATATACTACAGACTGTAATTTTAATAGAAATATTGAAAATTGACAATTTCTGGAAATTTTGAATGAAATATCTTTGAATATTCATAAAAACTATATTTCAAGGAAATAGGTATTTGTTTCTTTTGGTTAAATACTTTGGAGTGGAGTAATTGAATTATGAGGTAGACATGTTTCGTTTCCAAAACCTGCCAACCTTTTTTTTTTTAATTTAAAGTGGCAAATTATTACATTCCAATTACTACTGTACTGAAATTCTTCATATCATCTGGAAAACTCATTATGAACAACATTTTAAATTTTAACTATGCTAACAGATGTAATGTGCCATATCATTACAGTTTTAAGCTGCACTCCTAGTGACTGATACTGTCTACCCTTCAGGTTATTGGCAAACTCTGCAGATTATTTGAGGATATATCTTAATATAATTTTATAATTAATTTATTATTTATTGGTTACAGTTCATTCACTTTGTATCCCAACTATAGCCCCTTCCATCAGCTCCAAATCCCACCCTCCCTTCCTCATCTCCTCCCATGCCCCTCCCTATGTCCACTGATAGAGGAGGTCCTCCTCCCCTTCCAACTGACCCTACTCTGTCAGATCTCATTAGGACTGGCTGCATTGTCTTCTTCTGTGTCCTGGTAAGGCTGTTCCCCCCTGTCATTGGGAGGTGATCAAAAATCCAGCCAGATGTTTTGGTTCTGTTGCTCTCCTTGTGGAGGTCTTATCCCTTCCAGGTATTTCTATCTCCCCCTTCTTTCATAAGATTTCCTGCACTCTGCCCAAAGTTTGGCCATGAGTCTCAGCATCTTTTTTGATACCTTGCTGGGTAGAGTCTTTCAGAGGCCCTCTATGGTAGGCTCCTGTCCTGTTCCATGCTTTCTCTCTCTTCCTATTTCAGTCCTGTTTGCTTTCTAAATGAGAATTGATCATGTTACCCAGGGTCCTCCTTGATTAGCTTCATTCAGTATACAGATTTTAGTACGTTTATCTTATCTTATAGGTATAGTATCCACTTATAAGTGAGTATATACCATGTGTGTCTTTCTGCTTCTGGGTTACCTCTTTCAAGATGATCTTTTCTAGTTCCCACCATTTGCCTGAACATTTCATGATTTCCCTGTTTTTAATTGCTTCATAGTACTGTATTGTGTAAATGTACCACAATTTCTGTATCCATTCCTCAGTTGAGAGACATTTGAGTTATTTCCAGATTCTGGCTTTTATGAATAAAGCTGCTACAAACGTCGTTGAGCAAATGTCCTTGAGCATATTTTGGATATATTCCTAGGAGTGGTATTGCTGGATCTTGAGGTAGCACTATTCTTACTTGTCTGAGAAAGCACCAGACTGATTTCCAAAGTGGTTGTACAAGGTTACATTTCCAACAGCAATGGAGGAGGGTTTCCCATTCTCCACATCCTCACCAGCATGTATTGTCACTTGAGTTTTTGATCCTAGCCAATCTGATGAGTGTAAGGTGAAATCTCAGGGTCATTTTGATTTGTGTTTCCCTGATGATTAAGGATGTTGAGCATTTCTTTGTTTCTTTGCCATTAGATATTCATCTATTCATAATTCTCTATTTAGTACCCCATTTTTAATTGATTTATTGCTTTTTAACTTGAGTTCTTTATATAGTATGGATATTAACCCTCTATCAGATGTAGGTTTGGTGAAGGTCCTTCCGCAGTCTGTAGGCTGTCATTTTGTTCTGATGACAGTGTCCTTTGCTTTACAGAAGCTTTTCAGTTTCATGAGGTTGCATTTATTGACTGTTGATCTTAGAGCCTGTGCTGTTGGTGTTCTGTTCAGGAAATTTTCTCCTGTGCCAATGAGTTCAAGGTATCTTTTTATTTTTAATAAAACAAATAGTAATATTGCTTGTACAAACTAAACTAATTTGTTATATTTTTTAGGATTTTTAAGTTTATACAATGAAAAGGAGAAACATTACTATAAAACCAGTCTCAGAGCATTATTATGATGGCAAATATTCCAAAGTGAATGAAGAATTTGATTTTTCTAAATTGGTAATTACATTCTTTATTTTTATTTTTTTTTACGATTTATTCATTATATATCCCAATTGAAGTTCCCTCTGTTAACTACCCAGAGCCCTCCTTTCCTTCCCTCTTCCTCCCTATACCACTGGCATCTGCCCATAGCTTGTTATGTCTCATCACCTGGAAATCAGTTCGATGATTTCCCAGAAAACTGGAAATAGCACTATCCTGGGTATATACCCAAAAGATGCCCCACCATTCAATATGGACATTTGCTCAACTATGTTCATAGTAGCTTTATTTGTAATAGCCAGAATCTGGAAACAACCTAGATATCCCTCAATGGAAGAATGCATACAGAAATTGTGGTACATCTACACAATGGAATTCTACTCAGCTATTAAAAACAAGGAAATCATGAAATTTGCAGGCAAATGGATGGAACTAGTAATGGTCATCCTGAGTAAGTAACCCAGAAATTGAAAGACACGTATGTTATACATTTACTTATAAGTGGATATTAGCTCTATAATACAGGATAGCCATCTACAAACCTAAAGAAGCTAAACACTAAGGAGAACCCTAGACAGGATACTTAAATCTTACTCACAATGGCTAATAGGATAGACACTAGAAGTGGTGGAAAAGAGGAAACAAGATAAGAGCTTACTATAGAGGGTTTTCTGAAAGGAAATACCACCAGGGGATTGAAGCAGATGCTGAGACTCACAGCCAAACTTTGGGCAGAACTCAGGGAGTCTTATGGAAGAAGAGAGGGGTGGGGATAGAGGTACATGGTTAGGGCAGGAGCCCCACAAGGAGACCAACAAAGCTAAAATTCTGAGCCTATGGGGTTCTTCAGGGATTGATGCACCAACAGAAGACCTGCTCAGATGTGGCTGACTGGCACCTCACATGTGGATCTCCAAGTGAGGGGTAAAGGACTGCAAGTGAGGGGTGAAGGGCTGCCTCTATCATGAACTCATGCTGCCTTCCTAGTCCACGAAAGAAGAGGATTCAGGTAATTACATTTTATACCAATGCACTTAATTTCACATTGCAATGTCATCTGCAATGGATTCTCTACATAGGATATTTGGACACACATTAATGAACTTGTGACATTTCTTTTTACATCCTTTGGATTTTTTAAGTTGATTTTTTCCTCCTTATTGAGATTTATTATTACATATTCTGAATTCAGACCTTCTATAAGATACAGGGTTTATAAAAATATTTTCCAAAGTTTCAGCCTGTGTTTCATTTTCTTAGAAGTATTGGAGGGATGATTTATTTTTTTTACAAAGCCTAACATGTCAGTTTATTTCATAAATAAATTATGCTGCTGGATCTGTACCTAAAGTATTTTACTTTAGTCAAAAGTCTCACAATTTCCCTCTTTGGCATTGTCTTCTTGAGGTTTTATAGTTTTAAATTTTAAATAGAGCCTTGGCCCATTTTGAGCTATTTTTATTATACAATGTGAGCAATAAAAACAACTAAAAATCTATTAAAAATGCTACCACAGTTCCAAATACTTAGCTTTGACAAAAGTTTGCAACATAGCCTGCAAATTTTCTAAATGTATTAATTTATTCTCTCCATATTTTCCTTTTGAAAAGTCCATTGAATTTTTTCCAGAAATAGCTATGACATCTGTGAACAAACTTCTTTTTTAATTGGATGATTATTTTTTTTCTTGCTTAGCTACATTGCCAAGGACTTCTGCTAAGATGTTAAACAGAAGCGAAAGTAAATTTGAGCATGGTGGTCCATTACAAAACAGAAGGCAAAGAAGCTGTGATCTGAAAACGTGGTACCTTTCTTCAGGCAGTTCCCTGGACACACAGCACTGTCCTTAGAGTGTAGCTCAAAAGTGTGTACCCTGAGTCAGAGCTGCTCCTTATTTCAAGTTTACAGAATCGCCAAAAGATGCAAGGAGCATCACATATTTCTCCATCTGTGAACAAGCAGAATGAATCGAATCTTACCACCCAGTAATTAGAGCTCAGTTGCAGAGGTCTGCTATGGAACTATGGTCAGATATTCTGCCTGTTGAGTTATGGACATGCATGATTCCAAGGCAGAAAGCAAAAAAAGCCTGCCAATCTGAGTTTGCCCCCTGCATGCTATGTAAAGGAAGAAAAAGAGAATGAATCCTGAAAGTCATCCTCTAAGCTCCACATGCATGACTTGTCACATGTATCCAATGCCACACACACACACACACACACACACAAGCACGCACGCGTGCATGCAAAAACACCAGTAATTAAGTAAAATTTAACTTGACTAAAACAGAAATAGTATATTTTCCTAAGATTTTTGACTGACAATCAGTTTCTAAGGAAACATTCTGTGTACTGAAGTATGTAATAAAGTGTCAAGAAACAAACTTAGTTAGCAGTAACCTTTAGAAAATTTAATGGAAATTTATTTGATACTTGGTGGTTGGCTCTTTGATACACACACCCCTCCCATGAGGGAGGAGTAGCCTTGCTAGGCCACAAAGGAGGACATTGAAACCAGTCCTGATGAGACCTGATAAGCTAGGGTCAGATGGAAGGGGAGTAAGACCTCCCCTATCTGTGTACTTAGAGAGGGGCAGGGAGGAGATGAGGGAGGGAAGGTGGGATTGGAAGGGAATGGCAGAGGGAGCTACAGCTGGGATACAAAGTAAATAAACTGTAATTAATATAAAAAATAATAAATTAGGATCCAAGATGGTGGCGTCAAGAGGACACTGTGTCTGAGGAGCAGGGCAGCAATGTCAGTACACTGACCAAGAGACTGAACTTTGGGCCCTAAAACAACAGTGATTGTGTTTCCCAGGTGAGAGGAAACTCCATGGTGTGGGAATCAGTTGGGTCCACTCTCAGGTCACCCAGCCAGAACCCGGAAGAGATCCCAGATCGCACAGGCACTCAGTCTCCAGAACAGAGCCACACACCTGAGTGTCCTGATAACCTTTCTAGGCTGAACTGTGGGCACCAGAGCAGAGACTAGGAGTTCCGGTCTTGAGAAAACACCACAGGAAAGGAAGCAAACAGGACTGACCTTAGGTCATCCAGTCTATCCCTGGAAAAGGTCCTGCAGACCAGCTGGCTTACAACAGCCTGAGCGGGGCTCCAGCTGCGAGCACAGAGACAAGCTGTGTGCTACACTCTCCATCAAAGACAGAACTGTGTGCCCCAGGGCATCAGAGACTGGGTTTCCCTGTCAGGAGAGAATCCCAAAGGGAAGGAAGCAAATGGAGACTGACTTCATGTCACCCCATCTATCCCTGGAAATGGTCCCGCAGACCAATGGGAGCAGAGTTGCCAGCCCAGAGACCTGCTGTGTGCCCAACTCTCAGTCACAGACAGAACTGTGCACCCCAGGACACCAGAGACTATGTTTCTCTGTTGGGAGAAAAACCCCACAGGGAGGGAAACAGCAGGTCTGAGCTTAAAGAACTCAGCAAACCCCTCCTCCCCCAACCACACATGGAAACGTTCTTGGAAAAAGGTCTCAGGTTCCTGCCCAATCACCAGCTTGGAGCCACCACCCACCAGCGGTGTCCTACATGCCACCCCAACTCCACAGACTGGTCTTCCTGTTGGGAGAAACCCCCACAGTGGGGGAAACATCTGGCCCTACCTCAGGACTTCTAGCTCCAGAAAAATTTCTGGTTATCCACAGGCTGCAGACTCTAGCCTCCTGATGCACGCATGAGAGTGGTATTTACTTGCCACTGATTACCGCTTGGGTACTGGGGCAAAGAGTTCCAACGTCAGACCTACAGAAGTCTGGGATCCCCAAGATCAACTGCCAGATACTGATCCAAGGGGCAACCAGTTATCCCTAAGAAAACTGACCAAACCTCAGGGCAACCAGAACTCTGCAGCAGCTAACTAAATTTACAGCAAGAAACCCAAAAGCACCGCAGATGTCTCCAGGACGTCTCTGGGTGAAAGGAGAGGTCTCTTGACTAACAAAGACCACAGTTATCACTCAGGACTGTACACTTGAGGTGAGCTGTGGCAATTCCTGAAAAACACTGGCCATTCAGTGACCATACCCAAAAAGCTGAGGAGACCTCCTTCAGGAAAAATCATCTTCCTGACAAGGGGATTCTCTCTACCACAGGATTCCAGGAACCACCAAAAACTACACCCAACATAGCCCAAGATATAGAGGCCAGTGTAAAAGCTCAACCAACCAAAAACAGAGCAATATGGCATCTCCAGAAACCATTTATCCAGGGGCAAGCAGCCCTGGATACCCCAGCATAAAGGAAATCCAAGAAGATGACCTTACATCTATGCTTATGAAGAGGATAACAGAGGAAAAATAAAATAAAATTCGTAAAGAACTAGAGGAAGATAAAGTCAAACAGGTTATAGCCATCCATAAAGAAATGAAGGAAGATAAAGACAAACAGGTTGTTGCTGGCCTTAAAGATATACAGGAAGTTGTAGCCAAATAGTTTGTGGCCTTTAGAGAGGAAGCAATTAAATCACTAAAAGAAATAAAAGAGAAAGAGGATTGTTCAAACAAACAGCTGAAGGAATTGAAGGAAAATACAGTCAGACAGGTGAAGGAAATGACAAAATGGTTCAAGATCTGAAGATAAATTTGAAAAATTAAAGAAAACAAAAAGGGAGTAAATTGTGGAAAGAACTTAGGGAAGAAAACAGGAACTACAGAAGTGAGTATAATCAGTAGACTACAAGAGATGGAAGAAAGACTCTCAAGTGTGGAAGATACAATGGAAGAAATCAATGTATGCATCAAATAAAATGTTAAATATAAAAATGTCTGATATAGACCATCCAAGAAATCCAAGACAACATGAAAAGACAAAAACCTAAGAATAATAGGTATAGACGAAAAAGAAGATCCCCTCCTCCAAGGCCTAGAAAATATTTTCAACAAAATCATAGCAGAAAATTTTGCCAACTTAAAGGAGAGGCCTATAGGAATACAAGAGGCTTACAGAACACCCAATAAATTAGACCAGAAAAGAAAATCCTCCTTACACATAATAATCAAAAGAGTAAGAATACAGAACAAAGAAAAAATACTAAAAGCTGCAAGAGAAAAAGGCCAAGTAACATATAATGGCAAACCCATCAGAATCACACCTGACTTCTCAACAGAGACTATGAAAGCCAGTAGGGCCTGGATGGATATCGTGCAGAACCTAAGAGAACACAGATATCAGCCCAGGCTACTATACCCAACAAAACTCTCAGTCCTCATAGATGGAGAAAACAAGATATTCAAAGACAAAAAAATTTTTTTCAACAATATCTGCACACAAATCCTGCAATACAGAAATACTAGAAAGAAAAAATACAACTCAAGAAAACCAACTATTTTCAAGAAAATACAGGGAATAATTAACCTCACTACAACAAAACAAGAAGAAGCCAAGCAGACAAACTTACTACCACAGCTAACATCAAAATCAAAGGATCTAACAACCACTGGTCATTAATGTCTCTCAACATCAGTGGACTCAATTCTCCAATAAAAAGACACAGACTAACAGAATGGATGTGCAAACAAGACCCAACAATCTGTTGCATACAAGAAAGACACTTAAGTCACAAAGTTAGATATTACCTGAGGGTAAATGGCTGGAAGAGGGTTATCGAAGTAAATGGACCCCAGAAGAAAGCAGGAGTAGCCATTCTAATACCTGATTAAATAGTCTTTCAACCAAAATTAATAAAAAGACATGGGGAAGGACACTTCATCCTCATCAAGGGAAACTTCCACCAGAAAGACATCACAATCCTGAACAACTATGCCCCAAATACAAAGGCAACCACATTTGTAAAAGAAATGTTAATAAAACTTAAATCACACAAAGATCCCCACACATTAATAGTGGGACACTTCAATAAACCACTGTCAACAAAGGACAGGTCAACAAAACAGAAATTAAAAAAAGAAACAGTATCTCTTATAGAGGCCATGAATCAAATGGAACTAACAGACATCTATAGAACCTTATAACTAAACATAAAAGAAGTCACCTTCTTCTCAACACCTCATGGAACCTTCTCCAAAATAGACCATATGGTTTGTCACAATGCATGCCTCAACAGATAAAAGAAGATTGAAATAATCCCTTGTATACTATGTGATCACCGTGGACTGAAGCTGGACCTCAATAACAACAACAGAAATAGCAAAAAGCCTACACACACATGAAAACATACAACTTGCTACTGAATGACAGCTGGGTAAAGGAAGAAATAAAAAAAGAAATTAAAGTCTTCCTAGAATTCAATGAAAATGAAGACACAACATACCCAAACTTATGGGACACAACTAAAGCAGTGCTAAGAGGAAAGTTCATAGCACTAAGTGCTTTCAAGAAGAAATTCAAAACATCTCTTTCAAGCAACTTAATGGCTCACAAAAAAGCCCTAGAGGAAAAAGAACCAGACACACAAAAGAGGAGTAAGCAGATGGAAATAATCACACTCACGGTTGCAATCAATAAATTCTTTAAGAAAATCAACAAGATAGACAAACCCTTAGCCAAACTAACTAAAAGGCAAAGAGGTACTATTCAAATTAACAAAATCAGAAATGAAAGAGAGGACATAACAACAGACACTGAGGAAATTCAATCGTTAGGAATTACTTCAAAAGTCTATATACCACAAAAATTGAAAATCTAAATGAAATGGACAATTGTATTGATCGATTCAAATTACCAAAGCTGAATCAAGACCAGGTAAATCAACTAAATAGTCCTATGTCCACTAAGGAAATAGAAGCGGTCATCAAAAGTCTCCCATCCAAATAAAACACAGGGCCAGATTTTCAGTGCAGAATTCTACCAGACCTGCAAAGAAGAGCTAACTCTAATTCTATTCAAACTATTCGACAAAATAGAAACAGAAGGAACACTACCAAACTCATTCTGTGAAGCCACAGTCACCTTGTTACCTAAACCTCACAGAGACCCAACAGAGAAAGAGAATTTCAGGCCAATGTCCCTTGCAAATATCAATGCAAAAATACTCAACAAAATACTTGCAAATTAAATCCAAGAACACATCAAAGGTATCATCCACTCTGACAAAGTAGACTTCATCCCAGACATGCAAGGGTGGTTGAATATATGGAAATCCATCAATGTGATCCACCATATAAAAAAGCCGAAAGAAAAAAAAAACACATGATAATCTCCTTAGATGCTGAAAAAGTATTTGACAAAATCCAACATCCATTCATGCTTAAAGTATTGGAGAGATCAGGGATACAAGGCACATACCTAAACATAGTAAAGACAATATACAACAAGCCTATAGCCAACATCAAACTAAACGGAGAGAAACTTAAGTCAATCCCACTGAAATCAGGGACAAGGCAAGGCTGCCCACTCTCTCCATACCTCTTCAACATAGTTCCTGAAGTCCTTGCTAGAGCAATAAGAAAATTAAAGGAGATCAAGGGGATGCAAATTGGGAAGGAAGAAATCAAAGTATCACTATTTGCAGATGATATGATAGTATACCTCAGTGACCCCAAAAATTCTAGTAGTGAACTCCTACAGCTGATTAACACCTTCAGCAATGTGGCTGGATACAAAATTAACTCAAAAAATCAGTAGCTCTCCTGTATACAACAGACAAAAGGGCTGCGAAAAAATTAGGGAAACAACATCCTTCACAAAAGACCCAAAGGGCGTAAAGTGCCTTGGAGTAACCCTAACCGAGCAAGTCAAAGACTTGTATGAAAAAATTTCAAGTCTCTGAAGAAAGAAATAGAAGAAGATATCAGAAGATACAAAGATCTCCTATGCTCATGGCTTGACAGGAATAACATAGTAAAAATGGTCATCTTACGAAAAGCAATCTACAGATTCAGTGCAATTCCCATGAAATTACCAACACAATTCTTTACAGACCTTGAAAGAAAATTTCTCAACTTCATATGGAATAACAAGAAACCCAGAATTCCTAAAGCAATCCCCTACAGTAAAAGATATTCTGGAGGTATCTCCACCCGTGATCTCAGGCTGTACTATAGAGCAACAGTAATAAAAACTGCATGGTGCTGCCATAGAAACAGAATGGTGGATCAATGGAATTGGATAGACCACCCAGAAATAAACCCACAAACTTATGGATACTTGGTTTTTGACCAAAGATGCCAAAACCACACAATGGAAAAAAGATAGCATCTTCAACAAGTGGTGCTGGTCTAACTGGATGTCTACATGTAGAAAAAATGCAAAAAGATCTATAATTATCACTCTGTGCAAAACTAAAGTCCAAGTGGATCGAAGACCTCAATATAAAACCAGACACAGTAAACCTGTTAGAAGAAAAAGTGAGGAAGAGCCTGGAACTCATTGGCACAGGAGACTACTTCCTGAACAGAACACCAACAGCATAGATTCTAACAGCAACATTCAACAAATGGGAGCTCATGAAACTGAAAAGCTTCTGTAAAGCAAAGGACACTGTCGTCAAAACAAAACGAGTGCATATAGATTGGGAAAGGATCTTCACTAACCCTATATCTGACAGAGAGTTAATATCCAGACTACATCTAAGTAAATAACTCAAGAAGTTAAACAGCAACAAATCAAGTAATCCAATTAAAAAGTGGGGAACAGAGCTTAACAGAGAATTCTCAATAGAGGATTATCAAATGGCAAAGAAACCCTTAAATAAATGTTCAATGTCCTTAATCATCAGGGAATTGCAAATCAAAATGACACTGAAATTTCACCTTACACCCATCAGAATGGCTAAGATGAGTAACTCAAATGACAGCACATGCTGGAGAGGTTGGGGAGAAATGGGAACCCTCCTCCACTGGTGGTGGTAATATAAACTTATACAACCACTCTGGGAATCAATTTGGTGCTTTCTCAGACAATTAGGAAGAGCGCTTCCTCAGGATCCAGCTATACTACTTCTAAGCATATATCCAAAAGAGGCTTAAGTACACAATAAGGACATTTGCTCAACCATGTTTGTAGCAGCTTTATTTATAATAACCAGAAGCTGGAAACAGCCAAGATGCCCCTCAGTTGAGGAATGGACACAGAAATTGTGGTACATTTACACAATGGAATATTAGTCAGTGATAAAAAACACAAACAAACAAACAACAAGGAAATCATGAAATTTGCAGGTAAATGGTGGGAACTGGAAAAGATTATCCTGAGAGAAGTAGAAAGACACACAAGGTATATCCTTACTCACAAGTGGATATTAGACTTACAATATAGGATAAACATACCAAAATCTTTTCACCTAAGGAAGGTAATTAGGAAGGAGGACTTTGGCTAAGATGCTCAATCCCCATTCAGAAAGGAAAATAGGATGGGTATCAGAGGAGGGAGAAAACAGGGAACAGGACAGGAGCCTATCACAGAGGGCCTCTGAAAGGTTCTACCCTGTAGGGTATCAAGGCAGATGCTGAGACTTAGAGCCAAACTTTGGCAGAGTGCAGGGAATCTTATGAAAGAAGTGGGAAATAGTGGAGATAGTAAGACTGAGTGAAGACAGGAGCTCCATAAGGACAGCAACAGATACAAAAAGTCTGGGCACATGGGTCTTCTCTGAACCTGATACTCTAGCCAAGGACCACTCATGGAGATACCTGGAACCTCTCCAAGGAGGTCATTATCCAAGTGATCTCCATAGTAATGGGTACAGGGACTGTCTCCGACATGAACTGATTGACCTGCTCTTTGATCACCTCCCTCTGAGGGGGGAACAGCCTTCCCAGGCCACAGGAGAAGACAATGGATCCACTCCTGATGAGACCTGTTAGACTAGGATCAGAGGGAAGGGGAGAAGGACCTCCCTTATCAGTGGACTGGGAGAGGGATAGTGTTGGGGAAGATGGAGGGTGGGATTGGGATGGGAGGAGGGTGAGAGGCACAGGGGGATACAAAGTGAATAGACTGTAATTAATAAAAATAAAAATAATTATATAAATTAAAAATTTAAAAAGAGAGAAATATAGCCCTTTCATAGCATTTTGTTCTTGGGTTAAGCTGAAATCAAATATAAGCAGAAATTTTAAACAGGAATTGCAATTTCTAGAGTCTAAACACCATCAATGGCTTAATATCTGGGTTTCCCTTGATATTTCTTCAGTAGGGTAAGAATAGCAATATTTTTTACATTATTGTTATAGAATCAATAGGCCAATGGTAAGAAAAGTGATTATTCACTAAATATAAGAGCAAGTTGATTTTCATACCTACAGCTTAGCTACCATTATATTTATGTCTATAAACATAAATGTCTCCAGAAGCTTTGAGTGTTCAGTGATGGATTTCATTTTGGAGTTCAATGTCAATTTCTCCACTTAGATCACAATGCCTACAAGACTGTAAAGCAGTTTCAGTTGATGCCATTCTTACTATGTGTTATATCTGCAATAAGTAAAACATATCTTTTCTCTCAAAAATTCTGATCTACTTTATAGAAGCATTTTCTGGAGACCAGAAAAAAAAACTCTAATCTATAGAAATAAAAATGAAAAGAGTGAATTACCCTTTTATCTTTTCTTGTCTGGAAGTCTTAGAAAGGATTAGTAAGTACAAGTGAGGCTAAATAAAGAAGCTTACAGGGGGAAATATCTTTAATGAACAATTGGAAACTAGATCACAACAGGGAGGACTTTTCTCTGTATAAGAACTGCATGGCAACAAAGAGACCATTAATGTGAGGGAAGAATGAATCTGGCAATTATTTTATCAGGAGGAACTGGTAAAGATAGGAATAGTCATATCGAGTCAGAGACATGGCTGTACTCAAGACTGAAAATAATAAATATAAATTTACTCAAGACTGAAAATAATGTGCTGTTATTGAATTCCATGTACAGCAATATGATAAAATTTGTACTTTAGAAAATTAGAAAGTTACGTGAGGAAACACATAGGAAGGTAAAAGAGGGATGCTATAGTACGATAGTGTTGAAATGTAGCAGAGGAAGCACAAAGAATTGCATACAAAAGAAAACAAATCTAAAATTATACCCTAGATTTTAGTACAGGCCATACTGAAATAGAGAGATTACATGACACAAACAAACCACAAATCAGGATATGAAAACAGAGTTAAGGAGTTGAATCTAAACAGCTTATATCTGTGCCCATTGTTAGAATACACATCTATATAACAATATTGAACCTATGTAGGTCAAAATGTATTTCTGAAAATAAGACATGTGACCTTCATTTGTTCATGACTCTATAAAGTTATATATCAAAAAAGGAGCAAAACTATCCTCAATAAATTTAGAAAATGACTTCTAGATAATTCTGATTTAAAAAAAGAAAGCATTGGGAAATGAGAATTTTTATCTCAGCAACAATTAAGGTAAAGGCATTTTATAATGAGAGTGAAGTTAACTATAACTCAGCACATAAAAACTCATAGTATTAAAATAATTCCATCACATTAAGGATTTGAAGAATGAAGCTGGCATTATTACATGCTGTAAACATAGAAAGAAACCAACTTAAAGAACTGGAAAAGGAAAAAATAAATGCATAATAAGGCTTTAAATGTTGACACAAAGGGAGAATCAACAGAATCAAAATCTGGTTCTCTGAAATGGTCAATGAAATAGAAAAGTCTCTATTAAGACTTGGCCTGTCTAGTACAGGTTGCATTGGTTATCTTAATAACATTTTTAATATTGTATTACCAGAGCATAGTAAAGATCCTGGAACATACAATTTCTCAATAACTAAGTAGGTATTTTGGATATTTAAAAGTTGGAGAGATCCAAGATGGCTGCCACGAGAGGACACTGTGTCTGAGGAGTAGGACAGCAGTAACAATGCAGCGAAGAGGAGACTGAATTCTGGGACCTAAAACAACAGCATTTGTGATTTTTAGGTGAGTAGAACTCCTACAGTGAGGAAGGCAAATGGAAAAATCATAGGGACACCCAGTTATTCCCCGGGAAAAACTCCAGGTGACCGGCGGTGCACAGCCCTGATCTGAATGAGCAGCCGCACTGGGCGCCAACAACCGTCATACCAGACTGGGTCACACAGTCTCCATGCCAGACTGAGAAGGTCCCGGGTACCATATCCGACCAGCCTGCATCAAGTGGGCACACACCACTCGGCTCTGCCAAAACCCACCTCAGTCCATGTGTGTGTCCACAGGCCAGACTGAGAAGGCCCCAGGTACCATTTCAGATCAGCCTGCATAGAGCAGGCACACACTGCTTGGCAACACCTGCAACAACTCCAAACCATGTGTGTGTCCACGGGCCAGTCTGAGAAGGCCCCAGATTCCATTCCCCAGACAGGGCTGCATCTGGCAGACGCACTCCCATGGAAGCACTAGCCACCACCCCTGACTGGGACACATAGCATCAGGTCCAGACTGAGGTGCCCCCAAATATCATCTCAGACCATGGTGCACAGCCCCTGGCCCAGAAGTACGCCCCAAGTCTCCAGTCCAAAGGAGAGCCCTTAGCAGCAAGCCCAGGTCAGAGCATGTAGCCTCCAGACCAGAGTGGCACCCCCAGCTGACATCTCAAAACGGGACACTCAGCCTCTAACACAGTACGAAGCCAGGCACACAGATCCCACAACAGAGCTCAACAGAGGCAACAACACACACTATCAAACCACTGGAACTCCCTGATCTTCTTGAAGAATACTCCTGACACAAGAGATTGACAGTTCCAGTCTGAAGTTTAGCCTTAAAGCACAAACAGCTCCTTGATTATATATAAACAAATGGCCAAAGGTAGACATAAGAACTCACCCAGCAAAACTCAGGACACCATGGCCCCACTAGAAACACGCAAAAGCAATGGATATTTTAATTCAGCGGAGACACAGGAAAATTATGTTAAAGCTATGATTATGCAGATAGTAGAGGAACAAAAAGAGGGACAAAAAGAGAAAATGAACAAGGCCCTCAAAGAAATTCAGCAGAATTTAACTGCCCACATACAGGAATTATTAAAGATATACAGAGAGAAACAAGCACAATAATAGGAGACACAGAAAATCAGATGAAGAAAACGATACAAAGCATGAAAACAGAATTAGAATCTATAAAGAAGAAACAAATGGAGAAGAACCTGGAACTGGAGAACTTAGAGAAAAGATCAGGAACCACAAAGGTAAGCATCACCAATAGAATATGAGAGATAGAAGAGAGAATCTCCAGAGCTGAAGATATGCTGGCTGAAATGGATTCCTCACTCAAGGAAAAAATAAAATCGGAAAAGTCCCAAACACAAAACATCCAAGAAATCAAGGATGCCGTCAAAACAAGAAATCTAAGAATATTTGGAATAGATGAAAAAGAAGACTCCAGGCTCCAAGGACCAGAAAATATTTTTAAGAAAATCACAGAAGAAAATTTTCCCAACTTAAAAAAAGAATTGTCCATAAACATACTAGAAGCCTACAGAACACCAAATAATCTACATCAGAAAAGAAATACCTCTTGTCATATCACAGTCAAAACACTAAAACTACAAAACAAAGAAAAAAAATATTAAAGGCAGCAAGGGAAAAAGGTCAAGTAACATATGAAGGTAGACCGATCAGAAACACACCAGACTTCTCAGCAGAAACTAATAAAGCCAGAAGGGCCTCGGCAGAAGTCATGCAGTTTTTAAGGAAACACAGATGCCAAACTAGACTACTATACCCAGCAAAGATTTCAATCCACATAGACGGAGAAATCAAAATTTTCCATGACAAAACAAAATTCATGTAATACCTACACAGCAACCCAGCCATACAGAAGGTAATACAAAGAAAATTTCGGTCTAACGGAAACAACTACACCAAAGAAAATATAGGATAAAGATGATTTCCCAACGACAACAAGAAAAAAGCAATGAATCACAGTAAGACCACCAACTCCACAATAAAAGGAAATAACAGTCATTGGTCACTATTATCTATCAACATCAATGGACTCAACTCTCCAATAAAAAGACACAGATTAAGAGAATGGCTGCGGAAACAGGATCCAACATTCTCCTGCATCCAAGAATCACACCTATGTAACAAAGATAAACACTACCTAAGAATAAAGGGCTGGAAAAATATTTTCCAAGCAAACGGACCCAGAAAACAACCTGGGGTAGCAATCCTAGTATCTAATAAAATAGATTTTCAACCAAAGTTAATCAAGAAAGATGAGGAGGGGCACTTCCTTCTCATCAAAGAAAATTTCCAACAGGAGGACATCACAATTTTGAACATTTATGCACCAAATACAAGACTACTTACATATGTAAATAAAATATTATTAAAACTGAAATCACACATTGATCCCAACACCCTAATAGTGGGGAAATTCAACACTCCACTCTCACCAAGGGACAGATCATCTGGTCAGAAGCAAAACAGAGAAACAAGGGCACTCACAGACACCCTAAATGAAATGGACCTAATAGATGTCTACAGAACCTTTCACCCTAGATCAAAAGAGTACACCTTCTTTTCAGCACCTCATGGAACCTTCTCCAAAATAGACCATATAGTTGGTCATAAAGCAAGCCTCAGAAGATACAGGAAGTTTGAAATAATCCCTTGTATCCTTCCTGACCATCACGGTCTAAAGGTGGACCTCAACAACAACAGAAATAACAAACGGCCTGCACATTTATGGAAACTGAACAACTTGCTACTCAAGGACAGCTTGGTTAGGGAAGAAATTAAGAAAGAAATTAAAGACTTCCTAGAATTCAGTGAAAATGAAAGAGGAGCAGACGGCTGGAAATAATCAAACTCAGGGCTGAAATCAATCAATTAGAAACGAATAAAATAATTCAAAGAATCAATGAAACCAAGAGCTGGTTCTTTGAGAAAATTAACAAGATAGACAAACCCCTAGCCAAACTAACAAAAAGGCAGAGAGAAATGGTCCAAATCATCAAAATCAGAAATGAAAAGGGGGACATAACTAGAGACACTGAGGAAATCCAAACAATCATTAGGTCTAAAGACCAAAGACTATATGCCACAAAATTTGAAAATCTCAATGAAATGGACAATTTTTTGAGAG
>CM053742.1:46242010-46313510 GCA_028658305.1 Pachyuromys duprasi
ACGATCCTTTCCCAGTCTGTAGGCTGTCCTTTGGTTTTGATGACAGTGTCTTTTGCTTTACAAAAGCTTTTCAGTTTCATGAGATCCCATTTATTTATTGTTGATCTTAGAGCCTGTGCTGTTGGTGTTCTGTTCAGGAAGTAGTCTCCTGTACCAATGAGATCTAGGTTCTTTCCCACTTTTTCTTCTAACCGAATTAATGTGCCTGGTGTTATGTTGAGGTCTTTGATCCACTTGGACTTTAGCTTTGTGCAGGGTGATAAATATGGATCTATTTTCATTTTTCTGCATATAGACATCTAGTTGGTCTAGCACCGTTTGTTGAAGATGCTGTCTTTTTTCCATTGGATGGATTTGGCTTCTTTATCAAAAATCAAGTTTCCATAGGTGTGTGCGTTTATTTCTGTGTCTTCTATTCGGTTCCATTGATCCACTATTTTGTTTCTATGCCAATATCATGCAGTTTTTATAACTATTGCTCTGTAGTACAGCTTGAGGTCTGGCATGGAGATACCTCCAGATGATCTGTTGTACAGGATCATTTTGGTAACTCTGGATTTTTTTGTTTCTCTATACGAAGTTGAGAATTTTTCTTTCAAGGTCTGTAAAGAATTGTGTTAGTATTTTGATGGGAATTGCATTGAATCTGTAGATTGCTTTTGACAGAATGGCCATTTTCACTATGTTAATCCTACCAATCCATGAGCACAGGAGATCTTTCCATCTTCTGATATCATCTTCAATTTCTTTTTTCAGAGATTTGATGTTTTTCTCAAACAGATCTTTGACTTTCTTGGTTAGAGTCACCTCAAGGTTCTTTATGTTATTAGTGGCTATTGTGAAGGGGGTTGTTCCCTAATTTCTTTCTTGGCCCTTTTGTCTTTAGTGTATAGGAGGGCTTCTGATTTTTTTTTTGAGTTGATTGTGTATCCAGCTACTTTGCTGAAGGCGTTTATCAGTTGAAGAAGTTCTCTGGTTGAATTTTTGGAATCGCTCATGTATTTCAACATATCATCTGCAAATAGGGATACTTTGACCTCTTCATTTCTGATTTGTATCCCTTTGATCTCTTTTAGTTGTCTTATTGCTCTAGCTCGAACTTCAAGTACTATGTTGAAGAGATATGGAGACAGTGGGCAGTCCTGCCTTGTCCCTGATTTCAGTGGGATTGATTTAAGTTTCTCTCCATTGAGTTTGATGTTGGCTATAGGCTTGCTGTATATTGCCTTTACTATGCTTAGGTATGTGCCTTGTATCCCTGATCTCTCCAAGACTTTAAACATAAATGGATTTTAGACCTTTTTGAAACCTTTTTCGGCATCTAAGGAGATGATCATGTGGTTTTTCTCCTTCAGTTTGTTTATATGGTGGATCACATTGATGGATTTCTATATATTGAACCACCCTTGCATGCCTGGGATGAAGCCTACTTGGTCATGGTGGATGATATCTTTCATGTGTTCTTGGATTAGGTTTGCAAGTATTTTATTGAGTATTTTACAACAGAGTATTTTTAAAACTACTTCTAAATTTGTACATTTGTCTATAGAACCACCCATCGTGGCATAAGCCATAATCAAGTTGCTGAATAGACTTACAGGAAATGTTTATCTTTTGAAAATTAGTTTTTTAAATTAACATTTACAATAATGGATTTTAGTATGGCATTTTCATAATACTTTGTTCTTTCTTGTACTCTTCCAAACATTTTACCCATCACCTTGTTTCATTCTGTAGGTTACTTTTATGTTCCACAACAATCTCCTTACTTCTTTCCAAGATTAGCTAAAATTAGCTCTCATAAATTAGGCTTTCAAGATGTTTTGTCATTATCTGTTGTTACCCTTCAGAATTTTCATATATGGCATATAATATATTCTATTCAAGTCCACCCCAATTTGATCCTTTCCATCTACTGATTTATCAGGTCCCCAGCTACAATTCCCCTTACAATTTCATGAGCATTTTCTTAAATTCCACTGGGTCTACTTAGTGATGCCTGTATATACATTTGTGTAAAACCATCTCCTGGTGCATGGGTGGCCTTTCAGGGTCTGTATCCCTGAAGAAACCAGACTACCTACAAGAAGCAGTCATTAACTTCTGATAGTTCCTCAGCTAGAGGTGGGCCCTCAGGAGACCCTCCTTTGCCCATGCTGGAATTTTGATCCTCTAAGAGTCTAGCAAATTTTTACAAACATACTGTTAGTTGACTCTGATTTATTGTATATTACTCTCAGATAACATAGTTGTATTTTAACAACATCATTCAATATTTGTGTTAATGTGTAACCAGGGTATGTCTTTTCTGGAGGTTCAAAGCATTGAATTCTGTTCACCTTTCTTCCAGAGCCCACTGGAAAAGTTGTACAGTTCCTGAGTGGCAAGTGAGGACTGAAAGGAAATTTAAAAAACGAAAACAGCACACTATACATGGGATCTGTTGGAGAGGGATGCCAGTAGAAAATGTCACACTGGTTTATTACACAATCCCTTTTCATACTCAGAGGAAAGCACTTCAGTAAAATGAAGTTCATGGAGAAGTCAAATTTGTTTACCTTGACCAATTGTTTGTGTGATCCTCACACAAACAAAAGGAAGTGAACTTGAGAAAACGTTCTGCTTATTCCTGACTCCAGGTGAAGACCAGGGTGAAAACATGTTTTTCACTACAAGTTCAATAACAAAGAAGCCTGACAAACAAGTGCCTCTTCACAGGTCTCCCTTTTTTATATTTTAAAAATTGACCATAACTTGAGAGTTATGGAGCAGAAGATTGTGCCTGTCTTAGGTTGTTTTTCTTGAAAGATATATCACTACCCGACATTGGTACATTAATTCTGTCATTCATGTCCTATCTTAGCCTGAATATTATTCATAGTGATCTTACCCATTTTTGACTACCAAACTCTTCTAGGATAGATACTGGAGTTTAATCTTATGCAGATCATTCTAAAAGGCCTTGATGAAGGTTTTAATTATCACTGATAGGAGACATGATCCTAATAAGAGTAATAAGCCAAGTCCTATAACATTCCATAAAAGTGACTTAGAAGATGACCCCTTATCAAAATACCAAGCCTGAGAAACATTCACAGGAACTAGAGTAAAAGGCTGTTGAACAACCGCAACCTGTTGTCCATTTGAAAGCTTAGCAATATATTTTGTTATTTTACATTGATGGCAAGAAACATTAAAGTTTGACTCTTGTATAAAAATGTTAACTTTTCCTAACAATAAAACATAAAGAGAATATTCATAGGCATTTGCAGGGTATCACAAACGTTTCTGTGACATGCTTTTGCTGACAACCGAAACCAGACCTCTTTTTCCTGATTTTGTTGAGAATTGTCCTGATTACCAGACCAAGCAAATTGAGTCACATTGTATCTAAAATGTGTATCTGCACAACCTCTTCTCCCAAGAGCAGAATGAAAGAACGGTGGGTCAGGAGCATAAGCCCAATAAAGCTCTCTGTTCACCAAGACAGAATTCATCATGATCAGCAGTAGGAACAACCTGTTCCAGGGAACATCTGCAAATCACACCAACCTTTCTGGGAACCACCTGGCTTCTTCAGCACCCTGCAGAAAAACACAAAAGTGCCTACTTCCTTATAGTAATACAGGGATGGGACCCTGCGATATTCCAGTAATTTGATCTTTCCATTTCAATTGGGAATACTTATCTTTGGTACTAGGGTGCCACAATCGATCACAGCAGAATGGCCTTTTTTAACCACATCCAAAAAAATTAAAATAAAGAGAGCATGATTAATATAATTCTGTGGTGTTTGGGAATATAATTCACCCTTTTAAAAAGTTTCTTTGCCATTGGTTCTTAAGAGATCCATGGGCACGGTCTACAATTCCTTGACCTTGAGGATTATATGGAATACTTGTTTTATGACTTATATTCATTTGCCCACAAAACACCGAAAAGCTTGACTAATATATGCAGTACCATTATCGGTCTTTCTAATACCAATTGTAGCAAAACCTTTTAAGCAATGATGTATAATGTGTTTGGTGGCTTTTACTGCTAAAGGAGTTGTCATGATAAATCCTAAAAAACTATCAATTGTTACGTGAACATATTTTAGTTTTTCCAAATTCTGGTATATGAGTTATGTCCATTTGCCACAAATGATTGGAAGTCAGTCCTCTAGGATTGACACCATATTGAGGTACATTAAAATGCTCAGGAAAAAAAGAACATAATCTTACAATTTGTCTAGCAACTTCTCTGGTAACATTAAATTGCTTTCTTAATCTCTGACTGTTTTGATGATGTAAGGCATGAGATTGTTGAGCCAATTCTTGTTGAGTTATTCTGACCAAGCATGTGGCTTGATTTGCTAAAGCATTCCCTAAAGTTAGAGGTCCAGGAAGTCCTAAATGAGCTCTAATATGCCCTATATAATAAGGCTACACATGGGTTTGGATAGTTTGTTTTATCTCTCTAAATAGATCCTGTATTTTTTTATTAGGTATATGTTAGTCTAAGACTTGTAAAGCCTTAGCAATATAAGTGTACAAATTGAAAGAAGTAGAAGCCATATTTTTAAAGACTGCAGCTACAGCTCATAATTCTACAGCTTGATCTGAGGCTGACAGTGTTTGCAAAACAAAAGTTTGTCCTTGCAGTACATATACAGCTTTTCCATTTGAAGATTCATTTATAAATACTGTTGGAACTTGAGGTAATGGCTCTTGTTTAACTATTTTAGGAAATACAAAAGCATGCTCACTGACAAACTGAAGCAATTTATCTTTTGGATAATGATTGTCAGTATGTCCTAAATAATGAGCAAAAGCTATGGCCCAAAAATCTGTATTTTGAAATAACTAGTTACTCTTTTTGGTAAAAGAAACTCTAATTAAGGAGGGCTCTCTACCAAAATACTTGTGAGATTCCATGTGAGCCATTTGAACTAAACTAGCTAGCCACTGCTTCATAATATGGTGTTAGAACTGGCACAGGAGACACAGGCAAGTGCAACCATAATAATGGTCCTTCTTGCCACAATATAGTTGTTGTAGTATGAACAGTAGCCAAAATATATGCACCCCATTCTTTTGAATAATCTGTATATTGAACATGTTTTTCAATAGCTAATTAGCATCACGAGCTTCTTTGGTAATTTCCCTTTTTGACAAAGGATCAGCCTCTCCTTTTAAAATGTCAAAAATGTGGTTTCAGCTCACCTGTAGTTAACTTCAAATGGGATCTAAGTCAATTAATATCACCTAACAACTTTTGAAAATCAGCTTGAGACACAAATTTTTGACATAAGATTGGACTATTTTCCATACCTTTAGGTAATACAGGTCGATGATACCACTTCATAGTTTCTTTAAAATTTACTGATGGTGCGCTAAAAGCAAATCTTTTATAGTCTTGAGGAGCAAGAGGAATAGTATAAAAACAATCTAGTAGAATCTCTTTTTTCCATTTTTTATTTTCATTTTTATTAATTACACTTTATTCACTTTGTATTCTCCTGTGGCACCCTCCCTCCTTCTCTCCTAATCCTACCATCCCTCCCTCTTCTCCATGTATGCCCCTCCCCAAGTCCACTGATAAGGGAGGTCTTCCTCTCCTATCTTAGTGATCTTAGTTTATCAGATCTCATCAGGAGTGGAGGCACTGTCTTCCTCTGTGGCCTGGTCAGGTTGATCAAAGAGGAGGCCAATCAGTTCATGTCAGAGACAGTCCCTGTACCCATTATTATGGAACCCACTTGGCACAGGGGTCTTTTCTGAGACTGATACTCCAACCAAGGACCATTGACGGAGATAAGCTGGAACCCCTGCACAGATGTAGCCTACGGCAGTTCAGTGTCCAGGTGGGTTCCATAGTAAAATCTTAAAAGTATCTCTAAGTATAGCAGAATGGGTAGGTAATCCGGGTTGCAAGGTTCCCAATAACCCTATGATCTTGTTTACTCTTCTTAGATCTTGTAAAACTTTCCATTTTCCTGATTTCTTTTTTATAACAAAAATAGAGTTCCAAGGTGAGTTTGATTGAGCAATACAGCTGCTATCAAGCTGTTTCTGCTCAGCAGCTTTAATTTTCTCAAGGGAAAGGGGGCACTGATTCACCCACACAGGAATATCCACTTTCCATGTTATTGGATCTGCATGGGGTAGAGGTTCAGTGACCTCCCCTAAAATTAACCCAACCCCTTTTTAAAATTTCTTGGGGTAGGCATTAATGACTGAGCTATGCCTTGTCCAAATTTTCCTAATCCAGAATTCTGTAAATATCCTTGATTAAGCATCTGATTAGTAACTACATTACTAAAACTGTAAAGATACACTCCCATTTTATTCATCACATCTCTACCCCCAGAAATTAACAGGAAGGCCAGGAACAATATATGGTTTAAAGGTTCCCTTATGTCTCCTTATCTTTCCAAGTTAATTCATCACTACTTTGTTTGGGACATTGGCATTGTCCTATCTACCCCTTGTAATTGTGTAATAGAGGATTGTTTAGGCCAACACATAGCCCACTGATCAGCAGTTAAGACAGAGACATCAGCTCCTGTATCCAATAACCCTGTAAATTTTCTTCCATTAATTTGTAGCACTAGTACAGGTCGATTGGGACCAGTAGCTTGTATCCAACAAGTATCAGAGGATCTAAAACTTGCATCTTCTCTCCTATTCTTCTTCTTTTTACATTAATTTTTTTTTATTTTTTATATTAATCACAGGTTATTTACTTTGTATCCTAGCCATAGCCCTTTCCCTCATTCCCTCCCAATCCCACCCTCTCATCTCCTCCCTGCCCCTTTCCCCAAGCCCATTGCTAGGGAAGGTCCTCCTCCCTTTCCATCTGACCCTAGCTTATCAGGTATCTTCAGGACTGGCTGCAATGTCCTCCTCTGTTCTCTTATCCTTATTTCTATCTTCTGTCTGAACTTGAGGAAACAATATTAATTGAGCTAATCTTTGACCTTGTTTTATTACAGAAATTCCATTTGGAGAGTGTGTCATAATTTTTATTTCCCTTTCATAATCCGCATCAATTATCCCAGGAGCTACTAAAATCCCCATAGTTGTACTACTTCTTCCTAGTAATAATCCTATAGTAACCAAGCAAAGTAAATGGACCATAAACTCTTGTAGGTGGGGCCTGCATCCCTGCTTCAGGAGTTAATACTGTGTAAGAGGAGAAACTGAGCTCCAGTCCTATACTATCTGTGGTTACTCTACAGAGGTCCTGAATTGATTCCCTTGCTGAGGGATGAAGTTCTGTAGCACCCCATAACAATGTTGTGGGTCCTGGGGCTGGCCCCTCTTCCAGTTTCCCTGCATTAAAGGGTTTCCTGTAGCATCTCTTTTAGACTTGCATTCATTGGCCCAATGCTCTCCTCTTTTACATCTTGGGCATAGACCAGGTTCCTTTTGCCTCTCTTCTTTCTTAACAGCATTAAGACAATTATTTTTCTTTGATGACCCATAACAATTTCCAGATACTCCATTTTTTAGACCTTTCTTTTGCTGAAATAATACCTCTTAAATTGTCTTCCTCATAGGACTCAACCATAGCCACTCCTTGAGTATAAGATGGCCCAATGTCAGACCATAACCTAATAGAGTCAGAAATATTTCCATTTTCCTAAAGGGTCTCAAAGCCCCTTAGCAGGCACTGTTAGCATTTTCGTAGGCCAATTATATTACTAATAATAATCCAGAATCTGTATCACCTACAAGTCTCCTTGCTGCTTGCATTAATCTTGCTACAAAGTCTCGAAATAATTCATCAGGTCCCTGACAGATTTTTAAACAAATCGTCCACCTGTCTACCTGTTTGTGGAAGTTTATACCAAGCTTTTTGGGCAGCAGCATTTACTTGAGCATAAACAGCCACATCAAAATCTAATTGATCCTATTTGCTTGTAGATTCCTTCCCCAGCAAGCATGTCAAAATTCATAGGAACTCCTTGAGCTCAACTGAGTTCAGCTGTAACTTGACACAGCTCCACAAATTCTGACTTCTATAATAAATTATCTACTCCTGATAAACATGTTCTTGCAAACTGCCTCCAGTCCTGTGAGCAGAGAGCCTCAGTAGACAAAGACTCTAGCAGAGCTCGGATAAAATTTGCTGCAGGACTATATTGAGCACAGGCAATTTCTAATTCCTTTAGTTGTTTTTTTTTTCTGTTTTGATTATTTTGTTTATTTATTATATGGAAGGGAAAGAGGTCGTCCCCTATCAGTGGACTTGGATAGGGGCAGGAAGGAGATGAGGGAGGGAAGGGGGGGTAAGGAGGGAATGTGGGAGGGGGCTACAGCTGGGATACAAAGTACATAACCTGTGATTAATATAAAATAAAAATGTTAAAAAAAACTGACAACAGCTTCGCTACCCTCCTTTCCTCTCAGTCCCTCTCATTCTCCTCTCCTTCCTCTATTTCGACCTTTCTTTTCAGAGACATGAATGCCCCCTATAAATATACACCCACATTGGCATATTTAGTTGGAGTGGGATTAGGCAAATCTCTTGTCCATAGAAAAGGCCTCCCAGTTAGGGGAAAGAGTTTCTTTTTTTATTCATTTTTTTTCTTTTTACTTAGTTATGGTTTATTAACTTTGTATCTCAGCTGTACCTCCCTCCCTTTTCCCTCCTGATCCCACCCTCCTTCCCTCATCTTCTCCTTGCCCTTCTCTAAGTCCACTGATAGGGGAGGTCCTCCTCCTCTTCCATCTGACCCTAGCTTATCAGGTAGCTTGAGGATTGGCTGCAATTGACCTCCTCTGTAGCCTAGCAAGGCTGCTCCTCCCTAGGTAGGGGGGCGGGTCAAAAGCCAGTCATGGAGTTCATGTCCTCAGAAATAGTCCCTGTTTCCCTTACTAGTATACAGACTTGGATACTGAGCAGGGGTTATAGGTTATATCCATGCATGGTCCTTGGTTGGATAAAAAGTCTCAGAAAAGAACCCTGTCCCCAGATATATTTGGTCCTTGTGGAGCTCCTGTCTTCTCCAGGTCATACTAACTTCCCCTTCTTATATACAATTCCCTGCACTCTGCGGAAGGTTTGGTTATGAGTCTCAGCATCTGCTTTGATACACTGCTAGGTAGAGTCTTTCAAAGGCCTTCTGTGGTAGGCTCCTGTCCTATTACTTGTTTTTTCCTACATTCAATGCCCACCCCATTTGTCTTTCTGAGTGAGGATTGATCGTCTTACACCGGGTCCTCTTTCTTGTTTATCTTCTTTAGGTGTACAGATTTTAGTATGTTTTTCGTATCTTATAGGTTTAGTACCCACTTATAAGTGAGTATATACCGTGAGTGCCTTTCTGCTTCTGGTATACCTCACTCAGGATGGTCGCTTCCAGGTCCCACCATTTGCCTGCGACTTTCATGATTTCCTTGTTTTTAATTGCTGAATAGTATTCCATTGTGTAAAGTAACACAATTTCTGTATCCATTTCCCTGTTAATGGACATCTGTGTTGTTTCCAGGTTCTGGCTATTACAAATAAAGCTGCCACAAACATGAATGAGAAAATGTCCTGTTGTGTACTTGAGAATCCTTTGGATATATGCCTAGGAGTGGAATAGCTGGATCTTTAGAAATTACTGTCTGAGAAAGAGCCATATTGATTTCCAAAATGGCTGCATAAGTTTACATTCCCACCAGCAGTGGAGGAGGGTTCACCTTTCTCTACAATGTATCCACAATGTGTTGTCACTTGAGTTTTTTATGTTAGCCTTTCTGGTGGATGTAAGGTGAAATCTCAGGGTTGTTTTGATTTGTATCTCCCTGATGGCTAAGGACCTTAAGCATTTCTTTAAGTTTTTCTCTGCCATCATATATTCCACTACAGAGAATTCTCTGTTTAGATCCATACACCATTTTTTAATTGGATTGCTTGATTTGTTGCTTTTTAACTTAATTAGTTTTTATATATTCTGGATATCAGCCTTCTGTCAGATATAGGATAGGTGAAGATCCTTTCCCAGTCTGTAGGCTGTTGTTTTGTTCTGATGACACTATCCTTTGATTTACAGAAGCTTTTCATTTTCATGATGTCCCATTTATTGATTGTTTATCTTAGAGCCTGTGATGTTGGTGTTCTGTTCAGGAAGTAGTCTCCTGTGCCAATGAGTTCTAGGTTCTTTCCCACTTTTTTTTCTAACCGATTTAATGTGTCTGGTGTCATGTTGAGGTCTTTGATCCACTTAGACTTTAATTTTGAACAGGATAATGAATATGAATCTATATTCTATTCATTTTTTCATGTCGACATCCAATTGGACCAGCACCATTTATTGAAGATGCTGTCTTTTTTCCATTTAATGGCATTAGCTACTTTGTAAAAAAAAAAAAAAATCACGTATTCATAGGTCTGTGGGTTCATTTCTGGGTATTCTATTTGGTTCCATTTATCCATCTTTCTGTTTCTATGCCAGTACCATACTATTGCTCTGTAGTACAGCTTGAGGTCCGGGATGGAGATACCTCCAGATGATCTGTTGTTGTACAGGATCATTTTGAAAATTCTGAGTTTTTTGTTTCTCCATATGAAGTTGAGAATTTTTCTTTCAAGCCTGTGAAGAATTGTGTAGGTATTTTGATGGGGATTGCATTGAGGCTGTAGATTGCTTTTGGTAGAATGGTCATTTTCATTATGTTAATCATACTGATCCATGAACACCGGAGTCCTTTCCATCATTTGATATCTTTTTGTAATTCTTCCTTTAGAGTCTTCAAGTTGGGTTTTTTTCCCCACAGGTCTTTCACTTGCTTGGTTAGAGTTACCCCAAGGTCCTTTATGTTATTAGTGGCTATTGTAAGGGTGTTGTTTCCCTGATTTCTTTCTCAGCCTTTTTGCCTTTGGTATACAAGAGGGTTTCTGTTTTTTTTGTTTGTGTGTGTGTGTGTGTGTGTGTGTGTGTTTTGTATCCAGCCACTTCGCTGAAGGTGTTTTTCAGCTGAAGGAATTCTCTCGCTGAAATTTTGGGGTCACTCATATATACTATCATATCATCTGCCAATAGTGAAACTTTGACCTCTTCCTTTCCGATTTGTATCCCCTTGTATCTCCTTTACTTATCTTATTACTCTAGCTAGGATTTCAAGTACTATGTTGAAGAGGTATGGAGATAGTGGGCAGCCTTGCCTTGTCCCTGATTTCAGTGGGATTGATTTAAGTTTCTCTCCATTGAATTTGATGTTAGCAATAGGCTTGCTGTATATTGCCTTTACTATGTTTCAGTATGTGCCTTGTATCCCTGATCTCTCCAAGACTTTAAACAGCATTTTTCAAATGCTTTTTTGGGATCTAAGGAGATGATCATGTGGTTTTTCTCCTTCAGTTTGTTTATATGGTGGATTGCATTGGTGGATTTCTATATATTGAAACACCCTTGTATGCCTTGGAGGAAGCCTACTTGGTCATGGTGGATGAAGTCTTTCATATGTTCTTGGCTATATTTGCCTGTGTTTCTTTGAGAGCTTTGTTCATTTCCTCCTTATTTTCCTCCACTTGTGTGGCTAATTATTTGAGAGATTGTTCATTTCCTCTTTAACTGCCTCTATTTGTGTGGTTTTTTCTCTGAGAGATTTGTTTGTTTCCTCTTTATATGCCTCTAATAACTGGATAAGCATAGCTTTAAAGTTATTTTTCTGTGTGTCTGATGAATTGGAGTATCCATTGATTTGGGGGGATACTGGTGAAACCAAGATGTCCTGTTGTTTGTTGGATGTATTCTTTTCCAACCTCTGGCCATTTGCTCAAGTAGAGCCTTCACTGTTTGTTCTTGGATTCTGCAGTTGAGATTGGTACTGTCTTTCCCTTTTGTCTGGAGAATTCTTCAGGAAGATGAGAGAGGTACAATCATTTCAGTGTGTGCCTTGGTGTTTCAGCTGTAACTGTGGGAGGAAAGTCTGTGGGCACAGAAGGACAAATGTGGGCAAGCATGTGCATGTGCATGGAAGTTTGCCTTGAGGGAAAGGGTGCTAGATAATGTAGAAGCCTTAGTGTATGGGAGGGGTGCTGCTCTGCAGGCATTGAAGAGGTTGCATGAGCTGGAGGTATAGCAGGCGCTGGTGATAATAGCGGGTGCAATTTCCTTACGCAAATTCCCTGAATAGCTCAGTGGCCTACAGGCTACTGATTTTTGTCTCTGTCTGGGCTCTAGGCATTATTTGCCTGAACTCCACTGGTAGGCCTGCGGAGCAGGGGCTTCAATGTCCCAAGAATCCCTCTGTTTCCCACAGTGGATTTGTGTGTGGGAAGGATCTAATGTCTGGCTGATCTAGGGCTCTTCGGGCACTTGAGGGTGCACTCACTCTCTAGTAGGTCAAATCAGCAAGTATGGGGTTTTCCTTGCTCTCTACTCAAAGATTTGGACCTGCTGAGGCAACTAGAGGAGGGTTGAGCTCTGCCAGCTCAGTGGTGCTACAACCACCAAACAAGGGAGTCCAGCTGCAGCTGCGGACTGGTAGGCCAGTCCAGCTGTCTGCTGGGAAGTCCTGGGGAGCCACAACAGTGGTCCACAGACTTACGTGGTCCGTTGCCTCATGTACCTGGTTTGTTCAGTGCGTCTGCTGGACTTTGGTGGCTGTACAGCTGGCTGACTACCACTGAGGAGTTGCATGGCCTGTACATTCACTGGCTGGGAAGCCCTGTGGAGTTTGTGGGGTGGGGATGGGACTAGGAAGGTGGGTACAGTTGGCAGCCTTGGCTGAGGAGCTAGGAGCCTTGCCTCTGCTGTCTCAGTCCCCAGGCAGGAGTTCTCTGCTGAGTGTCTCTGGTGCTGTGAGCTGGCTCCATCTAGGAGGGAGCCTCGAAAAAGGGAAGTGCATGGGGTTCAAAAATTCACTTCTCTCCATCCACAGAGAGGTCTGAGGGAGACCTAAATCTAAAGGTCTCAACTCATTTGATGTTCCTTCTTGTTCAGGAAGCATCAATATAAATTTTCTGGCTTTAGCTGCCCCTCTACTCACTAATTTCTGCATTTCAGATCCTCTGCCTCTCAGATACTATGTGCACTGGTTGCCGCCATCTTGGATCTCTGCCCTTTAATTATTTATAAGGTATAGGAGCATGGACTCTCACCATATTAGCCTGTCCATCAGGTTACTCAATAATTGGAAAGCTATAAACTCAGTTATATCTTCTGCTTTCTGCCTAGCATTTTGTAAAGAAGCTTGTAAAGGGTCTACTGTTGCTAGCTCATTGAACAGAGTAAAAGGTTACCTTGTCTTTTAAGCTATAGCAACTGTAGCCCTGCCAGGAGGAGGGTCCAAGCCTACAATCAATGAAGGAGTTGGAATGGGGCACTGAGCCTCATTTTCCCTAGTACTTAATTCTCCAATTTTTTCTATTTATTTCCTCCAAGTCCCACTTCAACCTTTTTATTCCCTTTTTCAAGGCATATTTTTTAACACTCATAGCCTGAATCAGAGGGTATCTCTCAGAATGATACTTAGCTGCTTCTTCCTCCAACTCAGCAACCTCATCAGGATCTAAGTCATCCTCAATGTCTTCTTCAAACAAGAAATTATCTTTAGGTGGGACATTTAACTCTATTGGAGGAGCCAATGGTTTAATTTCATTTTGTCCTGAAGCCTCTCATCTTTCTTTCCTCCTTTTCTTTAACCCTGAAAGTTTTAGTTTCTCACTCCTGTGCCACAGATACAGACTATCTCTAATTAAATTCCAGACAAAAAACATGAGGCTACTGCCTTGTCTCATTTTTACTCTCGAAATTCACTCACCATGTCCTTTTCTCTTTACTTTGTGATCCCAGCTCTCCAACACCCATGGTTTGTTGGTTTGTTATTTACAAAATAAAGCATGGGATATTTACTTCTGGCTTTCCCATCCTAAATTCAACATGATGTTGGGATTCTCACCATTGGAATCAATCATGAAAAAAATGAGACATATCAATGGAAAAGAGAATGAAAAAGATTCTATTTCTGTTTTTAAAATGACAACACAATTGACATGGTAACACATTTAATGAAGTAATAATTGTCTTTCAACAAATAGTGATGAGAAAAGTGGTATCTAATATGCAAAGAATACAGTTGGGCCTGTACCTATTACCCCAGAAAGAGTAATTCAAAACTTAAAAGCCACAGTTTTGAAATTCTTAGAAAAAAAACTTTAAGACACTTAGGGAGTGCTTCATGATACTGATTTGGCCAATGGCATCTTTAATTGAAAAAAAATTAGTAAACAAACAAATGATGACAGACTGTTTTCCCCTACTGCACTTTCAACTTAGATCATATATCTATGACCAGTGTGTCAGATTTTTTCACCCAGAAGTCAACAATTCTTCAGGAGATGAGGACTGGTATCCTATGCATCATTTCATCTTAGACATTGCCTACCTGGAGTTAAAGTCATATCACACATATTTGAGGTTTGATTAGAGAAGAAATACACAATTTCAGATGCCATTCATAAACTGTCAGTTTGTTGGGTTTGATTGTTTGCTAAAATGTTTCAGGGAAAATGAGAAAGAGCTTTATTTATATTTATTCTTATATTTTAAAGGGTTAACACAGAGATGGAAGAGATACAAAGGATATTATAGAAGAAAAGGGTCTAGAAGTGTCTATATGCTTTCAAGGCATACCAGCCTCCACATATTAAACAAGGCAGATTCCAAATTTTGTAGTTGAGGACTTAAGGTGATGAACATACAGAACATATAGGAATAATTGATTATGAACTAATTTCAAACACTTCTCTTCATACCAGAAATAGGAGTTGGGGTTGAAATTTCTACACTTTTACTTAGATTTATTTTCTAGTGACTTAGCGGGTTCCAAGATCCTAGCAATTAAAACCAGAAAGTCTCAAGAGATTAGAATTTGAGTTTCAGAAACATAAACAAAACCAAATCTCATTGCCAATGATGCACTCACTGAGCATCACCCCAATGTAGGGAAGTCTACTGGCTTTAGCAGCTTTTTCTAGCTTGAGTTCTGTTTCAGAAAAGACAGTTCTGTTATACACCTCACTTTGCTTTTTATTATTAGCACCATGCTCTATCCAACTGAGCTAATCATCCAGGACTCACTTTGCTTTTTATAATACTCCATTTCACTTGCCTTTTGCCCAAGGCTTATTATTTCTTCACTGATAAACTTCATGGAATCAGAAACTATGCTTGTTTTTCCACTGCTGTCTACACAGTACATGTACAGCCTCATCACTAAGTATCCTTTTGATAATCATATTTGAATGAATAAAAAGGTAAGTGAGAATAGTGGCCTACTCTTCTAGTGATATTGGTTTAATGTAAGCTAGATGTTTATTTTTTTTCTTTAAGGGAAACAACCCTAGACCATGACCTTTATTACAATGGTCTTGTTAGTCCATTCTCAAAGGTAATACAAAGATGTTATACACACACACCATATATATATATATATATAATTATGTATATTTAATATATATGTATATATATATAATATATATATTTCAACGGAGACTAAGACCTGAGGCTCAAAGTCCACTGATATGGAAGTTACTTGAAAGCCCCTCCCTGGGGACTAACTTACATGGTACCAGAAGTTACCATACAAGTTTCCACAGGAAGAAATCAACCAGTAGCCCTACACAGGTATAATGACTATGAACCACAATAATGACAAGCATGACACTTCCTTGGCAGTAACCAACATTTTTATAATTGGGCTTAAGACCTACTCAACAAGAAAGAAACCATTCCTGGTACTGGAAACCCAGACAACTACTCAAGGTTACTGAAGTTTTGGATCTTGAAAGAAAACCTACAACCAATTTATTAAACCATCATAATTTCTAACAACAACCTGTAAGCACTTGTCTTTATACCACTGAAAAGTGTAGTCTTCATCATTCATCAAGAAAACCCTTTATTACAGGCTGAGGACATTACAGAAAACCACAAACAATGAAAATGCCGCCTTGTGCTCAGTTCCAGTGGATACATCTACAAAATAACTCTGGCACCTAAGGCTAAGGAAATATTGCTGAAGAGATATAAGTACAAGATATTTGAGAAGTTTGCTTTCGGAATGTGTCTCTTAGTAATGAAAGAAGCTACAGCCATAAAGACTCATTAACATGATTGTCTAAATTTGAGCTGACCAAGAGTGACATCAACAGATATACCAAAATGAATGGGGGAAGAATCATGAGGCACTAACCCTGCACAAAGAACTACAGGCAATTAAGTGAAGCTGAAAGAAAAAGAGCTGGTTTTCCCTCAATGCCGAACAGTCAGCCCTGCACACATACATATGCGTAACATGATACACATAGAGCAGGGTATATTCAGGAGTATATATATACATTTATTCATGTAACAATAGTTAATGAAATAAAAGGCCATGAATTTGAAAAGGAGCAAGGAAGAGTATATGGAAGAGCTGAGAAGAAGGAAAGAAAAAGAAGAAATTATCTAATTATATTATATTATAACCTCAGGAAAAAAAAACACTTTTATTTACCTGCTTAGTGATGAGACCCTTTCCAGAGGTAGTTTCTGTTGAACTGTTTATTTAGTTCATACAGTGTTTTCTTTGCTGCTTCTTAATGTTACTGTGATTTTGTTGTTGCCAATTAATGACAACTGGATCATATTGGTATCAAGTAAATCTAGATACTTTTGGAAAAAATATAGGGACTATGCATGGTAGCCCACACCTTTAATCTCAGCAGTCAGGAGGCAGAGGCAAAAGGATCTCTGTGCATTCAAGACCAGATTAGTCTACAAAGAGAATTGCAGGACATCTTGGCTTATACAATGAGATCCTGTTCAAAAACAAACATACAAACAAAAAAATGAAAAGAAAACAAAACAGAACAAATAAATTTGAATGAACAAGCAAGCAATATATACATTTCATATATGTTTTTCTGTGTGTGAAAAGATACATATTGAAACACATAGTGAACAACAATAATATGAAAACTCACTTCAGGAAAGAAATAGAAAAATCAGTAACAACAATTATTTAAAAAATAGTCTATGAATTTGAAAAAGGTTAAGGAGGGGCATATGGAATGTTTCAAAGGGAAGAAAGGGAAGAAGGGGGAAATAATATAAATGTATTATAGTATCAAAAAAGGACAGATCAATTAAAACAGTATAAAGCTAATAATGATGATGATGATAAAGCCTAATCTTCCCCAGGCCTCACTAACATAGTAGATGTATATCCAAAATTAACAAAGTAAAGTAGAATAAAAGGCACAGATTCAAAGAAATAAAGCAAATCAATATAAATATTAAAATAGAAAAGATAAGTAAATATCAAACTAATTTATAATGCATAAATAAATATAAACATAACTCTAATTTTCAAAAACTTTAAATAAATCAAAGTATAAAAAGAAATGACAAGAATGAAAGAAAGTGCAAATAGTCATGAATTATTTTATAGACTAAGATATCTTGTTAAAAGTCCTATTTTATATAACATTTTAAAAAAGATAACTATGTGTTATTTATAAAATATACATCTGACATACATAGCAGAAATGCTGAAAGTAAATATATGGAAATATCCTAGACAAATGGAAACTCTAAGAAATGCTACATTTATAATAATCCAATAATAGACTTTAGCAAATAAAGCATTCTTGAGAAAAGGCAGGATGTTACATTATAATAAAATATTTTATGTATTAGAAATATTAGATCAAAACTCTCAAACATTTCATTCAGTTGAATATGTGTAAATAACTAAAAAAACAATTGATAGAACTACAACTAAAATCCAAAATATATGAAAGCATACGGGAACATCTTGGCTTTTTTTCTGAGTAATTCACAGATCAAGGATACAAAAAATAAAGTAAATAATACAAAATTTACTTAAATAACTAGCAAACTAGACTTAGTTGACACAAATGAAATGTTGTTCTTAATACACGGAAAGCAAAATAAATCCACATTCCTCAAAAACACATACAAATTTTAAGAAATTGATAAAAGTTTGGGTTGTAAAGTAATTAAAAGTATTTCTTTTGAATATAAAATGGATTAACTTTTCTAAGTAATCGAAAAGTTAAAAATAATACAAAAATGTAAAATTAACAAAGGTTATGTCTATAAATTTTAACTCACAATGGTTAAATGCATTTCAGGGACAAAATAACTATAAAAATTATAGTATTAAGTATGACAAATTCCAATTATGATTGACTGGCATTTTTCTCTGACCAAATTTTTCATGGAATACCAGAAATGCAAGCTAATTTAAGAATAGATGTGTTTGAACGTGCTGTGGAATCTCCATAGAAGCAAGGATGCACAAGACCAACATCTTAAAATAAGAAACAATTCAAACCAATCCAAGAGCCTATGGTGCCTGTTACCTTTACATACTTGGAACCCCTTAAGCAATGGGAGCAAAGTTGCTAGTGAAATACTGAAAGTGTTTTAAGAAAAATAAAGTATTATTTTTGCCCTTCGGCTACAAAACTTTTAAATATGGTTTAGGAGCTGGAGAGGAGGTTCAGAGGTTAAAAGCACAGGCTGCTGTTCCAGAGGATCAGAGTTTGGTTGCCAGCATCCACATGGTTGCTCAAAACCATTTGTAACTACTGTCCAGGAGATGCAGTGCCCTCTTCTGGCTTCTGTGAGCACTGCACACAAATAATGCAGTGACATACATGGAAGCAAAGCACCCATATATATAATATAATAATAATAAACAATAAAACTGATAATAATGTCAAATTTTGGTTTATTTATGGCATTGCCACATATCTATATCATACTCACTCCCATCATCTTCTATTTTTCTGTTTCCCTCTTCCATGGTCCTCTTTCTTCCTCCCACATGGCCTGCACTCTAGTTACAGGATTTTATCAATTCTTAATATGAGAACTTTTAATGTTTTTCTTTGTAAGTAGAAATATTTCCTATGAAACAATAATCTTTATTTTCATCCATTTTCCTACAAATGCTCTTCTCTATTGTTGTGTAATAGTCTCAGGTCATAAGGAATTGCGTCAGGCTATATTGGGCAATAACCCTTAGGAATGAAGTATCACTTGACCTCAGCTTGACCAGTCAGCTACAGTGGCAGAAATAATATGTCCAGGTATAAAAATTACCCACCCAAAAGTATCCACCCTGTTTCTAGTAAAACCACAAAAAAGCTATACATTCCTTGTAGTGTCTTATGTGTGTTTGCATATCCACCAACCCCACTAAATACATTCAAACATAATTCCCTGGAAAGGCTGGGGCCCCTTCACTGTTCCAGTAAACCAGTCTCAACTTTTGATATGGAGTCTCTCTGCTTCTCTGCCTCTTTATATTTATAGCTTAGTCAAACTTCACTGAGATTACATACCACATGGAATATTGTTCTTAAGTGGTAGAAAAAAAGGACATGAATAAGCAGTTAAATAGGTGGAACAGAATCAAAGAGAAGACCCAAAAATGAATCCACATACCTATGGTCACCTGCTTTTTGACAAAGATTCCAAAACCATACAATGGAAAAAGACAGCATCTTCAACAAATGGTGCTGGTCTGACTGAGAAGTTCACAAGTAGAAAAATGCAAATAAACCCATATCTATCACTGTGCACAAATTTAAAGTCCTAGTGGATCAAAGATCTGGACATAAAACCAGATACACAAAATCTGTTGGAAGAAAAATTGGGGAATAACCTCAAACTCATTGGCACAGGAGACCATTCCCTGAACAGAACACCAACAGTTCAGGCTCTAAAATCTATGATTAATAAACAAGACCTGGTGAGACTGAAAAGCTTCTGTAAAGCAAAGGACACTGGCAACAGAATAAAATGACAGCCTACAGACAAGGAAAAAATCACCACCAACCTACATCCAGAATATATAAAGTACTCAAGAAATTAGAAACCAACAAACCAAGTAATTCAGTTTAAAAATGTGGTACAGAACTAAGCACAGAATTCTCAAGAAAGGAATATCAAATGGCAGAGAAACACAAAGAAATGCTCAGCAGCATCCTTAGTCATCAGGGAAATGCAAATCAAAACTACCCTGAGATTTCACCTTATACCCATCAGAATAACTAAAATCAAAAACTCTAGTGACAACACATGCTGGAGAGAATGTGGAGAAAGGGAACTCTCCTCAACTGCTGGTGGGAGTACAAACTTGTACAACCACTTTGGACTCTGGTGCTTTCTCGGAAAGTTGCGAATAGCACTACCTCAGCTATACCACTCCTGGACATATACCAAAATGTTGCCCTACCATTCAATAAAGACATTTGCTCAACTAGGTTCATAGCAGCTTTATTTGTAATGGCCAGAATCTGGAAACAACCTAGATGTCCCTCAATGGAGGAATGAATACAGAAATTGTGGTACATCTACACAATGGAATATTACTCAGCTATTAAAACCAAGGAAATCATGAACTTTGTAGGCAAATGGATGGACCTAGAGAGATCATCCTGAGTGAGATAACCCAGTAAGGTAAATACAGACATGGCTTACTCTCAATTATAAGAGGATATTAGCTGTATAATATAAGATAGCCATCTACAGACCTAAAGAAACTAAACAAGGAGGACTTTAAGGAGGATGTTTAATGCTCTTTCAGAATGGCAACCTGGATAGTCACCAGAAGTGTTGGAAAACAGGAAACCAGCTGGGACCCTCTGCAATGATTCACCTAATAGGGGATCTGAGGAGATGCTGAGATTCAAAGCCAATCTTTGGGCAGAGCATAGGGATTCTTATGGAGAAAGAAAGGGGTGGGAATAGAAGGACATGGAGGGTACAAGAGCCCTAGATGGAAACCAACAAAAATAAAAGATATGAGCCCAGGGGGTGCTGCGGAGACTCATGCACCAGTGGAGGACCATGCATGGAGAGGGCCTAGACCCACTGCTCAGATGTGGCTGATTGGCCACTCAGTCTCCATGTGGATCTCTGAGTGAGAGGACCAGGAGCTGCCTCCATCATAAACTGTGTTGACTGCTCTTCAATCACTTTCCCCTGCTGATACAGCCTTTTGAGGCCACAGAGGAAGAGGATACAGGCAGTCCTGATGAGACTTAACAAGTTATGAGCAGATGGTAACAGTGGAGAACTCCCCCTTTCAGTAGACTAGGGAGGGAGGATGGGACTGGAGGGAGTTGAGGGAGGGGCTTCAATAGGGATATATAATGAATAAGTTGTGAGGAAAAAATAAAATTAAAAAAGGAAAAAGAACATCATAAAACAAATATCCACAATAAATGCTGGAAGCAAAGAGGAAAGTAGTTAAAAAGAGCTATAGAGCAGGAAAAAAGGGGGAAAAAAAGTAACAAACAATCAAAAAGAGCTAAGAAGGCAAAATTGGGACTTCTATCAACTGAACCAGGATTTGCTCTATCAGAAAGAGGAATAAAGCAAAATAAAATTAGCCAGTCAATTTGAGCTCATTTCTGCCCCTCTGGGCATTAAATACTTTATAAATGCCATAGATCAAGGTATAAAGAGTAGCTGTCTTTACCTGTTTATAGACTTTTTCTGCTCTGGAACTTACTAAAAACTAACAGTTGTTGAGGTCGTGTAGTAAACAGATCAAAGCAAATTTCAAACAAGGAATATTTTGTCATTATTTTACTATCTTATTTGTGCCAAATGTATTGTACTCACTCATTGACTGTAAGGTGAGGCCATTAAAACCAACCTACCTTCTGCCTTAGAAAGGTTATCTTGACATGGTCAAATTACTGGGCCTCTAAAACCTTAGCTAAGGTAGGAGGCTTTTGAATTTAGTTATACTGATTTTGCATCCTCTGACAGGCTGATGTCTCACCAACAGTTATAGATATAGATATATGTTACACTCACTATCCAATAGCAAATGCTGTTACTATAATGGACTATTTCCATGGCTAGTGGAAAATAAAGGTATTCAATATCCATCAGTGAAAGTATTGTTAGACTTGGAAGCATTAAAACAAAACAAAAAAACAAACAAAATAACAACAACAACAAACCAAACAAACTACCTCTAAAGGCCCTTAGGAGAAGATATGCAGATCGCAGGGGAAAAACAAAAAGATGTGTTGACTTGCTTGCTCATGTGAATAAGTTAAGCTTAGTCCAAACTTATGTTATAGTCACCATTATTCCACACCTATTGTCATTAAATACCCCAGTCTGAATCGAAACTCATAGTGCTACTCTTGTCTCTGCCTTCTGAATGCTTGGATTACAGACTGTATTTATACTCTTAATTTATACTGTACATATTACTCTTAATATGCATTCCCCCACATGTTGCCTCATGAAATATTTTATGTACTCAACATTCTTATTCTCTTGTTTCAACCAGTTCATTAACTAATTTAACATGCATAAAATGGCACAGTATCATAATGTATCATGAAGAATGTCATTTTATAAATTTTAAAAAATATATGTATATGCCAGATAATACATTCCAAGCAGCATAATTTTTAATAAATCCTCAGAAACAACTGCCAAAATTTCCAACAAGGGTGGGTGAATACATTTTGATATATATAAATATTACAGTGTAAGAAAAAAAAACTAGAATTACATGTGAACTGGCTTAGGAAAGGTCTGGTCACCCTAACCCCACACCTTCTCTCCTCTGGAGCCACATCCTAGTTATCAACAAGTTACCCTAACATTACACCTCCTACCCAAAGTCATCAGACACATAAACAAATAGTATTTCTATGTAAACAAAAATGCTCTTCCCAAGGAAAACCTTGTATAGTGTTTTACAAATCTAAGAGCTCCTTCCTCCTTGCTGACAAAAGTACCCTTGTAGACAAAATAACTCTCAGCCTAAACATCATGTGACTTGATTATAGCCTTCTGACTTAAAAAAAAAAAAAACCTACCTTGCATAGGGGGAAGGGAGGGGAGGGAAAAGGGAGAAACTGGGAGGAATTGAGGGAGAAGAAGTTCCTGTGCAGATGTAAAGTAAATAAAAGAATTAGTGAAAAAAAAAGAAAATAAAATTGACTTTTCTTTAAAAAAAATAAACCTAGCCTGCCTTGTTTAGTCATCTAGAGCCTTTCTGAGCAGCTAACCCACTATGGTTGGCACACTAAACAAAGGATCCCTATACTCTTGACTGACTTCAGGGTGATGCTCTATAACTTTCTCACACTGATTATTCATTATTTTGTGAGCTATATAATTTTACTGTTTTCAAAATGTTATCAAAATGTACATGTTTTCAAAATATTGTTAAAATTTAAAATATTGTTAAATAATTTATATAAGTCTGGACAGTAAAAATCTATTCTTATTTGGATTACATATATGTGTCTATTTAGAAATCTTATATTTTAACAAATAAATATAACAATTTTTGCAAGTGTGTAATTATTTACAATGAAAAGGGTAATAAAATTTATAAATAAACACAGACTAGACATTAAATTAAAACTGAAATGACATTCATGACAGTTGATGAGCCTTTAAAGCCAAACACAACTTATACAAGAGACCTCTTTGATAGACTAAAAATTAAAAATTAGTTTTTTGAGTTATTGGATTAAAATTTAAAGCACAAACCTGAACACAGGTCAGAGAGGTGGAGACCTGTCCAGCCACCTGCGGGGAAGAACAAGCCCTACTGCATTCTTTCCTGCTCTCTAGAGATACAGTTGCTAGGAAATAGGCCCAGATGCCCCTCTCCTCTAGGAAAGCAAAACAAGGGAAGCCAGACCATTGATGGTTTGGGGGCCTTCCTATAGCCAATTAGTTTAAAATACAACATCCCTTCTTCTGTTTTAACCAGTAGACACTTGCCAGGCAGGAATTTTCCTGCTTTGGGCTTTTTGGGAAGGACTGGGACATTTAAATTACCCACCTACCCTGAGAGAAGGGCTCTACTCTTAACCGCTGCTTCTGTGAGGATGTGAGCCCAAGCTCTAGCTTATAATAAAAGATCCTCATGTGTTTTGCAATGGACTCAATCTTGGTGGTCTTTGGGGCCTCAAAAATTGGGCACAACACTTTTGTTGGGAAGGCCAGAGATTCCTGACACTGGGAACCTGGATTTTAAAAATTATAAATGGTAGGATGTATTTTTGAGAGCCCACAGGGCTGACAGATATGATATGAAAAAAAGGGGAGAAGAGTTAGGGCCTGAGTGGGCCATGAAGGCAGGGAGAGAAAGAGACAGAGAAAAAGAGAGAAAGACAGTAGGAGAGAATATAGAAGAGAAAGAGGAGCATGGTGGAGGTCCTTCAGGAGAGAACCTGAAGCAGAGAGAGTGCAAGAGAGAGAGGAGGTGGCAGGTTGGTCCTTTTATATCTGATATACAGCTTAACATATGCCACACATCTGGTGGATGCATGTGATGACATCATAGGTTGTTAGGCACCCTAAAAGCAGGCTACCTATAGTTAATAGTAATAAAAGCCAAATAACATTTCAGTATTGATTTTTTAAAATTCAAAGATATTACAAGAAAGTACATACTATATATGAAACAAATTACTATAGGGAACCATGCATTGGCAGATAGGAATGAGAATCCGGGAGAAGAATTAAGATCATAAGGAATGGGGTAGGGAGTTGTACAGAGGTTGAGAGCAGAAAGAGGTTAACGTAAAATAATACCAGCAAACACAGGGAAACATGAGTAAAAAGGAATGATTACAAAGCACTAAGGTTGGCATTTCTACTGTTCCTATAATTGCCTTCAGAAATTTTCATCTTGAAAAAGGCTTGTACTCAAAACTGTTCCATATAATATTTTACTCAAATTATGGGGGAAGTGAAAGGTTTTATTTTGTATGTGCTTGGCCCACAAAGAATTCAGGGCATTTTTCGTAAAACAAACTTAACTCTTATGGAAGAATCATCCAATGCAGAGAATGGTAGTATAAGAAACTGCCCAGAGAATCCAAAACTTAGTTGCAAAGTGTAAAGAGAATTCAGTCCTCCAGGCTGTAAGGTAGTTTGTGTGCTTTCAGAATTGTAGGCCCTCCATGCTTGTACAAACCAGCACTGCAGCAAAAACAATCTATATCTAAGGAGAACTTGGAAAACATGGAGACTCACACCACAAGTGAATGCCAAATTTCAATTACTTTCCTTTTCCTATTTTCATTTCTGCTTTTTTTCTTTGCTTTTAGCTCTGTTCCCCAGAGGAATTTCTTCTCAGACAAACCATCTGTAAAATGTAATTTAAATGAATGGATATGTCCTAAAGTTACATGAATTCCAAAGAAAATAAACCATTTGGAATTTTTATTTCTATAATTCAACATCTGTTGTTTTTCTTTTCATTTTTTTCTCAAATACAGGAAAAATTTCACTCCTGGACTGAATGAAACATTTCATACCAAAATTTTATAGGAAGATTTTAAAATACTTGGATGACTGGGTTATAAAATGAGAATTTCTAAATTAATATAGGATAGACTAAAATGTGTCACTTCATTTCTCCTGTCACCTCCTTTTTTTGGTAAATAGATTTGATCATCTTTGCCTTCCCTGCTTCATGATCCTCATTCTGGGTTGTTCCAAAAAAATGTGCAGCTTGGCTCCTGAAACAAAAGGCTGCATTTATGAGCATTGCTTGATTACTAATTTTCATTTGAAATGCAAATTTAAGTCTGGATATGGCAGCTGGGGCCAGAGGGTTGAGTGTTACAGAAATGGAGAGTGGAATACATGCTGAGTAAAATATATGATATTTATGAACATATAAATGGAAATAGCAATTGTCTTGAGATTTCCTGTTATGTGTATGAGTGAAAACTGAAAAGAAGTGTGTATGCAGAAGCTGGTAGACTGAGTAGAACTCCACTGATGTGGGAAGTTTGGAATGTTGCATGTCCAGAGGCTGAGTAACTTATCTTAAGCTAGTTCTAACCATCTCAATTAGCCATTCCTTGCCCTTCTCCTCCAGAGAACTAACATTCTGTGAATAACAAGGCAGGCTCAAGTGTTGAGAGGCAGAGCAATTGTAACTCTACGATCCCTGAGCATAACAGCTCTATTGTGGAAGTGAGCATGTAAGTATACTCCAAGTCAATCAGACAGCATGAATGAATGACTTACTTTACTAGAAGAGAGTCAATGTGGTTGAATAGGGTGCTGAGCTTCCACTGTAATTTAAAATCTGGAAGTATATGTTAGTTATCAACTTTTTCACAGTGGTTTTGGCAGTGACATCATAAATGATAGAAATTAAAGGAGTAGAAAAATTTACAGTTGTGACTGAACATATTTCCATACCCTATAAGCAACAGACAAAATGCTAAAGAGGAAAATGGAAACTAAAAAAAAATCTTTGGAAATCTGTAGAAACTAAGAACAAATATTTGTTGGAATTGAAAGAAAACAAGTTCCATAATATGAAATACGGATGAAATTAACATCAAGATTCAAAGAAAATGTTTCACTAAAGACATTATAAGTGTGAAACAAATTAACATGGGGATATAATATTTACAAATTATTGTAAATAATTTGAATCTAAGATATAGAAACACTGGGTGGTGAGATTAGTTATCAGGTGCTTGCTACTATGTCTGACAAGATGATTACAAATCCCAGAACCAACATGGTGGAAGGAGACAGCTGAGTCTTGCAAATTGTCCTCTGAGCGCCACTGATAAATTGTGGTACACACACACACACACACAGAAACACATACACAGACACACACACACAAGGTAAAGGAAGAAATGTTTAACACCTTTCAATGTGTGTATATTTGAGAGTCTATTTGTAACAATAGGCTTACTGAGATGGCCAAATGCAGAAAAATTTCTGCTAACACAGCTGCAAAGGGGATATTTCCAACTATAATAGAATTTGTCCCTGACACTGTGGCTTTATTTGCCATAATGGAAGAAAGAAAACAAATTTAATTTCATTGTGAAGCCCAAAGCCAAATGCATGTTTGATTGACAGTTATAAGTTTAGATGAAATAGAAACTAGGGCTGGGAAGATAACTCAGTCAGTAAAGTGTTTATATCACAATAATGAAGACCTGAGATTGATTCTTATTCATCCTTAAGTATGATATTGAATGTCACATAGGATTAATATGACAGTTGCTACTTATTACAGACCATTAAGTTATAAAATGCTTTATAACACATTGTATATTGGGAAACATGGCTTGCTGAAAGCAAATACTGATGAGAATAGGTAACATAAGACAGAGAAAAGTAAACCACTTAGAAGGAATTAGCAAGCACAAGAAACTGAATATACCACCAAAGTTTGTGGTGAACGTCACTAAAGAAAATGTTCATGCTTTACTCAGCCAGTAAAACTCATAATACTGAAGCTGAGTCATAAAACTGGTGACAATTTTATAAACGTAACACGATGACACAGATTTGATAGATGAATTTTCTAGATATGGCCATTACTCTGGACTCTCCACACACTTCAGAAGATTGTATAATCACCCATGTCTCACAGAGGGATTTTCTTTCATTGTCTGCCAGCAGAATTACACAATAAGTGATATTAGGGGAAGACAGAAACAAATTTTATATGGTTATTAATATCTGATAGATGTTAAGTTTATAAACATCTTTAGCAAATGGATTTGTAAACAACAGCTGGGAGAGAAAAATTTCATCAAGGAGTTTTGTTTTGTTTTTAATAAGGAGAAAAGTGGCTCTATGAAAATCTTCTGGGAGAGTATAATTTCAGTATTGTTTTGTTTTAGAAAACATCTTCTTCAAATGGAGGCAAGAACCAGGGTTTGTCACTGAAGATGACCTCAAACTTTCTAAATAGCCCAAGGCAAACTTGAGCTCTTGGCCTTCCTGCTTTCATCTTGAATATTTTTCTTTACTATACCCTTAGCTACTGATTCTTTAAAACAGCACTTGCTTGGGAATGGTGTTAATTTGCCTTCAGAAAGACTATCCAACTATTATAAAATATTTCATTATATCAGTAGTACAGTTCAAGACTTTGAATGTCTTACAGGTTTGGAAAACAATATAGAACCATTGAGAAGTCACTTAAAAATTTGAGGAAAGGTACCAGAGACCTGACTCAGAGGTGAAGAGAACTGGCTGGTCTCCAGAAGATCTAGGTTCAATTCCCAGAACCAACATGGAAGCTTTCAACTATCTGTAACTCCAGTTCCAGGGAATCTTACACCCTCACATAGACACACATGCAGGTAAAACATCAATACACATAAAATAAAAATGAATAATATTTTTTTCTAAAAATTGAGAAAAGATTCCATATTATGAGCAGAAGTTGCCTTCATTTTGATTACACACACTCATACAACATGACTCTGCATGTTGGTCTGCATATAGACATCAGAACACCCATAAAACACTTCCTAATTATGGAAGGCAACTTAGGCCAGAGAAATTATCATTGAAAACACTAGACCAATAAAGGATGTAATACTTTCACCTGAACTGCCACATAGAAGAAGATACCTAACACTGTGATTGCAAAATCCCCACTAATTGTCATCTGATAATTTTGTGTGTGGATCAAGGCATCAAAAGACAGAAAATTTCCAACTATCTTACAGGGCAGCTCAGTCCTCAATGTTGACAGAGCCTATTCTAATTGCTTTCCATTTGTGAATTTCCCTCTCCATCCATTTGTCCAAGGTTCTACACCACATTGCTACATTTTCCATGGTCCTATAACTTTGGGTCAGTCCTAGAACCTGCAACCTGAATAAGGACACTTCCATCATTTCTCCTTCAGCCTCCAGTAAGGCCTCATGTAATCTCCTGAAGTCTGCTGGAGCCTTTGTAATCATACCAGAGAAATTTCTTAGACTACGTATATAAAGATGTGTTTTATATGTGATAAGTTGTATGATATCTGAAAATTAATACTAGCAACTAAGATTAACATAAAAGAATTTGTGCTTGCCAAAAGCAAGCTATCAAGGAAAGGACTACTTGACAAATTATGACCAACAAAATTAATGTACCTTGTGAATTTACTGCTACTCAATAAATTTGTGCATTAAGGACAGGAAAAAAATATATGCAGCACATTCTCCAAATTCAATTTAAAAGTAATCAATCAAAAGACACCCACATGTAATGACTTTGGAAGTATTAGCTTCCTGTTTTAAGAATGAATGAAAAATTGAGTAACTATGACTGTTCTTCAAGTTGGAAGAGATTCAAGGTAGAAATGGAAACCATTACCATATAATAAATACAGACATATCTGCAGAGAATCAGACTAGGATCAGCTTACCAACCTTTTACTATCCTTCCTAAATGTTAAGGAAGAAGGAGTACATACTAACTCACACCTTGATGAGCATTATCCTACAAGAAATAAAGATAAATGCATCACAAGAAAAGAATATTATAACCTGATGTCTCTTAACGTGCAAAATACTAAACAAAATATTGAAAGATGTAATTCACATTCAAAGGGTTATTTATTATGATCAAATACATTTTATGCAGGAAAGTATAGGTACTTTCACCTAAATATATCACATAAAATAATGTACGACAACAATGGAATGAATGATTAAAAAAACACAGAATAGTCAGTTGACAAAACTCAACAACTTTCATGACAAAAACTACAAACAAGAACCCCCAAGAATTCAGAAAAAATCTCTTTAACACAGTTTTTGTTTGTTTGTTTGTTTGTTTTAGTGGTGAAAAATAAAATTTAAATTGAGACAAAAAGGAGCTGGAGAGATGGCTAAGTGGTTAACAGCACTTAATTCTCTTAGAGCAGATAGAGGTTCGGTTCCCAGCATCCACATGAAAGCTCACAACCATTTGTAAGTCCAGTTCCTGCACACTGATACTAATGTACGTGGTGGACATGTATATACCTCATCACACAAACATTCCCATAAAATAAAACAAATAAATATTAAAAAAAATAAATGTGAGTGTTAATAAAGTTGCTCCTTAAAAGGATCAACCCACCACTTTGTCTCTCTCTTGCCCAGTTTCTCTCTTATCTTCTTGCCCTCTTGCTCTCTTACTCTCTTGCTCTTCTGCTCCTCCCCTTTCTCTGTTGGAATGCCCTCCCTCCTCCCCCCATTATGTCTACCTCTTTCCTTCTCTCTCTCTTCATCTCCATCTAATAAACCTCTTTCATATAGAATCTGTGCACATCATTATTTCATTGGTCCATTATATTGGTGCACTGGGCTGGGAAGGACTCTCCTGGTAGCACCTGTCATACCAGGAATCCTTAATGGAACCATAAAGCCTGCAACAGATTTTTTTCTGTTCTACCAATCCCTAACCACCGCTCAACCATATATGCCTTAAAACCTACACTTTCTCTCAACTCCCCTGTCCTTACTACACACACCTGTCCCTTTGCTTGTGGTTGCTCAGACTTGGCATCCTGCTGTGTGCGCCAAACACCTGGAACATCTCAGGCACTAATGCTGTCCCCAAATCAGCTTGGGGTTCATACCAGATGTTGAAACTGCCACTTCAGACACAGACACAGGCTGTTTCTAAACTGTTACTGTTGGGTAAGCAATTGCTGGGGACCCTGCACACACAGGCTTTAGATTGCACCGTTGCCTTGGGCCAAACAGGTGAAGTTTTAAATGTCCCACAGAATACTTACCACTAGAGGCTGGTTTGCAGAGGAGGGTTTTCAGTTGCACAGACTTCCGAACAGCAGTACCATGCACAGGCAGAGAGTTTCAAACCAGGCCAGGATATCCATCCCACCAGCAAGCACCTGGTCTTCCATAGCCACTATGGCCACCCACGGCACATAGGTAGCTGGCATGTTGATTTTGGGATAAGGAGAGTGGAGCCAGGACTTCACTGCCATTTCCACCAAGGGCAAGCACATGGTTTCACTGCCATCTTAACTTAGGGCAATCAAGGACAATAACATGATTAGCAGCCATCTTGAATCATATATGTATTTATGTATAAAACACTGTGATTTCCCCCACTGCTGATTTTTGTACTTTTTTTCTGTCCTACTGTTTTTGGAGCTGCAAACCTGCACTCTTTTGTAGACCTAAAATGCCACTCTACCCCTTCCTACTTCCATTCTAAAGCTGCCTATCTGCCCCTATCCTTTCCCACAGATGAGAGTCCCTTTAAGTGAACTCATCCTTATTGTTGATAAAGCCCTGGTATCAGGCACCAAGATTCTTGGGATCAGCCAGGCTAGGCCCATGACCTGTCATGCTATGTGGTTGATTAACCACTACCCACATGGTCCGTTTCCATTTCCCCTTTCTAATTCACAGGAATGGCTTCTTCATATTCTCTCTCTTAGGGAAACTTCTGATTTCTACACCTCTATTTGCCCTACTCAAATGTCTAATATCCAGTAATATCTAGTAACACTAACAGCAATCCATAAAGAAAAAAATATTCCTATTTCTCTTTTCTCAAAGTTGTGTCTGTTTCTCTCTGCCTGCTATCTCATTAAATATATTCTCTGGTTTCTATTTATACTCTCAAAAAATCTTAACTTTAAACTTTAAACGTTAAGGTGACCACGTGGTATGAACATTTTTAATCATAATCAATTCTCTGTTTATTTTATCTCCTTTTAGACAAGGACAGCAACAAGCCTCATTTTAAATTGGCATTGATTTTTATAAAAATTCAAACTTACATTTTACACTATATATGATTCAACCCTGGTTCAAAATAATTTTTATGTAATGCTAAAATTTCAAAGTTATAAAGCTCTATTCAAATTAAGCTAATTTAAAATGTACGTTTAACTGCCTATGTCTTTATCAATTCTTAAATTAATAAATGCTGTTTCTCCTGTCATGAGCTTCCAATGCACCAGATTCACCATTAGGCTTTCTGGCTAGTAGGTATGCTATTGTTGAAATCTCGAGGTGGGGAGACCCTCCGATCCTTGGGATAGATGCCAAACTCCAATAACCCACAATGACAAGAGCTTGATGCAACAGCAAGAGGTTTTACTTAGTAGCCGGCAGGCCGGGGCTCTGCACACAGTTCCCACGCAAGGGGGTGGTGCAGTGCCCTGAGCAGCAGAATCACAGAGTTTATAAAGGCAAAAACTGCAAAACAGGAGGGGGTCTAGGGGTAAGGGACTTTCCTTTTTTTAAAAAAAATGTAATTTATTTATTTTTATATCAATCACAGGTTAGGTACTTTGCATCCAGGGCGTAGCCCCCTCCCTCATTCCCTCCCACTCTCCCCATCCCTCCCTCATCTCCTAACAGGGCAATCTATGATTGTTCGTAGCCAGGTGCAGCCGGGAGGGAATGGTTAGAGGTTGTTTTATGTTTTTTTCATCCATAACTACAGAAGGGCGTCCCACAGAAACATTTTGTATCAGATCCGGGTTTGGTAATCATTAAAGCTCGCAAGTTTCAGTTCCCATGGTCAGTTCCCACGGTTAGGGCTAGGTTAAAATTTTCCATCCTTACACTATTATAAATGCAAGTGTAATTTTAAAATTGCTTTATACAATTCTACTATATTGTTGGTTTTAAAACTCATAACTCAGGGGTTATTACCTATAAGTTTTTTACCAGTACTCTAAATGAAGATCTATTAATTTTAGAGGCATTTATTTATGTTAAAACTTGGTCATTGTGTCATATCTTCACTGTCAAAAGGTTAAAATATGCTTGGTCTTGTTTTCTAAACATGGTAACATTATTACAGTGTAACCTAGGCTTTTATAAGTTATGGACTGTAGTTAACAAATGCAAGTTAATAGTCAGTCATCTCATACATGATCAAGTACTGTAACATGTCCGAAAATATATTTATAGTCCTACAGATGCACACATGGTCTCACTGCTATTTTGACTGAAAAGCTGAAGATGCTCCCTGAGGCACCATACAGAAGTTGGTAAAAAAAAAAATAATGAGAGGAGTCTTCCCTACTGGCTCATCTACAGCAAAAACTATCTGCTGCTCTGAGGCTGTCAGTATTCCCACACAGAAAACAAGAGGTCTGCAAGCCTCCACACCCCCCCCCCCCCACTCCCAGGTATAGACAAAAGTCAACCCCGCCAATGTAACTGTTTCAAATGCAGCCAAAGGGGACACTGGTCCTGCAGCTGCCTCAAAAAAACCACACCACCTGCTGGCAGACTGGCTTATGGAAGTCAAAATGCTCACATTCAGGCTTGTTCTCTGTACCCAGCCATGAAGGCTCAACCAGCACAAGAGTCACAGACACTTCTAGCCTTCCAGCTCCTTGGCCTGGCAGAAAACAAATGGCTCTTAGATTCAGCAACCTCCACCACCATCTCCCAGCCCAGGATAACATTGCAGGTCTGTTTTGGCCTCACACTCAGGCCTTATTACCAACTTCTGTCTTGGGAAACTTCAGATGCCTTCTCAGTTCTCCTCATATGCAGGAGATCAGACCTTAAGCCTGAGTCCTAGAGTTGCTGTTGTCAGGTCTAGACACAGTATGCCTTGTTTCCAGACTCAAGAAATAGGCCTGAATGGAACCTTTTACCATCCCTTTAGCTAAAGGACAATAAATGTTCATAACAGTCTCACCTATGTCTCTCGGTAAATAACTAGATATAAAGGCCTAAGAAAAATGTTGTTGGAGGGTCAAATAAAGTGTTTTAAGGTAAATGCATGTTATAAAAGTTGCAAGGTCTAATAAGTAAAAATGCTTAATTGTTCCTCCTGTTGCTATACTACTGTTATATTGACTGTCCAGAGCTTTGACCTTTATCAATAGAGATCTGATTTATTAATCTAACTCTAATACAAAAACATTCCACTATACTACCCACTACCATGGTTCCAAGCTCAAGATTTTAAATTTTCTTTAAACCTCAGTAATGTCCCTTCTACTTCAAGAAAGGCTTCTGCTTTATCAGAGCTCACTTTAAAGAATTTTTATGCTGTTAACACAAATGTGTATGTCTACCGCTTTTTCTACAAATTTATATTTCAGTGCAGATTATAATTGTGATGCTAACATGTCTGATGTTTTATCTCCTTTGTAAAACTTAAAAGTAATTCTTGTAGGCCGCAGGAAATCCACCTGAATCCACCTTTCAGGTCAATTGGGCTGCAGATGATCCTGCACCTATTGCCTATCTCAGAGGGTAGGATTCCTCCCCTTTCCCTGATTTTGGGAATTCCCCTTCCTAGCTACTTAATTGCTACATTTGTAAAACCAACACTGGCTGATTGGTGAGTCTTCCCTTCTACTTGGCATCAGTTCCTAGCTACTTGATTGCTACATGTGTATACCCAACACCAGCCAATTGGTGAGTCCTCACTTCTGGTTGGCGTAAATGCTTCCTACTGCTCTCGGCAACCTACATTCAAACACTATCTTTTCTCTCTTGGGTAAGATTTTCCCTCTACCAGCACAGTTTCCCTCCCTCTCCATTTCACTCTTCTGCGAAAATCCTAGCTCTAGGTAAACCCTGTCTGCTATGGGCAACTGTGCCCTTGGTATCTGGCCAATACTGAAGAGCTGTTGGAGCAGATTGTACCAATCTACTGAGTCAAGCCTTGCTCTTGGGACTCCTTGGCATGTCACTGACTTCTACCTGCCCAATGGGAATAGTCCATTCATCCTTTCCTCCAGATTCTCCTCTGTGATGTCGTCTGGAAAAATTTAGATTTATACACCTATTTTCACCTTTAAGGGCTTCTAATTGTACCTACTTCTATCGCCAAACTTGGCCTCAATTTCTTTAGACGACAGATCCAAAGCAAAGCCTTTTTTAATTACTGCCAGTGACTGGGTTCCCTCGGATAAATAGAGGTGCTCATGTTCAACTCTCTTTGATCCAAACATTCCACCTCTGTTCGCTCTCCCAAAACTTTTAAATGTACACCGAAAGAAATTTTCTCTATAACCTTCTTAACTTCGTCTTCTGCCTATACATATGTTTTAGTATCCTGCCAGACCCAGGTGTTTCTTATATACACAACAGTGCCAAAGCAATTACTGCAGGTGTCCCAGTCTGACCTCAGAGACTTCGGTCAAGCTGGACCTGCACTTTCCCTCCCAGCCATGGATGTACTCATAGACTCTGGACAGCATCAAAACAGCCTGTTCTTCCTGAATTAGGCAAGCATTTCAGCCTTTTGACTTCCCTACAGAGCACCAGGTGTCAGCAGGAAGTAGCCAAAGAGAATCTATGGCTGTAATTCACTTATTATTAACAAAAAGCTGGAATGGTATGCTGCAGACACAGGACAAGTAGCTCCAAATCCTCCCAGCATTCCTCAGTCCTTACCTGCTGCCTTGCATGGCAACCCTCCACCATGAACTTTCCAGAGCACCAGATTCCCCTCCACCTCTTGACCATGTAATTTGGACATTTTGTTGCTGTTCTTTCTCTCTCTCTCTCTCTGTCTCTCTCTCTCTCTCTTTCTCTGTCTCTCTCTCTCTGTCTCTGTCTCTCTCTCTCTGTCTCTCTCTCTGTCTCTCTCTCTGTCTCTCTCTCTCTCTCTCTCTCTCTCTGTGTGTGTGTGTGTGTTTGTGTCCCTCTCTCTCTCCTTCTCTCCTTTGCATGGCAACCAAGAGCGGCTTCCAATGAACCTTCATTTATATATTTTAACTTGCTTTACATGAGAAGGAGCCTAAGCTCCTCATTTTTTTTTATTATACAAAAAAAGGAATGTTAATATTTAGGCAGCCTGCTTCTGGGTTGCCTAGCAACCTATGATGTCATCATCTGTCAACTGCCAGGTGTCACACTTGGCAGGCATGGTTAAATTGCTCCTTAAAAGAATCAACCCTCTTAGCACTGCCTTCATTATGTACCATAAGTTTGGGTATGTTGTACTTTCATTTTCACTGAATTAATTCTAGGAAGTTTTTAATTTCTTTCTTTATTTCTTCCCTAACCAAGCTGTCCTTGAGTAGCAAGTTGTTCACTTTCCATGTATGTGCAGGCCTTTTGCTATTTCTGTTGTTGTTGAGGTCCAGCTTTAGACCGTGATGGTCAAATAGGATACAAAGGATTATTTCAATCTTCCTGTATCTGCTGAGGCTTGCTTTGTGACCAACTATATGGTCTATTTTGGAGAAGTTTCCATGAGACCTATAGGATAGGAAGGTCATGCTGAAATCTACACACCTAAGGAAGATATACAAGAAGGAGGACCCAGGTTGATAGGAACAATGCTCGTTTAGATGAACTAATGGGATGGACATTGAATCGAGGATAAAACAAGCAACAGGACAGGAGCATACCAAAGAAGGCCTCTGAAAGAATCAATATAGCAATGTATCAAAGCAGATATTAAGACTCACAACCAAGTCTTTGGCAGAGGGTGGGAAGTAATAATAAAAATAGGGGACCTTAGTAAGACTTGAAAACAAGAGCTCCACAAAGACCAAACTGAGCAGGGCACAGGGGTCTTAGATGAGACAGTTTCTCCAACCAAGAACCATGTATGGATATGGCCTAGAACCCCTGCTCAGATGTGGCCTATGGTAGTTCGGTGTCCAACTGAAGACCCTAGTAAGGGAAACGGACTCATAGACTCAATGGCTGGCTTTTTGACCCTCCCCTATACACGCCAGGGAGTAACAGCCTGGCTAGATCCCAGGGGAGGACATTGTAGCCAGCACTGAGGAGACAAGATGATCTGGGGTCGAATGGAAGGGGAGGAGGTCCTCCCCTGTTGGTGGACTTGGAGGGGGCAGGGAGGAGATGAGGGAGGGATAGGGAAAGGGATGGGAATGAGGGAGGGGGCTGTGCCTGGGATGCAAAGTACCTAACCTGTGATTGATATAAAAATAAATAAATTATATTAAAAAAAAGGAATCAACCCTCCACTTTGTCACTCTCGTTCCCTTTTACTCTCTTGCCCTCTTGTTCTCTTGCATTCTTGTTCTCCTGCTCTATCCCCTTTCTCTGTCAGGGTACCCCTTCCCCTCCCTCTATCATGGAGCACTCTCTCCACTCTCTCTCCATCTAATAAACCTCTTTCATATAAAAGCTGTGTATATCATTATTTTATTATTCCTAACAATTGGATATAAATGCCATTTTATTATGCTGCTAAACACTGAACTGTAGTGTTTTGCTGAGATCTTAAGGTCCCCAAAGAGCACCAGAAGCTAGACCATGTCTACAAGAGAAAACAGCTTTATTTGGGCTTAAGTTCACTCTCTCCACTGTCACCAACCCAGTGGATCAAAGAGCCCGGAGAAGGGTTTGTTTTTTGTTTTGTTTTGTTTTTTGTTTTAATTGGGGTTTAAGTAAGAACTGAAAATTTAACAGTTACACAATTGAATGACATTCAGTAAGAACAAGCATGTTACAAAGTGACTGGCTAACTAACTTAACTAACACTGAGCAAGCTATCTATAGACCCCAGGAATATTAGGTATTTTCTGTGCCATGAAATGTTCTACTACAAGGTATGTAGTCTGTCTAGGACAGATGCACCACCCTGAGATAAGATACGTTCCCATTCTTGTGGTTACCTCCAGGCTGTACCTTGTGTTGGGAAACTTATGTTTTTCTTATTTCTGGAACTGGTGACCTATGTCCTAGTTCCTGGGACTGATGAATTTTGTGGGGGAAGATATTCAGGACTGGTCCCCTTATTACCCTCTTGAACAGGATACAATATAAAAATATTTTTGGCATATTGTATTGAGACTCAAGAAGCTTCCAAATTCATCATCTATCAGAAAATTTCCATTTAATCCAGAGGAATATCTTCTCAGTGCTAACTCAAATGCAATATGTTCCAAAACACACATAGTCCTCTCTCCCTATCAAATAACACTTCCTTCATAATGTCTCTCTTAGATGATAGTTTTAACTTCCACTCAACTCAGGCTAGAAACCTAGAGTCAGACACAGCATCTCACTCACATTCAGACAATCCATCACTCGGTCTAGGCTATCTAACCTGCTGCCTCCTTGCTCATCCTCTGTACCCGTTCTCTTTTATACAAACAATTCCATACATGACACTACAAACAATATCTATAAAATGTAAACATAATCATGCCACACACACCACTCTTACTCATGCCTAAACCACGAAAGGCTTTTCATTAAACCCAGGATGAAAATGGCAAGAAATATTTTTCAAATTCTTTAATGATCTGGCTTTCCTTAACTAATCAAGGTTAGCATTCTCTCTTGCTTTTCTGTCCACTGTCCATTCGATAGTTTCTCTTATATGTCAGTTTATGACTCAGTCTCCAGTATTGCCAGCCCTTCACTCTTGTCTCCAATGTCTTCCAGTCCAGTTCTTTGCACCACATCCCCATTCATCAGTCAGTCCTAATTCACACCTTGATTCTCCTCGGAATTACTCACCTAATTTTATTTTATGTCTCTGTGTGTGTGTGTGTGTGTGTTTGAATATATGGCATGTGTATAGCTGCTTACAGAGGTCAGAAGAAGGTGTTAGATACCCTGAATCTGGAGTTACCGGCAGTTGTAAGCCTCCTGACATGATTGCTGGGAACAGAATTCGGATCCTCTGGAAGAAAGTCAAGTAATCTTATCTGTAGAGCCTAGGCTGCAGGTATCACTTATTTTTTACTACTTTCAATTTCCCCTTTAAAGCATATACTATCATTTGCAATGCAAAATCATTTTTATTTCCTATATTTATTTCTGGCATGCCTACATTCTAAGCTCTGTCAGCTGAGTTCCAAGACTAGTGCATGATAAACACACAATATACTATGAATACAAAAAATAAATAAAAACATTTTTAATTTTTTAAAATTTATTATTTGATTATTACAATTTATTCACTTTGTATCCTGCTGTAGACCGCTCCCTCATCCTCTGGCAACCCCACTTCCCTCCCTCTTCTCCTCCCATGCCCTTTCCCCACTCCACTGATGAAGGATGTCCTACTTCAATTCAATCTGACACTAGCCTGTGAGGTCTTATCAGGACTGGCTGCATGGTCTTCCTCTGTGGCCTGGTACAGTTCCACTCCCCACAGGGAGAGGTGTTCAAAGAAGAATCCACTGAATTCAGATCAAAGACAGCCCCTGTTCCTCTACACTGGGAGGCTGAACTGCCATTGGCTACACCTGAGCAAAGGGTCTAAGTTATCACCTTGCAGGGTCCTTGGTTAGTGTATCACTCTTTGCAAAGAACCCTGGGTCCAGATTTTTTGGTTCTGTGCTCTTCTTTTTTTCTCTCTCTTTTAAATGTAATTTATTTATTTTTATATCAATCACAGGTTAGGTACTTTGCATCCCAGGCGTAGCCCCCTCCCTCATTCCCTCCCACCCTCCCCAACCCTCCCTCATATCCTCCCCGCCCCCTCCAAGTCCACCAACAGGGGAGGACCTCCTCCCCTTCCATCCTACCCCAGCTCATCCTGTCTCCTCAGGGCTGGCTGCAATGTCCACCCCTGGGATCTAGCCAGTCTGTCACTCCCAGGCCTGTATGGGGGAGGATCAAAGAGTCAGCCATCAAGTTCAAGACTGAAACAGTCCCTGTTTCCCTCACTAGGGTCTTTAGCTGTGAGTCTCAGCACTCTGCTTTGAAACCCTCCTGGGTAGAGTCTTCCAGAGGCTCTCTGTAGTAAGCTCCTGTCCTATTCCCTGTCCCTTTCCCCCTGCTTCCCATATCTATCCCATTTGGTAAGGAATGACCAGCTTCCGTAGGGTCCCCCTTCTAGTTTAGCTTCTTTAGTAGTATAGATTTTATTATGTATATCCTGTATTATATGACTAATGTCCACTTATTTTATAGTTATTAATTATTCATTTATTTATTTAGTCTTTAAAGGAATTTTTCTTTTTAATTTTAATTTTCTTTTTTATATTAATTACAGGTTATTCACTTTGATTCCTAGCTGTAGCACCTTCCCTCATTTCCTTCCAATCCTACCTTCCCTCCCTCATTTCCTCCCATGCCCCTGGAGTCCAAGTCCACTGATAAGAGAGGGCCTCCTCCCCTTCCAACTATCAGTTCTCATCAGGACTGGCTGCATTGTCTTCCTCTGTGGCCTGAGAAGGCTGCTCCCCCTTCAGGGGGAGGTTATGAAAGAGCCAGCCACTGAGTTCATGTCAGAGACAGTTCCTGTTCCACCGTACTAGGGAACCTACTTGGATACTGAGTTGCCATGGGCTACATCTGGGCAGGGGTTCAAGGTTACCTCCATGATACTCTGTGGTTGGAGTATCCGTCTTAGAAAAGACCTCTGGGCCCATATTTGTGTGTGTGTGTGTGTGTGTGTGTGTGTGTGTGTGTGTGTGTGTGTGTAGTGTATAAAAGCAGATGCTGAGGCACATAGCTAAACTTTGGGCAGAGTGCAAGGAATCTTATGAAAGAAGGGGAAGAAAGAAAGTCCTGGAGGGGAAAGGATCTCCACAAGGAGAACAGCAGACTAATATCTACTTATAAGTGTTTATATACCATGTGTGTATTTCTGGGTTACCTCACTCAGGATGATCTGTTCTACTTCCCACCATTTGCCTGAGAATTTATCAATTTCCATGTTTTATTTGCTGAGTAGTATTCCATTGTGTAAAGGTATCACAATTCCTGTATCTTCCTCTGTTGAGGGACATCTGGGTTGTTTCAGCTATGAACATGGTTGAGGAAATGTCCTTGTATAGTTGAGCAAATGTCTTTATTTAATGGCAGGGCACATTTTGGGTGTATGTCCAGGAGTGGTACAGATGGATCTTGAGGTTGCACTATTCCTAATTATCTGAGAAAGCAACAAATTGATTCCCAAAATGGTTGCACATATTTACATTCACAGATTGATTCCCAAAGTGGTTCTACATGTTTACATTCCCACCAGCAATAGAGGAAGTTTCCCCTTTCTCCACACCCTCTCCAACATGTGTTTTCATTTGAGATTTTTAGCTTAGCCATTCTGGTGGGTATAAGGTGAAACCTCAGGGTGGTTTAGATTTGCATTACCCTGATGACTAAGGAAGTTGAGAATTACTATAGTTTTCTCTTTCTCAACTATTTGATATTCCTCTATTGAGAATTCTCTGTGTAGCTCTGTAACCCATTTTTAATTGGATTACTTAGTTTGTTGCTGTTTAACTTCTTGAGTTCTTTATATATTCTAGATAATAGCCCTCTGTCAGATATGTGATGTTCCTTTCCTAGTCTATAGGCTGTCATTTTGTTCTGATGACAGTGTCCTTTGCTTTACAGATGATTTTCAGTTTCATGAGGTCTCATTTATTGATTTTTGATCTTAGAGCCTGTGCTAATATGCTGTTCAGGGAATTGTTTCCTGTGGCAATGAATTCAAGGCTCTTACACACTTTTTCTTCTAACAGGTTTAGTGGGTCTGGTTGAATGTTGAAGTTTTTGATCAACTTGAACTTTAGTTTTCTGCAGGGTGATAAATATGTATCTATTTGCATTTTTCTACATGTAGGCATCCAGTTAGACCAGCATTATTTGTTGAAGATGCTATCTTTTTTCCATTGTATGGTTTAGGCTTCTTGGTCAAATATCACACATAGGTGTGTGAGTTTTTTTTTTCTAGGTCTTCTAATCGATTCCATTGATCCATCATTCTGTTTCTATGCCAGTACCATGAAGTTTTTAATACTGTTGCTCTGTAGTACAGCTTGAGATCAGGGTTGGAAATACCTCCAGAAGCTCTTTTATTATACAGGATTGTTTTAGAAATTCTACGGGTTTTTTTTTTCCATATGAAATTGAAATTTGGTCTTTCAACTTCTGTATAGAATTATGTTAGTAATTTGATGGGAATTGCATTGAATCTGTAGATTGCTTTTGGCAGGATGGCCATTTTCAGTATATTAATTTTACTGATTCATGAGCATAGGAGATCGTCCCATCTTTTAATATCATCTTCAGTTTCTTTCTTCAGAGACATTAATGGGTGTTGGGTTTTGTCAAATGCTTTTTTGGCATCTTAGGAGATGAACATGCGTTTTTTTTTCTCATTTAGTTTGTTTATATGGTGGATTGCATTAATGGATTTCTGTATATTGAACCACCCCTGCATGCCTGGGATAAAGCCTATTTTGTCATGGTAGATATCTTTGATCTGTTCAGAATGTGAGTATTTTATTGAGTATTTTTGCATCAATGTTCATAAAGGAGATAGGTCTGAAGTTCTCTCTTTTGTTTGGTCTTTGTGTGGTTAATGTTTCAAGGTGACTGTGGCCTCCTAGAATAAGTTTGTTAATGTTGCTCTGTTTCTGTTTTGTGGAATAGTTTGAAGACTATTGGGGTTAGCTCTTCTTTTAAGGTCTGGTACAATTATGTGCTGAAACCATCTGGCCCTGCACTTTTTTGGAAAGGAGACTTTTGATTATTGTATGTATTTCCTTAGTGGATATAGGATAGTTTAATCTATTTACCTAATATTAATTTAATTTTGATAAATGGAATCTATCAAGCAAATTGTCCATTTCATTTTGATTTTCAAATTTTGTGTCATATAGACTTTTGTAGTAAGACCCTAATAAATGTTTGGATTTCCTCAGTGTCTGTAGTTTATAACACCCTATTAGTTTCTGATTTTGCTGATTTGGATAGTTCCTCTCTGCCTTTTAGTTAGTTTTGCTAAGGGTTTGTCTATCTTGTTGACTTTCTCAAAGAACCAGCTCTTGCTTTCAGTGATTCTTTGAATTTTTTTCTAATCTATTGAGTTCAGCTGTGTGTTTGATTACTTCCAATTGTCTACTCCTCTTGGGTGTTTCTGCTTCTTTTTTTCCTATGAATTTTAGGTGTGCCATTAAGTTGTTTGTATGAAATGTCTCAAACTTCTTTCTGATGGGACTTAGTGCTTTGAACTTTCCTCTTAGAACTGCTTTCATTGTGTTCAACAAGTTTGGGTAAGCTTTGCCATCATTTTCATTGAATTTTAGGAAGTCTCTTATTTATTTTCTTTCTTTTTTTTTTTTTTTACTTCTTTCCTACCCAGCTGTCACTGAGTACAGAGTTGTTTAATTTAGTTGTTTGTTTAGTTCCCATGTGTATGTAGGCTTTTTGTTATTACTTTTATTTTTGAGCTCTAATTTTAGGCCATGGTGGTCTGATAGGATACCAGAGATTATTTTGATTTTCTTGTATTTGTTGAGGCTTGCTTTGTGCCCTACTATATGGTCAACTTTGGAGAAGGTTCTATGAAGTGCTGAAACATTGTACTCTTTTGAGTTTGGGTCAAAAGTTATGTAGAGATCTATTAGGTCCATTTGATTTAGGACATCTGTAATTGTCATTGCTTACATATTTAGTTTCTCTCTAGATGGTCTGTACCTTGTTGAGAGTAGAGTGTTGATGTCTTGCACTATTAAGGTGTTGGGATCAATATGTGATTTGAGCTTCAATAATGTTTCTTTTACAAATGCAGGTGCTCTTGTATTTGGGGTATAGATGTTCAGGACTGTGATGTCATCCTTTGATGCGAATGAAGTGTCTTTCTTCATCTTTTTTAATTCATTTTGGTTTAAAGACTATTTTATTAGTAATATGTCACACAAGCACACTTAATGGCCCAACTGAAAGCCCTACAGAAAAAAAGAAGAAGCAGATACACCCAAGAGAAGCAGATGGCTGGAAATAATCAAACTCAAGGCTGAAATCAATCAAGTAGAAACAAATAAACTATTCAAAGAATCAATGAAACCAAGAGCTTGTTCTTTGAGAAAATCAATAAGATAGACAAACCCTTAGCCAAACTAACTAAAAGGCACAGAGAAACTATCCAAATCAGCAAAATCAGAAATGAAAAGGGGGACATAATAACAGACACTGCGGAAATCCAAACAATCATTAGGTCATACTGCAAAAGCCTATATGCCACAAAATTTGAAAATCTGAAAGAAATGGACAATTTTCTTGATAGTTACAAATTTCTTCTTGAAAGCATTTAGTGCTATGAATTTTCCTCTGAGCACTGCTTTCAACGTGTCCCATAAATTTGGGTATGCTGTACCTTCATTTTCATTGAATTCTAGGAAGTCTTTAATTTTTTTTCTTTATTTCTTCTTTAACCCAGCTGTCATTGAGTAGCAAGTTGTTCAATTTCCATGGGCATGTAGGTTTTTTGTTATTTCCATTGTTGTTGAGGTCCAGCTTAATCCATGGTGGTTGGATAGAATACAGGGGATTATTTCAATCTTCTTGTATCTGCTGAGGCTTGCTTTGTGACCAACTATATGGTCTATTTTGGAGAAGGTTCCATCAGGTGCTGAAGAAAAATGTATACTCTTTTGAGTTTGGGTGAAAATATCTGTAGACATCTATTAGATCCGTTTGAATTAGGGCCTCTATAAGTGCCTTATTTCCCTATTTGGATTCTGCTAGTTGATCTGTCCCATAGTTAGAGTGGGATGTTGAAGTCTTCCACTATTAAGGTATTGGGATCAATGTGTGACTTAAGCTTTAATAATGTTTCATTTACAGATGTTGGTACTCTTGTATTTGCGACATAGTTGTTCAGAATTGTGATGTTCTCTTGGTGGATTTTTCCTTTGATGAGAATGTAGTGTCCTTTCTCATCTTTTTTTTATTAACTTTGGTTAAAAGTTTATTTTATTAGATATTAGAATAGCTACCCCAGCTTGTTTTCTGGGAACATTTGCTTGAAAAACATTTTTCCACCATTTTACTCTGAAGTAGTGTTTATCTTTTTTTGCATACGTGTTTCTTCAATGCAATAGAATGTTGGATCTTGTTTCTACAACCATTCTGTTAGTCTGTGTATTTTTTATTGGAGAGTTGAGTCCATTGATGTTGATAGATGCTAGTGACCAACAAATGTTACTTTCTTTTGATGTGGGGTTGGTGGTGTTGATGTGTTTCATTGCCTGTATTCTTTTGATTTTTTTTTATTTTTTAGTTATCTATGTCCTATGCTTCCTTGGATGCAGTTGTTTTCATTGGGTTAGAATTTTCCTTCCAGTAACTTCTGTAGGGCTCCGTTACTGTGTAGATATTGTTTAAATTTAATTTTGTCATGGAATATTTTGAATTCTCCATCTATGTTGATTGAAAGTTTTGCTGAGTATAGTAGTCTCTGTTGGCATTTGTGGTCCCTTAAGGTCTGTATGACCCCTGTCCAGGTCCTTCTGGCTTTCATAATTTCTGTTGAGAAATCTGGTGTGATTCTGATAGGTCTAATTTCATATATTACTCTGCCTTTTTCCCTTGCTGCTTTTAATATTTTTTCTTTGTTCTGTAGGTTCAGTGTTTTGATGATGATGTGACGTGAAGAATTTCTGGTCCAGTCTATTTGGTTTTCTGTATGTTTATGGACAACTCTTTCTTCAAGTTGGGAAAATTTTCTTGTATCATTTTTTAAAAATATTTTCTGACCTTGGAGCCTGGTATCTTCTTTTTCATCTACTCCTATTATTCTAAGATATTGTCTTTTCATGGTGTCCTTGATTTCTTGGATGTTTTGTGTTTGGAACTTTTCTGATTTTTTCTTTGAGAGATGTATCAATTTCTACAAGTGTATTTTCAGCACCTGAGATTCCCTCTTCCATCTCTTGTATTCTGTTGGCGATGATCCTAAGTGAGATATCCCAGAAGCAGAAAGACACACATGGTATATACTCACTTATAAGTGGGTACTAGACTATAAGATAGAATAAACATACTAAAATCTGTACACCTAAAGAAGACAAACAAACAAACAAACAAAAGGACCCGGGATAAGATGACCAATCCTCACTTAGAAAGACAAATGGGATGGACATTGCAAATAGGAGAAAACAAGTAACAGGACAGGAGCCTACCACAGAGGGCCTCTGAAAGACTCTTCCTAGCAGTATATCAAAACAGATGCTGTGACTCATAACCAAACCTTGGGCAGAGTACAGGGGATCATATGAAAGAAGGGTGAGTTAGTAAGACCTGGAGAGTACAAGAGCTCCACAAGGACCAAATATATCTGTGCCCAGTGGTCTTTTCTGAGGCTGTTTCTCCAACCAAGGACCATGAATGGAAATAACCTAGAACCCATGCCCAGATATAGCCCATAGAAGCTCAGTATCCATGTGGGTTCCCTAGTTAGGGAAACAGGGACTGTCTCAGACATGAGCTCAATGGCTGGCTCTTTGACCTTCCCCCCTCTGAGGGAGGAACAGACTTGCTAGGCCACAGAGGAGGACATAGCAGCCAGTCCTGAAGATACCTGATAAGCTAGGATTAGTTGGAAGAGGAGGAGGACCTCCCCTTCAGTGGACTTGGAGAGCGACAGAAAGGAGATGAGGGAGTGTGGGATAGGGAGGGAATGAGGGAGGGACTACAGCTGAGATACAAAGTAAATAAACTGTAATTTATTTAAAAATAATAAATAATAAAGGAAAAGCATTGTAATAGAATAAGTTTTAAAATCAACTGCATAATAGAATAGTATAGAACAAATTTTAAACTGTACTTGAACTATTCTTTCCTTACCGAACTGACAATCAGGTACACACTTCAAATCAGCCTGTCAATCTGAATATATTTTCACAAATCAGGGCTGAGTCATACATACAGCTTTTCACAGAAACACAAGCCTGAATATATATATATATATATATATATATATATATTCCGTAAAGACATTATTGTAAAATATCTGATAAAGGAAATCTGTTTTTGCAATATCAAAAATAAAGCACCCCTTCTAGTAGTGAAGTCACAAAGTATGACCATAATTTTAAAAGTCAAACCAAATTTTCAGTGTAAACAATTTAGTCTCTAAATTCAATACCAATTTAAATATGAGACTTGTCTTCTTAGTCTAAAAGGAGATAGGATAATAAACAAAATTTATTATGAGGTTCTGTAATTTTTTTCCGTATATCACACCACATGTCAATTTCAAGATGGCAGAGAAATATCACATGGCAGGCCATATGGTTGCTATTTAAAAATACCTGTGTTTCTAAAGATGTTACAAACACAAACACACACATACATGTTTTAAATAAGAGTTTGAATTTAAGCTTTAAACATATCCAATAACTGTTGATCTATAACCAAGACACACAGTGCATATTAACCATTTATGATCAGTCAGAAATAACCATGTAATGGCCATACATACATTTAAAACAGTCAGACAAAACTTTTCTTACTTTATCCAGCTGTAATTTCAAGCACTTTGAATCCAGGCAGGAGCTGGGCTCCCCAGCAGCATTGCTTGGTTTTTTTTTGGGGGGGGGGCAGCATGGGCAGTTCTCCATACTACAGCTACTCCTTGGTACCTGACTGCAACTGAGGCCCCTGGAGGACCTTTCAACCCCCAGAGAAGTGGGCACTGCCATGGTGGAAATTTACCAGTTCTCCTGGAGGCCCGGTATGCACAAACTGTACTCTTCGCAGCAGCACAAGTTCTCTCTGCCCCAGGATTTCAGCTATTTTTCCTGCCCTTAGAGTAGGGATGGGTTACACGGACACCATCACTCCCCCAACCTTCTTCCCCAACTAGGCCTTCCTAGACATTCAGTTGGAAATGAGTCCATCAGCCTGGGTGAGCTTGTGCTTGGCTGTATCCCACCTGTCATGTCTAGAGACATACTCCCACTGGCGACCAAGGTATCCCAGCTTGCAGTGCTGTAAGCATGGGCAGACAAAATTACCATGATGCACAGCTGTTTGGTCTCCAGCCTACTGAGACCATCACAAGCAAACACACACATGCACGCATGCACGCATGCACGCACGCACGCACGCACGCATGCTCACACAAACAAAACAAAACAAATACAAAACACAAGAAAAGAATGTACTGGTACAACACACACACAGAAAAAAAGAAGAAAGAAGGAAAAAAAATAGCAACAGCAGTCTATCTGTCCATGGGCTTTCCATCCTGTTCCAGAGTTTGGAAGGTGACCTGCCATTCAGCCAGACCAGTGACCGGAACAACAACGTATCTGATAAGCTCTGCCAGACCAAAGGCCAAAGAGGCAGCCAAATTCTCCCAGACCAGAGACCAGAGCAGCAGGCAAGCTTTGTCAGGCCAAAATCCAGAGCAGTAGCCAAGCTCTGCCAAACCAGAGACCAGAGCAGTGGCAGAGGGGCCAAGCTTGGAGTTCTACATGTTGTAGCCATCCCTTGGCTCCTCCTCACCACTGCCACCATCGGAGCCTGTGGAGCACGATTGGAGCCTACTTAAAATGGGCAAGAATTAAGTCTAGGGGATTAGAAGGAGTCTGTCCCATGTCATCAGTCCCAGTCACAATAAAGCAGGCAGCAACAGACAAGCAGACCACCAGAAAGACACACACAGAGCCAAATCCCGCTGCTTGCACTGCAGAAAAACACACACAAAGCCAGGCAATAGATCCCACTGCTCCTGTGCCAGATAAAAAAAATGTAGCTGAGAAGCTGTGTCATACCCACCTTGTCCTTATCCAGAGATCCAGATATCACAGAAATCTGAATGTGCTCTATCACCTCTTAAAGAAATTCAGGGGCACCTCCGTCTACTCTGAAGGTGTGTGGAATGTCTTCCAGGCCCCCTGTGGTCCATGGTTGTCTAGCTTGTCCACTCTAACTGTACCTGACCACACAGAGTACAGATTTTGCCTCAATAGCTAAAACAGAAACTAGAGAAAACACTGACCAGTGAGACAAACAAAGAAAAAAAGACACAAAACATAACACTCACTTATTGGCCAGTGTTCAGTTCCACTTACTGGAGGTCATGGCAGGGTGCGAGTGTCTTGGGGATCCCAGACAAGCCCCCAAACATTATAACCAGATCTTAAGGTCCACAAAGTGCACCAGGAACAGAACCACTTATGCAAGAGCAAAGAGCTTTATTCAGGCTTAAGCTCAGTATCTCCATGGTCACTAATCTAGTGGATCAGAGAAGAGAACCCTGAGAAGCTGAATGGCAGGGTTTTTATTGGGGTTTAAGTAAGAATTGGGAATTCCCAGTTTAGCAGTTACACAGTTAGATGACATTCAGCAAGTGAAAGCGTGTTAATAAATGACTGGTTAATAACATAACTAACATTGAGTGAGCTTTCTATAGACCTCAGGAATGTTAGGTATTTTCTGTGCCATGAAATGTTCTACTACAAGATTGGTGAGCTTCCCAGCACAGATGTTCCACCCTGAGATACCTTCCTATTCTTGTGGTTACCTCTAGGCTGTTCCTTAGGTAGAGAATTTTATGGTTTTCTAATTCCTGGAATTCGTGACCTATGGCTTAGTTCTTGGGACTGATGACTTTTTATGGGGGGAGGGGCAGTCAGGCAGTATTTAGGTAATACCTTTCAGTATTATCTAAATTGATCTTTTAGATAAGGAAACAAAAACAAACTCATGTTGAAAAGGAGGAGATAAATTTGCCTTGATTTACAGATGATATGATATGTGGAAACATGAAAGCCCACAAAGAACATAAACAAAATAACATAGACAACAAATGAATTCAGCAAAGTTCCAGGGTGCAATATCAACATTAAAAAAATACTGCAGCCACAAGCAATGTAAAAAGAATAAATATAAAAAACAAGAAGACAAAAGACATGTATTCTGAAAACTACAAAATATTACTGAGATGAATGAAGACCTAATTACATCTTAAACTCATTTTATTATCATAAGAAAATCTTTATGACATAGGGTTTGTTAAAAATTTCAAGGATAGGAGACGGAAAAGCAAGATGCAAAGGAAAACTAGATAAATAGCATTTCATCAAAATTAGTAATATTTATGCATTGAATACCATCAAATAACGTAGAAGTTGCTTTAATTTGCCTGATATATATAATTGGTATCTGAAAGGCTTACTGCTGACTAAGTTTACCCTTTCTAGCTCTTTCTGAACCCTGGATGGCTGGTTCAACTCAGCTGTTCTGGCTTTAACTCCTCTCCACGCTGACTGATTCAAATTGAATTCTCTCTCAGCTTTTAAGTAAATTGCTCTGCTTGGCCTCAAATTAAGTTTAGCAACATGTTCTAATTTTCTGGCTCCTTCTCATCCCCTGGATCATTGTGTTTTTACCTGTGTCTAGCTTGTTTGAACTATAAGCAATCTCTGTAAAATTCTCCTGGTAAAATTGCCTCCTCTCTCCTGTCTGAGATGCTCTCTCTTAAATCATCTCTGTTTCCTTTTCTCATGAGAGTTGGGCATATCCTATGCTGCCAAATTTTTCTCTGATTCCTTACTTTGCCTATCAATTAGACATTACTTTCAAACATGGGTGTTTCCTTCTATATTCATTACCTTCATTGTTTGGGATTAAAGGTTTGTCCTAATGATGTTTTCACATTCCAGCTGCATTGCATAGACCTACAAGGTCTTTGAATGTGATCAGTGTAGCCATGTTGCTGGATTAAAATCCCTCTACAAAAAAGTGAAAACAATAAGCCAGAGAGATACCTCAGTGGTTAAAAACACTTGATGCTCTGTAAGGATACTCATACTGCAGCACCTGTACTTCCAATATCCTCTTCTGATGGCCAAAGTTGCCCAAACATATGTGACATACACTCACACAGACTCGTACACATGAATAAATCTTTAAAGAGAAAGTGAAAAGACAATGCAAATAAGAGAAAATAATCTGTAAGTCATTTATATGATAAAACTGCTATCCATTATATAAAAATCATGTAATTCAACAACCACAAAGAATCAAAAAACTTCATTCAAAAATGAGCAAATGCATATAAATAGAATAATTTTTGTCCACATGAAGGTAGGAAAGAGTGGGAATGGAGGATTAAGAGTAGATAACTGGGAGAAGGAAAGAGAATATGGTGTATTTTTCACTCATATGCATAATCTAGAATTTATGATGTGAAAGCAGTAAGAAGTTAGCAAAAAGTGTAATGAAATATGTGTCTGAAAACATAATATAACTCCTTACTTTGTATACTAAGTAAAAATAATAAAAAATAAACAAGAAAATCAGCAACCAATAAGTACATGAAAATAATGTTAACCATTATTTGTCATTAGGGATACTCAAATCAAAGGCACAAAGAAATGCTATTTTTTATGTACTAGAATGGTTAAAATTCATACATATGAATATGTGTGTGTGTGTGTGTGTGTGTGTGTTAATTTGAAGAACTAAAATCCTATGGAGACATTTTCAGCCTGAGGTCCAAAGTTCTTATGATTCCAGAATAGCTATGAAAGCAACTCAATGCACTAAAGCATCATGTAACAATGTCAAAATATTGACACTTTTGAGTCTAAAGCATAGCTAATGGGTCTGGAAATATTTCTATCTTTGTAGATAATAATGTGGCAGTTTGTAGGATAGTCAAGCAGTTCTCCTTCTTTCTATGCACATATCTAAAGAGTTGAAAACAGGGACTTTTATATTATCCCTGGGACTTGAATTATAATTTGTAGTACTGTCTCCTTCTAGGAAGACATATTAGGGCAGAGATTAAAGAAATATTTGATGATATTATGCTAGTTCTGTGGGACAAATACATATTTCCATGAGAAAATATTTGTAAGGAGGATATTAAAAAGCCTATAAACAACATTTCTAGGACATTTAGAAAGATCCAAATTTTAAAATCTCAGGAATTTAGTTACTACTTATTAATTTATTACTGTGAAACTATTTAAATGCAATTACCTTTTAAAATATATTTTTCAATATTCCTCATGTCTTGAAACACCACAGAAATGACTACAATATAAACTGTAATTGTCAGAAATAAATTAAATATAGTTTTTTATTAATTATACTTTCTTCACTTTGTATCCCCCCATAAACCCCTCCCTCCTCCCTTCCCAATCCTACCTTCCCTTCCCCTTCTCCACACATGCCCTTCCCCAAGTCCACTGATAGGGGAAGTCTTCCTTTCCTTCCTTCTGACCCTAGTTTATCAGCTCTCATGAGCAGTGGTTACATTGTCTTCCTCTGTGGCCTCGTAAGGCTGCTCCCCCATCAGGGTGAGGTGATCAAAAAGCAGGCCAATCAGTTCATGTCACAGGCAGTCCCTGATCCCAATATTATGGAACCCACTTGGATACTGAAATGCCATGGGCTACATCTGTGCAAGGGTTCTATGTTTTCTCCATGCATGGTACTTGGTTGGGTATCAGTCTCAGGAAAGACCCCTGTGCTCATATATTTGGTTCTGTTGCTCTCCTTGTAGAGCTCCTGTCCTCTCCCTATCTTACTATTTCCTACATCTTTCGTAATATTGCATGCACTCTGCCCAACATTTGGCCATAAGTCTTACCCTCTGCTTTGATATTGTGCAGGGCAGAGCCTTTTAGGGGACCTCTGTGACAGGCTCCTAGCTTGTTTCCAGTTTTCTTCTTCTGGTGTCAATCTGCTTTGCCTTTCTGCCTGGGGATTGATCATTTTAGCCAGAGTCCTCCCTCTTGATTAGTTTCTTTAGGTATACAGATTTGTAGCAGCTTTATTTGTAATAGCCAGAAGCTGGAAACAACCCAGATGCCCCTCAACTGAGGAATGTATACAGAAATTATGGTATGTCTACACAATGGAATATTACTCAGCAATAAAAAAACAAGGAAATCATGAAATTTGTAGGCAAATGGTGGAATCTAGAAAATATCATCCTGAGTGAGCTATCCCAGAAGCAGAAAGACACACATGGTTTATACTCACTCATAGAGACATATAAAAGACATATATTTATCAGGATAAACCTGCTAAATATAGTTTTAATTAAAGTGCTATTTGAAACTTTGTGAACTACAATAAAATTAATAATTTTATCACATATTTCAATTAACCATCTTCCTAAATTTTATTTACTATACAAATCTTAAATCAGACTAAAAATGTACTTATATTTAGATGAAACTTTGAATAGTAATCTAATTTTTTGCCACGCAGCTACTTTAGTATATATAAATGTTCACATTCCAATAATTTGCTTTCTCCTCTAGAAGGTCATGTAAGATTTTTGTGTTAAAATAGTATCCGAAGGTGCTCTTCAATCTGTCAAGGGAGACTATCAATCAGTAGTCCTTCCCATCTATAAAGACTAAAAACTACAATAATTAACAAATGTATGGAAGTAGGAAAGATCATCCTGAGTGAGGTAACTCAGAAGCAGAAAGACATGCATGGCATATACTCACTTGTAAGTGGATATTAGCCATATAATATAGGATAAACTTACTAAAATCTACAGACCTAAGGAAGCTAAATGACAGGGAGGATCCCAGGAAAGATGGTTAATTCTCATTCAGAAGGGAAAACAGGATAGACACCAGAAGAGATAGAAGAGAGGAAAAAGGACTGAAGCTTACCACAGATGTCATCTAAAAGACTCCACCCAGGAGGGAATCAAATCAGATACAGAGACTCATAATCAAACTTTGGACAGAGCACAGGAAGTCTTATGGAAGAAGAGGAAGATAGAAGGATCCAGAGGAGACAGGAGCCCCACAAGGAGACCAAAAAAGCCAATACACACACACACACACACACACACACACACACACACACACACACACACACATATATATATATATATATATATATATATATATATATGCCCCAGGGGGTACTACAGAGAATGATGCATTAACCTAAGACCATGCATAAAGAGGATGTAGACTCTCTGTCCAGATGGAGGACATAGACAGATCAATCTCCTTGTGGGTTCCCTAGTAAGGGGAGAAGAGACATTTTCTGACATGAACTAGGTTGTCTGCTCCTTGATCACTTCTTCCTCGTTTAGCGACATAGCCAGCACAGAGAGGAAGAGGATGCAGACAGTCCTGATGGGACCTGAAGGGTTAGGGTCAGACAGTAGGGAGGAGGACTTCCCTTATCAGTGAACTAAGAGAGAGATAAGGGAAGAAGAGGGAGGAAAGTGGGACTGGGGGGATATGTTAGAGGCTGCTAAAACTGGGATACAAAGTGAATAAATTGGAAATAATGATAATAATGACAAACACATCATCAAAAAATTTGACTTAAGTAGAAATTCAAGTTACATTACTAAAGAATTATTATAATTGAAAATTTGATAAAGACTTTAATTTAGAAAGTAAAGTGTTATTTTAAAGTTAGCATATAGTATACATATAGTACTTTATTCAGTCAAAATACTCTAATTGTTGATTTCATTTCAAGATTAATATTGCGATGGAGAAGAATAAATTGGCAATTCTACATTTGTCTCTTATTACTTTATTCTCAATAGTCTATTTTCAATGAAAACTAAATAAATATGCAGGATCCAACAAACATAAAGTTGTAAGAGTTACGACATCCTTAAGGGAGATACTTCTTTCTTTTTTAAATGTAATTTATTTATTTTTATATCAATCACAGGTTAGGTACTTTGCATCCCAGGCGTAGCCCCCTCCCTCATTCCTTCCCACCCTCTCCCTCCCTCCCTCATCTCCCTCCTCCCGGCCCCTCCAAGTCCACCAACAGGGGAGGACCTCCTCCCCTTCCATCCAACCCCAGCTCATCCTGTCTCCTCAGGGCTGGCTGCAATGTCCTCCCTTGGGATCTAGCCAGTCTGTCACTCCCCGGCTTGTATGGGGGAGGGTCAAAGAGTCAGCCATCAAGTTCATGACTGAAACAGTCCCTGTTTCCCTCACTAGGGTCTTCAGTCCTACACGGAGCTATCATGGGCCCCATCTGAGGGGGGGTTCCAGGCCACATCCACACATGGTCCTTGATTGTAGAAACCATCTCATACAAGACCCCTGTGCCCTGCTCAGTTTGGTCTTTGTGGAGCTCTTGTTCTCCCCAAGTCTCACATTGAATGGAGGATAAAACAAGCAACAGGACAGGAGCATACCAAAGAGGACCTCTGAAAGAATCAATATAGTAATGTATCAAAGCAGATATTAAGACTCACAATCAAGCCTTTGGCAGAGGGCGGGAAGAGATACTTCTTTTAAGAGCAAAGAAAAATAATAAAAATCCTTCTCAGAGGTTGAAGGTTCCGGACATTCATTAACAATTAAGACATAACTGAGATTCTACTATCTTGAGACAAAATCTCTCTAGGGAGCCCTGACTGTCCTTAACCTTGCTATGTATATCAGGCTGTCCTTGAACTTACAGAGATCATTCTGTCTATGCTCCCTGGAGTACTTTGGTTGAGTAGGATTATTTCCTCTTGCCCTACTCAAATGTTTCTTTGAAGTGAAGAAATATTTAAAACTTTGGTAGCTGTTTGAGTTCAGAGAGGTAGAAAATCAGTATTCTTGGTCATCCACGGTTATGAATATTATAGCCATAATTTCCAAACCTATATTGTCAACATGTAATCTGAAAGATGTGAATGTACTTATGGAGCAATTAGGACAAGATGGTTAATATTCATAAGCTTTTTGCAAATCCAAATTGCCATAGCTATGGAGGCTATCAGATTGAGAAATGTATTTGTTCCCCATACTCAATGTCCATCCCATTTGTTCATCCAAACGAGCATTAATCATACCAACATGGGTCCTCCTTCCTGTATATCCTCCCTAGGTGTGCAGATTTCAGCTTGACCTTCATATCCTATAGGTGTATATAAGTGAGTAAATACCATATGTTTCTTTCTGCTTTTGGGATACCTCACTCAGTATGATAGTTTCCAGGTCCCACCATTTGCCTGCGAATTTCATGATTTCCTCCTTTTTAATTGCTGAGTAGTATCCCATTGTGTAAAAGTACCACAATTTCTGTATCCATTCTTCAACTGAGGGACATCTGGGTTGTTTCCAGGTTCTAGCTATTATAAATAAAGCAGCTACGAACATAGTTGAGCAAATGTCCTTGTTGTGTACTTGAGCATCTTTTGGCTATGTGCCTAAGAGTGGTGTGGCTGGGTCTTGAGGAATCACTATTCCTAATAGTCTAAGAAAGCGCCAAATTGATTTCCAGAATGGTTGTACAAGTTTGCATTCCCACCAGCAATGGAGGAGGGTTCCTCTTTCTCCAAAACCTTGCCAGCAAGTCAGGCAGTCTTTAAGGGAACACAGATGCCGACCAAGACTACTATACCCAGAAAAGCTGTCAATTAACATAGATGGGGAAAACAAAATATTCCATGAGAAAACTAAATTTAAGCAATATCTACAAAGCAACCCAGCCCTAGAGAATATACTAGAAGGAAAAGTTCAATCCAAGTAAAACAACTACACCTAAGATAATATAGGATAGAGGTAACTTCCAAACTAAAAGGGAAAAAAAGCACAATGAATCATAGTAAGACCACCAACTCCACAATAAAAGGAACTAACAGCCATTGGTCACCATTACTTATCAACATCAATGGACTCAACTCTCCTATAAAAAGATACAGACTAACAGAATGGTTGTGGAAACAGGATCGAACATCCTGCTGCATTCAAGAAACACACCTATGAAACAAAGATAAACACTACCTCAGAGTAAAGGGCTCCAAAAATATTTTTCAAGCAAATGGACCCAGAAAACAAGCTGGGGTAGCAATTCTAGGATCTAGTAAAATAGACTTTCAACCAAAGTTAATCAATAAAGACAAGGAGGGGCACTTTCTTCTCATCAAAGGAAAATTCCAACAGGAGGACATCACAATTTTGAACATCTATGCCCCAAATATAAGACCACCAACATTTGTAAAATAAACATTATTAAAGCTGAAATCACACATTGACCCCAACACCGTAATAGTGGGAGACTTCAACACTCTTCATTCACCAAGGGATAGATCATCCCGTCAGAAGCAAACTAGGGAAACAAGGGCACTCACAGAGGTCCTAAATCAAATGGACCTAATGGATGTCTACAGAACTTTTCACCCCATATCAAAAGAGTATACTTTATTTTCAGCACCTCACCAAACCTTCTCCAAAATAGACCATATTGTTGGTCACAAAGCAAGCCTCAGCAGATACAAGAAGATTGAAATAATCCCTTGTATCCTATCTGACCATCATGGTATAAAGCTGGACCTCAACAAAAACAGAAACAGCAAAAAGCCTGCACATACATGGACATTGAACCACTTGCTACTCAATGACAGCTTGGTTAGGGAAGAAATAAAAAAAAAGATATTAAAGACTTCCTAGAATTCAATGAAAACGAAAGCAGAACATATCCAAACTTATGGGACACAATGAAGGTAGTGCTAAGAGGAAAGTTCATAGCACTAAGTGCCTTCAAGAAGAAATTTGAAACATCTCATACAAGCAACTTAAGGGCCCAACTGAAAGCTCTAGAGAAAAAAGAAACAGATATATCCAAGAGGAGCAGACAGCTGGAAATAATCAAACTCAGGGCTAAAATCAATCAATTAGAAACAAATAAAACAAATCAAAGAAACAATGAAACCAAGAGCTGGTTCTTTGAAAAAATCAACAAGATAGACAAGCTCCTAGCCAAACTAACAAATAGGCAAAGAGAAACTATCAAAATTAACAAAATCAGAAATGAAAAGGGGGACATAACTACAGGAAATCCAAACAATCATTAGGTCTTACTACAAAAGCCTATACAGCAAGCCTATAGGTAACATCAAACTCAATGGAGAGAAACTTAAATCAATCCCACTGAAATCAGGGACAAGGCGAGACTGCCCCCTATCTCCATAGCTCCTCAACTTACTACTTGATGTCCTAGCTAGAGCAATAAGACAATTAAAGGAGATCAAAGGGATACAAAGTTAAAAGAAAGAAGTCAAATTATCAATATTTGCAGATGATATGATAATACACATGGGTAACCCCAAAAATTCAACCAGAGAACTCCTCCAACTGATAAACACCTTCAGCAAAGTGATTGGATACAAAATCAACTCAAAAAAATCAGAAGCCCTCCTGTACACCAAAGACAAAGGGCCGAGAAGGAAATTGGGGGAAAAAACACCCTTCACAATAGTCACTAATAACATAAAGTGCCTTGGGGTGACTCTAATCACAAAAGTGAAAGACCTGATTGAGAAAAATTTCAAGGCTCTGAAAAAAGAAATTGAAGAAGATATCAGAAGATAGAAAGATCTTCCGTGCATATGGATTGGTAGGGTTAACATAGTGAAAATGTCTATTCTGCCAAAAGCAATCTACAGATTCAATGCAATTCCCATCAAAATACCTACACAATTCCTTTCAGAACTTGAAAGGAAAATTCTCAACTTCATATGGAGAAACAAAAAACCCAGAATTTCCAAAATGATCCTGTATAACAACAGATCATCTGGAGGTATCTCCATCCCCGACCTCAAGCTGTACTACAGAGCAATAGTAATAAAAACTGCATGGTATTGGCACAGAAACAGAATAGTGGATCAATGGAATCAAATAAAAGACCCAGAAATAAACCCAAACACCTATGGAAACTTGATTTTTGATAAAGAAGCCAAAACCTTTCAATGGAAAAAAGACAGCATCTTCAACAAATGGTGCTGCTCCAACTGGATATCTATATGCAGAAACATGAAAATAGATCCATATTTATCACCCTGAACAAAACTAAAGTCCAAGTGGATTAAAGACCTCAACATAAAACCAGACACTCTAAACCGATTAGAAGAAAAAGTGGGAAAGACCCTAGAACTCATTGGCACAGGAGACTTCTTCCTGAATAGAACACCAATAGCACAGACTCTAAGATCAACAATCAATAAATGGGACCTCATGAAACTTAAAGCTTCTGTAAAGCAAAAGACACTGTCATCAAAACAAAAGGACAGCCTACAGACTGGGAAAGGATCATTACCAATCCTACTTCTGACAGAGGGCTAATATCCAGTATATATAAAGAACTCAAGAAGTTAAAAAGCAACAAATCATGTAATCCAATTAAAAAATGGGTATGGATCTAAAAAGAGAACTCTCTGTAGAGGACTGTAGAATGGCAGAAAAACACTTAAAGAAATGCTCAACGGGAGATGCAAATCAAAACGTCCCTGAGATTTCACTTTATACACACCAGAATGACTAAGATCAAAATCTCAAGTCACAACACATGCTGGAGAAGTTGTGGAGAAAACGGTACCCTCTCCATTGCTGGTGGGAATGTAAACTTGTACATCCACTCTGGAAATCAATTTGGCGCCTTCTTAGACTATTAGGAATAGTGATTCCTCAAGACCCAGCTATACCACTCTTAGGAATATATTCAAAAGATGCTCAAGGACACAACAAGGACATTTGCTCAACTATGTTTGTAGCTGCTTTATTTGTAATAGCCAGAACCTGGAAACAACCCAGATGTCCCTCAGTTGAGGAATGGATACAGAAATTATGGTACTTTTACACAATAGAATACTACTCAGCAATTAAAAATGAGGTAATCATGAAATTCGCTGCCAAATGGTAGGACCTGGAAGCGATCATCCTGAGTGAAGTATCCCAAAATCAGAAAGAAACATATGATATATACTCACTTATGTAGACCTATAGGATAAGAAGGTCATGCTTAAATCTATACACCTAGGGAAAATAAACAAGAAGGAGGACATAGGTTGGGATGATCAATGCTTGCTTAGATGGACAAATTGGATGTACACTGAATGTAGGAGAAAACAAACAACAGGACAGAATCCTATGAAAGAGGGCCTCTGAAAGGCTCTAAATGGCAATGTATCAAAGCAGATATTAAGACTTACAACCAAGCCTTCAGCAGAGGGTTGGGAATAATATAAAAATAGGGGGAGTTAGTAATGCTTGGTGAGTACAAGAGCTCTGCAAAGACCAAATAGAACAGGGCACAGGGGTCTTTTACAAGACTGTTTCTCCAACCAAGGACCATATATGGATATAACCTAGAACCAGTGCTCAGATGTGGCCCATTGTAGCTCAGTATCCAAGTGGGTACCCTAGTAAGTGGAACAGGGACTATTTCTGTCATGAACTCAATGGCTGGCTCTTCAATCTCCCCTCCTCCCACCTGGGAGGAACAGCCTAGCTAGATCCCAGAAGAGAACATTGCAGCCAGCCCTGAAGAGACATGATAAGCTAGGTTTGGATGGAAGGGGAAGAAGTCCTTCCCTATCAGTGGACTTGGAGGGGGGCAGGGAAGAGATGAGGGAGGGATGGGGAGAGTGTGAGGGAATGAGGGAGGGGACTATGACTGGGATACAAAATACATAACCTGTGATTAATATAAAAATAAATAAATTATATTAAAAAAAGAATGTTTATGGAACTATTTCCTTATTAAAATGGGTCCTTTGAGTCAACCTCAGTCTGTGTCTGCTTCCCTTTGGCACAAAGTAAACTGTCATATTCCCTTTCTGATAAGGGTTTTGTTTTGTATCAATAGTAAAGAAAGATTGTGGGCTGTATCTATCTTAGTGGCCAGCCTTAGTAAGTCCAAAACCACAATTGTGACTTTATCTGTTCTATAGTTAACCACTTTTATCTGTTTCTATAATGAAACCTCATATTTCCATATATCAACATTAAAATTCAAGTGTGTGTATTCTAACTAATTTCTTGATTGGTACCAAAGAATAACCGTGTAGAATTTTTCTTTGATTTCCAACCATATACTTTGTAGATAAAGAAGTTGTCTGTGGCTCTAATATTATGCAAATTGATGTTGAAAACCTGTGTTTATGTATCCTGCCTTTGTAGTGCTTAAATATGTAAATGGTATCTTCTGCTTGCATGTGCTTTTAATAGTTCCTTTGATGGCATTTCCAATTAAATCTCATCAATACAATAACAAACAGTTCTAAATGGAATTCTACCAACTATGTGGAAAAATAATAAACTAAAGGCAAAGCTAGAGGATGCTAAATGCTCCTCCCTTGAACAACAACAAAATAGATAAATCTGTTATGTAGATATGATGAAGAACATAAATATGTATTTAAAAAGGTAAAACCACCCCAAGCCCTATTGACCAGAAGATCCTAGTAACTTGTTTTCTACTGCAAAAATGTGTGATTTTTTTTATTAGGAGAATTGTGCAAGCACACGTGCAGGTATGTGTGTGTATAGTATAGTACAGACTGGCCTAGAATCATGATTATTCTCCTACTTCAAGAACCTGAATGAAACAATTATAAATTTGTGTCACCACACTGAACACGAATACCATAAGATCTAACTAAAATCTTTGATTGACATTTTATATTTCAATTAAGTATTTTTTTAATTAATTTATTTTTATCTCAATCACAGGTTAGGTACTTTGAATCCCAGGCGTAGCCCCCTCCCTCAGTCCCTCCTACCCTCCCACTCCCTCCCTCATCTCCCTCCTCCCCGCCCCCTCCAAGTCCATCAACAGGGGAGGACCTCCTTCCCTTCCATCCAAGCCCAGCTTATCCTGACTCCTCAGGGCTGGCTGCAATGCCCTCCCCTGGGTTCTAGCCCTTCTGTCTGAAATGGTGCCAGAGGCCTTCTCTGTCTGGCCCGCGGACAGACACCTGAACTGGGGTTTTTGCTGGCGGATGCATACAGCTTTCGCCCTCAGTGTGCGGTCTGGTCAAGATGGTTCCAGGATCCTCTCAGCCTTGGGTTGAGACAGAACTCGGGTTCCTCCCAGACCCGCCGGCGGACTCACACACTGACTGAGTTTTTGCTGGGGGAAGCGTTTGTCGAGTGCCCCCGCAGTGTGTGGACTGGTCGAAACAGTCCCCCAATCCATTCAGTCTGTGGTGGTTCTGGTGATCGGTTTGTGCCCGCTGCACACCCGTGGGTTGACACAGAACTAGGGTTCCTCCCAGACCCGTCCGCGGACTCACACACTGACTGAGTTTTTGCTGGCGGAAGCGTTAGGCTCACGCCCCGGCAGTGTGCGGACTGGTCAAAAAGGTCCCCCAATCCACTCAGTCTGGGTGGTTCCGGTGATCGGTTCGCGCCCGCTGCACACCTGTGGGTTCAGGCAGAACTCGGGTGCAGTGTGAGCTTGTAGGGTGCAGTTCAGTGAAAAGGGCACCCGGTTCGTCCTGAGACTGCCCGCGAGACTGTGCGATCCAGTCTATAATGGCGGGTGCGGGCACCCAGCGCAGCTGCTCGTTCAGATCAGAGCTGTGCACCGCTGGTCACCAGGAAATTTCTCCAGGTAATAACTGGGTGTCTCTAGGGTTTTCCCACTTGATTTTCTCACCGTAGGAGTTCTGCTCACCTGGCACTCACAATGCTGGCGTTTTAGGTCCCAGAGTTCAGTCTCCTGGTCACTGCGTTGTTTCTGCTCTCCTACTCCTCAAACACAGTGTTCTCTCCTGGCAGCCATCTTGGATCGACCTCAATTAATTATTAAAGTAATGATTTACAAGTCACAGACTCCTTCAAGGCCATTTATAAAATTTGCCACAAAACTGCATTAATTTGGTGATAGAAGCATTAAGTTGTATAGATATGATTAAGTTATAACCATATCACACTAAAAAATTTGACATCCATTGCCTAGACTTCTTACAGAATATTTTACTTTACAGAAAGATCTTGTAACTCTTTTTTACTTAATGTACAACTAGTATTGTAGAAGTAAAATATATACTACCAATATATAAATGTTCTTTTAGTAACCAACTAATTTTACTTGTAGATTGTGGGTACCTTTGGGGTCCCTCTCTATCCTCCTGTTACAGACCAGCAGTGTCAGGATCTAAGACTTCATTTCTTTTTGCTCTCATCTTTTGAATCCTAGTATTATTTTTCTTTATTTTCTTTGGTTCTAATTTTCTTATTTTTTTCCATTATTGACAAATTAGATCAACTAATTTTAAAAATACGGTATGTTATATGCAAATTGTTTAAAAATGCATATCTGAAAATTTGGTATTTTGAAATTTTATTTTAAATTTCTTAACATTTTATTTTATATTAATCACAGGATATGTACTATGTATCCCAGCCATAGCCCCTTCCCACATTCCCTCCCTATCCCCCCACCATCCCACCCTCATCTCCTCCCTACTCGTTTATAAATGCACTGATAGGGGCGGACCTCCTCCTCTTCCATCTAACTCTAGCTTATCAGGTCCCTTCAGGAATGGCTGCAATGTCCTCTTCTGCAGTCTAGCAAGGCTGCTCCTCCCTCGGGGGGAGGGGAAGGGGGGTGGTCAAAGAGCGAGGCATTGATTTCATGTCTGAAATACTCCCTGTTCCCCTTACTAGGGTACCCACTTGGATATTGAGCTACCATTTGCTATATTCAAGCAGAGGTTCTAGGCTATATCCATACATGGAACTTGGTTGGAGAAACAGTCTCATAAATGACACCTGTGCCCTGATATATTTGGTCGTTGTGGAGCACCTATCCTCTTCAGGTCATACTAACTCCACCCTCTTTCATATGATTCCCTGCACTCTGCAAAGGGTTGGTTATGTGTCTTACTATTTGCTTCGATACACTGCTAGGTAGAGTATTTCCTAGGCTCTCTGTGGTAGGCTCTTGTCTTGCTATTTGTTTTCCCCAACATCCAATGTCTATCCCATTTGACTTTCTAAGTGAGGATTAATCCTCTTACCCCAGGTCCTCTTTCTTCTTTATCTTCATTAGGTGTATAGATTTCAGTATGATTATCCTATTTATAGGTCTATACAAGTGAGTATATAGCATGTGTGTCTTTCTGTTTTGGGTATACCTCACTCAGGATGATCGTTTCCAGGTCCCACCATTTGCCTGCAAATTTCATGATTTCCTTGTTTTTAATTGCTGAGTAGTATTCCATTGTGTAAAAGTGCCACAATTTCTGTATCCATTCCTCAACTGAGGGACATCTGGGTTATTTCCAGGTGCTGGCTATTACGACTAAAGCAGTTACTAACATAGTTGAGCAAATGTCCTTGTTGTGTACTTGAGCATCTTTTGGATATATGCCTAGGAGTGGTATAGCTAGATCTTGAGGAATCACTATTCCTAATTGTCTAAGAAAGCGCCAAATTGATTTCCAGAGTGGTTGTACAAATTGACATTCCCACCAGCAATGGAGGAGGGTTCCTCTTTCTCCACATCCTCTCAAGCATGTGTTGTCACTTGAGTTTTTGATCTTAGCCATTCTGGTGGGTATAAGGGTCATTTTCATTTGCTTCTCCTTGATGGCTAAGGACATTGAAAACTTCTTTAAGTGTTTTTCTGCCATTCTACAGTCCTCTACAGAGAGTTCTCTTTTTAGATCCATACCCATTTTTTTAATTGGATTACATGATTTGTTGCTTTTTAACTTCTTGAGTTCTTTATATATACTGGATATTAGCCCTCTGTCAGATGTAGGATTGGTAATGATCCTTTCCCAGTCTGTAGGCTGTCCTTTTGTTTTGATGACAGTGTCTTTTGCTTTACAGAAACTTTTCAGTTTCATGAGGACCCATTTATTGATTGATGCTCTTAGAGCCTGTGCTATTGGTGTTCTATTCAAGAAGTAGTCTCCTGTGCCAATGAGTTCTAGGGTCTTTTCCTCTTTTTCTTCTAACCGGGTTAGTGTGTCTGGTTTTATGTTGAGGTCCTTAATCCACTTGGACTTTAGTTTTGTTCAGAGTGATAAATATGGAACTATTTTCATTTTTCTGCATATAGATATCCAGTTGGACCAGCCACCATTTGTTGAAGATGCTGTCTTTTTTCCATTGAAAGGTTTTGGCTTCTTTATCAAAAATCAAGTTTCCATAGGTGTGTGGGTTTATTTTTGGGTCTTCTATTTGGTTCCATTGATCCACTATTCTGTTTCTGTGCCAATACCATGCAGTTTTTATTACTATTGCTCTGTTGTACAGCTTGAGATCAGGGATAGAGATACCTCCAGATGATCTGTTGTTGTACAGGGTCGTTTTGGTAATTCTGGGTTTTTTGTTTCTCCATATGAAGTTGAGAATTTTTCTTTCTAGTTCTGTAAAGAATTGTGTAGGTATTTTGATGGGAATTGCATTGAATCTGTAGATTGCTTTTGGCAGAATAGCCATTTTCACGATGTTAATCCTTCCAATCCATAAACACAGGAGATCTTTCCATCTTCTGATATCTTCTTCAATTTCTTTTTTCAGAGACTTGAAGTTTTTATCAAATAGGTCTTTCACTTTTGTGATTAGAGTCACCCCAAGGCACTTTATGTTATTAGTGACTATTTTGGAGGGTGTTTTTTCCCCAATTTCCTTCTCGGCCCTTTGTCTTTGGTGTACAGGAGGGCTTCTGATTTTTTTTAGTTGATTTTGTATCCAGCCACTTTGCTAAAGGTGTTTATTAGTTGAAGGAGTTCTCTGGTTGAATTTTTAGAGTCGCTCATATAAAGTATCATATCATCTGCAAATAGGGATACTTTGACTTCTTCCTTTCCGATTTGAATCCCCTTGATATCCTTTAGTTGTCTTATTGCTCTAGCTAGTTCTTCAAGTACTATGTTGAAGAGCTATGGAGGCAGTTGGCAGCCTTGCCTAGTCCCTGATTTCAGTGCGATTGATTTAAGTTTCTCTCCATTAAGTTTGATGTTGGTTATAGGCTTGCAGTATATTGCCTTTACTATGATTAGGTATGTGCATTGTATCCCTGATCTTTCCAAGACTTTAAACATGAATGGATGTTGGACTGTGTCGAAAGTTTTTCGGCATCTAGGGAGACGATCATTTGGTTTTTCCCCTACATTTTATTTATGTGGTGGATCACATTGATGGATTTCTGTATATTGAACCACTGCTGCATGCCTTGGATGAAGCCTACTTGGTCATGGTGGATGATATCTTTTATTTGTTCTTGGATTCGATTTGCAAGTATTTAATTGAGTATTTTTGCATCAATGTTCTTAAGGTCTGAAGTTCTTTTTTTGGTTGGGTCTTTTTGTGGTTTAGGTATCAAGGTGACTGTGGCTTTGTAGAATGAGTTTGGTAATGTTCCTACTGTTTCTATTTTGTGGAATAGTTTAGAGCGAATTGGTGTTAGCACTTCTTTGAAGGTCTGATAGAATTCTGCACTGAATCAATCTGGCCCAGGGCTTTTTTTGTAAGGAAGACTCTTGATGACTGCTTCTATTTCTTTGGGGGATATAGGTCTATTCAATTTTTCTATCTGATCTTGGCTTAATTTAGGTAGATGGAATCTATCAAGAAAATCATTCATTTCATTTAGGTTTTCCAATTTTGTGGCATGTAGGCTTTGGTAATAAGACCTAATGATTGTTTGGATTTTCTCAGTGTCTGTAGTTATGTCCCCCTTTTCATTTCTGATTTTGCTCATTTGCATAGTTTCTCTCTGCCTTTTTATTAGTTTGGCTAGGGGCTTGTCTATCATGTTGATGTTCTCAAGGAACCAGCTCTCGGTTTCATTGATTCTTTGAATAGTTTTATTTGTTTCTAATTGATTGATTTCAGCCATGATTTTATAATTTCTAGCCATATTCTCCTCTTGGGAGTATCTGCTTCTTTTTTTCTAGGGCTTTCAGTTGGGCCATTAAGTTGCTTGTATGAGATTTTTCGAATTTCTTCTTGAAGACACTTAGTTTTATGAACTTACATCTTAGCACTGCCTTCATTGTGTCCCATAGGTTTGTGTATGTTGTGCTTTCATTGTCATTTAATTCTAGGAAGTCTTTAATTCCTTTCTTTATTTCTTTCCTAACCAAGCTGTCCGTGAGTAGCAAGTTCTTTAGTGTCCATGTATGTGCAGGCTTTTTCTTGTTTCTCTTGTTGATGAGGTCCAGCTTTATACCATGATGGTCAGATAGGATACAAGGGTATATTTCAATCTTTTTGTATCTGCTGAGACTTGCTTTGTGACCAACTATATGGTCTATTTTGGAGAAGGTTCGGTGAGGTGCTGAAAATAAAGTATACTCTTTTGATATGGGGTGAAAAGTTCTGTAGACATCCATTAAGTCCATTTAATTTAGGGCCTCTGTGAGTACCCTTGTTTCCGTGTTTTTCTTCTGACCAAGTGATCTGTCCCTTTGTGAGAGTGGGGTGTTGAAGTCTCCCACTATTAATGTGTTGGGATCTATGTGAGATTTCAGCTTTAATAATGTTTTATTTATGTAGGTGGTCTTGTATTTGGGGCAAGATGATCAAAATTGTGATGTCCTTCTGCTGGAATTTTCCTTTGATGAGAAGGAAGTGCCCCTCCTCATTTTTCTTGATTAACTTCAGTTGAAAGTCTATTTTTTAGATACTAGGATCGCTACCCCTGCTTTTATTTTCGGGGTTCATTTGCTTGAAACACATTTTTTTCCTGCCCTTTACTCTGAGGTAGTGTTTATCTTTGTTGCATAGTTGTGTTTCTAGAATGTAGCAGAATGTTGGATCCTGTTTCCACAACCATTCTGTTTGTCTGTGTCTTTTTACTGGAGATATGAGTCCATTGATGTTGATAGATAATGGTGACCAATGACTGTTAGTTCCTTTTATTATGTAGTTGGTAGTCTTACTATGATTCATTGCTTTTTTTTTCTCTTTCAATTTTTGCTGCGAGATTGTCTGTATCCTATATTTTCGTTGGTGTAGTTGTTTTCGTTGGATTTGAGTTTTCCTTCTAGTAGCTTCTGTAGGGCTGGGTTGCTGTGTAGATATTGCTTAAATTTAGTTTTTTCATGGAATATTTTGTTTTCTCCATCTATGTTGATTGACAGCTTTGCTGGGTATAGTAGTGTTGTTTGGCATCTGTGTTCCCTGAAAGACTGCATGACCTCTTCCCAGGCCCTTCTGGCTTTCATTGTTTCTGATGAGAAGTCTGGTGTGATTCTGATGGGTCTCCCTTCATATATTACTTGACCTTTTCCCTTGCTGCCTTTAATATTTTTTCTTTGTTTTGTAGGTTTAGTGTTTTGACTATGATGTGACGTGAGGTATTTCTTTTCTGGTCTAGTTTATTTGATGTTCTGTAGGCTTCGTGTATGTTTATGGACATCTCTTTCTTTAAGTTAGGGAAATTTTCTTCTATGATTTTCTTAAAAATATTTTCCGGTCCTTGGAGCCTGAAGTCTCTTCAAGTTTTAAAAGAATTCCTCTAATATCCACATATGAGTGAGTATATACCCTCTGTGTCTTTCTGCTTCTGGAATACCTTACTCAGGATGATCTTTTCCACTTCCTACCATTTACCTGCAAATTTCATGATTTCCTTCTTTGTTATTGCTAAGTAACATTCTACTGGGTATATGTACCACAATTTCTGTATCCTTTCCTCAACTTAGGGACATCTTTGCTATTTCCAGCTTCTGGCTATAACAAATAAAGCTGCTACAAACATGGTTGAGCAGATATCCTTGTTGTATACTTATAGCCTCTTTTGGATATATGCCTAGGAGTAGTATAGCTGGATCTTGAGGAAGCGCTATTCTTAGTTGTCTGAGAAAGGGCCAGATTGATTTCCAAAGTGGTTGTAACACTTCACATTACCACCAGCAGTGGAGGAGGGTTCTTTTTTCTCCACAACCTCTCCAGCATGTGTTCTAACTTGAGTTATTCATGTTAGCCATTCTGATGGGTGTAAGGTGAAAGCTCAGGGTTGTTTTGATTTGCATTTCCCTGAGGACTAAGGACATTGAGCATTTCTTTAAGTGTTTCTCTGCCATTCCGTATTCCTCTATTGAGAAATCTGTTTAGCTCTGTACCCCATTTTTAAATTGGATTACTTTTGTAATTACATTTATGAAAATGAGAAGGTAAATCCACAGAAATAGGAAGTGGTTTAGTGGTTGTCTGAGGCAGGAGGCAGCAAGAAGATATGAGCAGTAACTGGTAATTGGTACTGGGTTTTATTTTGTATGAATTTGTTTCATAATCAATAGTTGTAAAACTGCATGAATATTCCAGCACACAGTGAATTCTAAACTTAAATAAATAAATAAAAGATTTCCTGCCAAAATATTTAAGACCTTACTTCCAGAAAGTAGTTCCTGCCTTAAAATCAGTTTTTTTCTTTTATTATTAATTTATTCATTTTATATGTTGGTCATAGGCTCCTCCCTTCTCTCTTGCATGTCTCACGCTATCTCCCTCTTTCTCCCTATCCCAGTACTCTAGTACTCAGAAAGTGGGAGTCCTTCTCCCTTACTAATCGATCCTATAGTATCAAGTTTCCTCAAGACTGGCTATATCCTCTTCCTCTGTAGCCTGGCAAGGCTACCTCCCTAGGGGAATTGATCAAAGATCAGGCAGCAGAGTTTATGACAGAGACAGTCCATGCTCCCCTTACTAGACTGCCTATAGGATACGTCTGAACAGGGGCCTAGGTCTTCATGCATGGTCCTTGGTTGGTGCATTAGTCTCTGTAAGCCCTCCAGGGCCCAGATTTGTTGGCTCTGTTGGTCTTTTTGTGGAACTCCTGTACTCTCTAGGTTTTCCTACTCCTCGACTCTTTCATCAGTCTCCCTAAGCTCAGTTATTTAGACCTGGATAAAGTTGTTTGAAAGCCAGTTCTATCTTGTCACTTTCGGGGTTTTGTTAAAACTTCTGCTGTGGGACAGTTTTTAACATAGACTACTTCTCTCTCATCTCACTGATAGAAAATCCAACAAAATCCCAATGGTCAACATCAATTCTAATCTTCACTCTCCCTTCTTCCCTACTACTTAAGCTTTACATATTTCTTTTCACCACCTTTAGCTTCTCCAGACCTGAGTAATATATTTCTTGTTTCCTGTATTTTGGCTTTACCTTCTAAGACTGACATATTACGCTGAACTTGACTTTTGTCCTGTTAAAATCTCTAAGGGGGCTGGAGAGATGGCTCAGTGGTGAAGAGCACTGTCTGCTCTTCCAAAGGTCATGAGTTCAATTCCCAGCAACCGCATGGTAGCTCAAAACCATCTATAATGTGAACTGATTCCCTCTTCTGGCAGGTGTAAATGCAGATAGAACACTCATATACATAAAATAAATCTTTAAAAAAAGCTGACTATAAAAAATCTCTAAGATTTGTCTTAGAGATATCTTACATGAAAAATAACAGGTACTAACAGAGAACCTTCTTGAACAAATTAGAAAGAAACTATAACTAAACGAACAATAAAATGTTTATTCCAAAAATCTTTTTGTTCTGTTTTTCATTCTTGATATGATTTTTCTCCCCTTACTTTTCTTTTCTCTTAAGGCCTTTAAGATTACCTCTCTCCTTCAATTTTTTAAAGTATTCTTTATAAATGTCTGATTTTTCTGAGCCTTTTTGGTTTGTTACAACTACCATTAAATGGTTCTTTTCATTTCAAAAATCCATAATTTTTGTAGTGGTTTGAATGAGAATGGCCTCCTATATCCCCATTTATTTAAATAGCTGTTTCTCAGCTAGTACAACTCTTTAGGAAGGATTAGAAGGTGTGGCACCTAGGGTGGGCTTCAAAGCTCATTCCATTCCCAGTGAGCACACACTCTTTTTGTCTCCAACTTGCAAAACATGATGTGAGATTTTAGCTATGGCTCCAACACCATGCTATTGTTAGCTCTTAGCTACTGTGCCATGCTTATCTTCCTGCTGTCATGCCCCTGGCTATGACAGTAATAGACTCTAACGCTCTCAAAGTGTGAGCCTCAATTATATGTCATTTTTTATAAGTTGACTTAGTTTGGGTATCTTTTCACACCTATAAAAGGTAACTAAGACCTCATTCAATTAAAAAATAATATCTTGCCTAATCATGTCTATACTCCATTTTCACTTTCAGAAAATACCAACATTTCAGTGTTGTGCACATTTTCTAAGTTCTTTTTCTTTAATCTTTCACACTTATTTCTTATTTTAATTTTTTTTACAATTGATATATTCCTCAACTCCTCCAATTCCCACCCTCTTTTCTTCCTCCCTATCCCCTTTCCCTAGACCACTGAAAGGCGGAGTTCTCCTCTGCCATCTGCCCATAGCTTTTCAAGTCTTATCTGGACTGCCTGGTTCCTCTTCCTCTGTGGCCAAATAAGGCTGCATGGCCAGAGGCTAGTGATCAAAGGGCACACAACCAAATTCATGGCAGAGGCAACCCCCATATGGAGACTGAGCTGCCAACAGGCTACATCTGAGCAGAGGTTTAGGTCCTCTCCATGCATGGTCCTTGGTTGGTGCATCAATCTCTGTAGGACCACGTGGGCCCAGACTTTTTAGATTTCTTGGTATCCTTGTGGGTCTCCTGTCTCCTGTGTGGCCTTCTATCTCCCTCTATTTCTTCCATAAGTTTCCCTGTGTTCTGCCCAAAGTTTGGCTGTGAGTCTCAGCATCTGCTTCGATGCACTGTTGGATGGAGCCTTTCAGAGGACCCTCTATAGTAGGCTTCCATCCTGTTTCCTCTCTTCCACTGCTTCTAGTATCTATCCTGTTTGCCATTCTGTATGAGATTTAAGCATACTCCTTGGGGTCCTCCTTAATGTTTAGCTTCTTTAGGTCTCTAGAATTTACAATGGCTATCCTATATTATATAGCTAATATCCACTTACGAATGAGTGTCTATCCTGCATATCTTTCTGTGTCTGAGTTATATCACTCAGGATGATCTTTTTTAGTTCCATCCATTTGCCTGAAATTTTCACAATTTTCTTCTTTTTAATAGCTGAGTAGTATTCTGTTGTGTAAATGTACCACAATTTCTGTATCCATTCCTCCGTTGAGGGACCTGTAGGTCGTTTTCAGATTCTGGGTATTATGAATAAAGCTGCAATGGACATAGTAGAACAAGTGTTCTTTCTGAATTATGAAGCATCTTTGGGGGTATATGCCTAGGAGAGGTATAGCTGAATCTTGATGTAGCACTATTCCCATTTTTTTTTGAGAAAGTGCCAAATCCAAATTGATTTCCAAAGTATTTGTACAAGTTTGTACTCCCACCAGCAATGGAGCAGGGTTCCTTTTC
>CM053742.1:46313610-46349715 GCA_028658305.1 Pachyuromys duprasi
GTCCCTGTTTCCCTGAATAGGGTCTTCAGCCCTACACCAAGTTATCATGGGCCCCATCCGTGCGGGGGTTCCAGTCCACATCCACACATGGTCCTTGATTGTAGAAACCGTCTCTTACAAGACCCCTGTGCCCGGCTCAGTTTGGTCTTTGTGGAGCTCTTGTTCTCCCCAAGTCTCAACAACCTCCCCCAGATCTATCCATATTTTACCAAGAGCTTTTTTCTGTTGTCACCTGTATATAATGGCTTTATATAATGACTATACATAATGGTTTTTCATATATGTACATATATACATACGGAGACGGACACACACACATATACGCTGTTACACCTCTTTGCCAGTATCTTGACTTGATGTAACATTTTTGCTTACATCTTTCCTTTACATCAGTAAGGGAGGGAAAATCACACATTTCACTACCATCTCCAATTATAGACATTCACTTAATCCTATCTCAGAATGGTCACTTTCTCAAATTGAAACACTCTAAACTTCTATGTTAATTATTATGTTTATGTGAGTACATATTTTGCAGGACAGTATCATAGAAAATTCACTGATTGAATAAGAGTTGATTATAAAATTATTCAAATGTTTTTGTGATTCAGATAAGATACCATTTAGGCTGCTTTTTTCCTGATTTTCAAAGATAAAATCATGTTAGTCAGCAACTGGGGTAAAAGCATCATAGCCTTACTACTACATTTGCTCTTATGGGTCAAAATTATTTAGAAATAAGTTGAAAACACTTATTTTTGGCTCAAAGGAGTCTATACAGCCATAAGATCAGCCTTTGGAATTTAACTCAACTTTGCAACATGTAATCCTTGCACAAAACACACTTCAGAATACCATCTGCTATTGTTGGCTGAAGGCCATGCAGCACACCTACTTATTTCCTAATCACACAGAGCATAAGCTACGGATGTAACATTAATAATTCTAAAAATAATGGAAAATAACAAAAATGAGAGCTGCCATTTCTTTAGCTGTGCTCAATGTATTTTATAGACCTTATGCTATACAGTGTTTGAAACTTATTAGTGAGCTATTAATATAAACTGATTTTCAAAACAAACCTTCACATCAGAGTGATTTAATGCTAATGTCACATTGTAACTTGAAACTAGATTTACTTCACAAATAATTTATTCTGCAAAAGTCTGTGAAAGAGAGAAAGAAAGACAGAGAGAAGGTTGGTTTATGTTAGTAATGGGAACGAGGACTATCTCTGATATGAACTGATTTGCCTGCTCCCCCTCAGGAGGGGTGCAGCCTTTCCAGGCCACAGAGGAAGACAATGCAGTCACTACTGATGAAACCTAATAGACTAGGATCAAATGAAAAGGGAGAAGAACCTCCTCTATCAGTGGACTTGGGGAGGCACATGGGTGGAGAAGAGGGAAGGTGAGTGGGATTGGGAGGGGAAGAGGAAGGGAGCTACAGGTGGGGTATAAAGTGACTAAACTGTAATTAATAATAATAATAAGTGAAAAGTGGTTTAGGAAAATCTCATGGTGTAAATTCATAAAATACATAGAATGTGACACGGATACATTTTCTTTTGCTCTGCATGCTACCTTGCTAAAGTGAATATATAAACCCAATGTATTCAACTCTGGATGTGTTTTTTGTGGTCTTTGGCTAGAAAGTGAAGAATATCATAGAAAATGTCACTCATGAATTTGCTTTTTCCTAATCAACACAAGCAAAAATTTAAAAAAAATGATGCTAAAATGTGAAGTATTCCTGAGAATATACTGATTGCTGCCTACTTCTGTTTCACTTGATAAGCATGGTGTGTTGCACTGGTTGTATTCATGAAAGTATGAGAATTACACCAAGCTTGGGATCAGCTTAATCATTTGTGAAATCTAAGCACACACCTACACAAAGTCACAAGCATATATGCACAGCCCAGTCACCTTATAGAACATGCAAAAAAGATGGACACTACCTCAAAGGAAAGGGCTGATAAGGGGTTTTCTAAGCAAGGAGACCAAGTAGAAATAAGTTGGATTAGCCATTCAAGTATCTAATAAAATAGATATTCAACCAAAATTAATCAAAGGATATGAAGAAAGACACTTCATATACATCAATGGGAAAATCAACCTAGACTACATATCAATTCTGAACATCTATGCCCCAAATACAAGGGTACCCTCATTCATGAAAGAAACATTACCAAAGCTTAAATCACTCATCAAGCCCCATATATTAATAGTGGGAGACTTCAACACCCTACTCTCTCCAATGGACAGATCATCAAGAGAGAAACTAAATGAGGAAATAAAGAAACTCACAGATGTCATGAATCTACAGATACCTACAGAACATTTCAGCCAAAAACACCAGCACCACACAGAACCTTCTCCAAAACTGATCATGTACTTGGTCACAAAGCAACCACCAACAGATATAAGAAGAATAAAATCATCTAATGATTTTGCTGTAATCAAACCAACATGGATTAACGCTGTATCTCAAAAACAGAAACCACAGAAATCATACAAACTCAGGGAAACTGAACAACTGCCTACTCAACAACCACTGGGCCAAGGAAGAAATAAAGAAATTAAAGACGTTCTAGTATTCAATGAAAATGAGGGCACAGCATACCCAAACTTATGGGACACAATGAATACAGTGCTGGGGAACATTCATAGCACTAAGTACCTTCATAAAGGAATAGGAGTGATCCCATACTAGTAATTAGCAGCACACCTGAAAGCTCTAGAACAAAAGGGAGTATACACACCAAAGAGAAGTAGATGACAGGAAATAATCAAACTGAGGGCTGAAATCAATAAATTGGAAGCAAAGAGAATGATACAAAGAATCAATGAAACCAAGAGCTGGTTCTTTGAGAAAATCAGCAAGATAGGCAAACCCTTAGCCAAGCTAACTAAAAGGCAGAGGGAAAGTGCCCAAATTAAGAAAATCAGAAGCAAAAAGGAGGACAGATGTAATCAGTAATCATTACTGCTCTGTAGCACTCATCACATATAGTAGGTAGCATCCCTACTTTGGTTTATATCATGAGAATGAGCATTAGAGATGTTAACTGCTTTTCCTGGGGGATGGTGGTCAACTTATTTGAAAACTTTAGGAATTCTCAAAAATTATTTTTTATTTTATTTTCTTATATTAATTATACTTTATTCACTTTGTATCCCAGCTGTAGCCACCTCCCTCATTACCTCCCAAACCCACCCTCCTTTTCTCATTTCTTCCCATGCCCTACTCCAAGTCCACTAATAGGGGAGGTCCTTCTCCCCTTCCATCTGACCCTAGCCTGTCAGGTCTCATCAGGACTGGCTGCATTGTCTTCTTCTCTGGCATGGTAAGGCTGCTGCCTCTTTAGGGGGAGGTGATCAAAGAGTCAGCCAGTGAGTTCATGTCAGAGACACTCCCTGTTCCGCTTACTAGGGTACCTGCTTGGATACGGAGCTGCTATGGGCTATATTTATGCAGTGGTTCTAGGGTATCTCCATGCATGGTCTATGGTTGGAATACCTGTCTCAGAAAAGACCCCTGGGCCCAGACTTCTTGGTTCTGTTGCTCTCTTTGTGAAGTTCCTGTCCCTTCCAGGTCTTTGTATTTCCCCTTTCTTTCATAAGATTCCCTGCACTCTACTGAAAGTTTAAAAACAACATATCAAGAAAACCATTTAAAAGTGGGGTACAGAGATAAACAGAGAATTTTCAATGGAGGAATATCAAATGGCAGAAAAACACTTAAATATCAAAATGACAATGAAATTTCACCTTACAAACATCAGAATGTCTAAGATCAAAAACTCGAGTGACAATACATGCTGGAGAGGATGTGGAGAAAGCAGAACCTTCTATTGCTAGTGGGGGTGTAAACTTGTACAAGCACTTTGGAAATCAATCTGGCGCTTTCTCAGAAAATTAGGAATAGTGCTTCCTCAAGATACAGCTATAGCAATCCTAGACATATACCCAAAAATATGCTCAAATACACAGCAGGGACAATTGCTCAACCATGTTTGTAGCAGCTTTATTTTTAATAGCCAGAATCTGAAACAAGCTAGATGTCCTCAATGAAGAAACGGATACCGAAACTTTGGTACATTTATACAATGGGTAAGATGATCAATCCTCACTCAAATGGGACAGACATAAGAAGAGGGAGAAAACAGGGAACAGGACAGAAGCCTACCACAGAGGGCCTCTGAAAGACTCTACCTAGCAGGGTATCAAAGAAGATGCTGAGACTCAGCCAAAAATTTTTATTTGTAGCCAGGCATAGTGGCACATGATGTTAATCCCAGCGCTTAGGAGGTAGGAGCACAGTAATCTCTGAGTTTGAGTGCAGCTTGGTCTACTTAGTGAGTTTCAAGATAATCAGAACTACATAATGAGAATAACTCTCAAAAACCACAAAAACAAACAAGCAAATACACACAGCACAGACACACACACACACACACACACACACACACGCACAAGCTAATGTTATGAGTAGATGAGAAACTTGAAATTTTTAAAGCTTGGAGTGAACTGTGGAAATCAACCTAGTTCTCAGATTACTACCTCTCTACCATGCAATGCATCTCTTATATTACTGGGTAGAGAACTGAGATTGAGATGTTCATAGTTGAGAACTGATATCTGAGAGCAAGTTGTGACAATTGTGATATGATTGTGAAATAGATGTCCGGGAGATTTGCGAAATAGAAAGAATAGAAGAAATGAAATCAAATGAAACTCACAGGAGGGAGATGGTTGTACAAAGACAACAACATAGTGGCCTGATAGGAACATGGCAACAGAAGAATTGGGACAGTGCAGAACAGAAAGCATGTACTAAACTTATTGTTAAAATAACAACACTTTAACGCAAAAGAGGGAGTATAACAACAGGCAGTGAGGAAACCTAAAATCATTAGATCTTACTTCAAAAGCCTGTATTTTAAAAAATTGGAATATCTAAATGAAATGTATGATTTTCTTGATAGATTTTACCTACCAAAACTAAATCAAGATCAGGTAAACAGTTTAAACAATCCTATATTCCCAAAAGAAATAGAAGCAGTCATCAAAATTCTTCCAACCACAAGAATTCCAGAGCCATATGGTTTTTGCACAGAATTCAATCAGACATTCAAAGAAGAGCCAAAGCCAACACAGCTCAAACTATTCCACAAATCAGAAACTGAACGAACATTGTCAAACTCATTCTATGAAGCCACAGTCACCCTTATACCTAAACCACAGAAAGACTCAACAAAGAAAGAGAATTTCAGAACAATTTCACTCATGAACATCTATGCAAAAATATGCAATAAAATACTCGAAAACCTAATCCAAGAACACATCATATACTGTACGCACCAAGATCAAGCAGGCCTCATCCCAGCAATGCAGGACTAGTTCAACATATTAAAACCCATCAACATAATCCACCATATATACAAACTCAAAGAAAAAATCATGTGATCATCATATTAGATGCAGAAAATACCTTTGACAAAATCCAACATCCCTTCATGATAAAAGTAATAACAGAGCAAGCTAATAGCCAACACCAAACTAAATGAAGAGAAAATGAAAGAAATTCTGCTAAAATCAGGGACAAGGTAAGGCTGACCACTATCTCCACACCTCTTCAGTGTAGTACACAAAGTTCTAGCTAGAGCAATAAGGCAAAGGAGATCAAGGGGATACAAATCAGGAACTAAGAAGTCAAATAGTTACTATTTGCAGATAGTATGATAGTATAAGTAACTGACAGCAAAAATTCCACCAGAGAGCCCCCACAGCTGATAAACATCTTCAGCAAGATGTTTGCCAGATTACAAGAGTAATTCAAAATCATCCATAGCTCTCATGTACACACAGTACAAACAGGTTGAGAAAGAAATTAGGGAAACCAAAACCTTCACAAAAGCCACAAATAATAAAAAGTATATTGGTATAACTCTAACCAAGCAAGTGAAAGAACTTCATGACAAGAATTTCAGTTGAAGAAGATACCAGAAGATGGAAAAATCCCCCATGGTCTTGGATTGGTAGGGTTAACATAGTAAAAATGGCCATCTTACCAAAGGCAATCTACAGATTTAATGCAGTCCCCATCAAAATACAAACACAGTTTTGCAGGGAACTTGAAAGAATAATTCTAAACGTCTAAACTTTGGGGGGAAAAAGAATAGCTAAAACAATTCTATACAATAATAGAAATTCTGGACAGGGAGGATCCAAGATGGCAGTGCCAGGAGGACATTGTGTCTGAGGAGCAGGACAGCAAACATGGTACAGAGACCAAGAGACTGAACTCTGGCCCTAAAACACCAGCAATCATGTTTTCCAGGTAAGAGGAAACTCCACAGTGCGGGAATCACTCAGGTCCACTCTCAGGTCACCCAGCCAGAGCCTGGAAGAGATCTCGGCTCTTACAGGCACTGGATCACCAGACCAGAGCCACATGTCTGTGTGTCCTGATCACCTTCCCAGTCAAAACTGTGGGCACAAAAACGCCAGAGACTGGGAGTCCCAGTCTTGAGAAAAACCCACAGGGAACGTAGGAAACTGGACTGAGCTCAGGTCACCCAGTATATCTTTGGAACAGGTCCAGCAGACCAGCGAACACATGCTTCCAACCCTGACCAGGGCTCCAGCAGCTAACACAGAGAGTTGCTGCGCACCTGACTCTCCGTCACAGACTGAACTCTGTGCCGCAGGGGGCCAGAATGGCTTTCCCTGTCGGGAGAAAATGCCACAAGGAAGGAGACAGCTTAGAGCACTCAGCCAATGCCCCCCACCCCATATGGGAAAGTTCTCAGGAAAGGGCCTCAGGTTCCCGACCAGACCCTAGCTTGGAGCCACCACCAGCCATGGCCTGAACACTCTATACACCACCCCAAATACCACAGACTGGGCTTTCTTGTTGGGAGAAAACCCCATGGTGGGTGAAATATCTGGGCCCTTCCTCAGGACACCTAGCTCCGGAAAAGTTTCTGGCTATCCACAGGCTCCTGCCTCTAGCCTCCAGCTGCACACATGAGAACAGAGCTCACCTGCCAATGACTATTGCTTGAGACTGAGGCACAGAGCACAAAACTTAAGCCTACAGAAGCTTGGGATCCCCATAACCAACCTCCAAATACTGATCAAACCACGGGGCACCCAGGTTACAGCAGCAGCTCACTAAATTTACAGCAAGAAACACAGAATCAGGGCAGCTGTCTCCAGGACTTCTCTGGGTGAGAGGAGAGCCCTCTAGACTAACAAGAATCATAGCTATTACTATGGTCTGTATGCCTGAGGTGTCCTGTGATAATTCATGAAAAACACCAGCCATTCAGTGACCATTACCAAAAAGCTGAGGAGGCTTCCTTCAGGAAAAACCATCTTCCTGCCAATGGGATTCACTCCACCACAGGATTCCAGGTACCACCAGAAACTAACACCAAACACCTAAGATAGCCCAATGCCTAGAGGCCAGCATAAAAGCTCAACCAACAAAAAACAGAGCAATATAGCATCTTCAAAATCCGTTTATCCAGGGACAAACACCTCTGGAAACCACAGCACAACTGAAATTCAAGAAGATGACCTAACATCTATGCTTATGAAGAGCATAATAGAGGAAACAAATAAAATGCTTAAAGAACTAGAGGAAGATAAAGTCAAACAGGTTATGGCCATCCATAAAGAAACAGAGGAAGTTGCAGCCAAACAGTTTGTGGCCTTTAGAGAGGAAATACTTAAATCACTGAAAGGAATAAAAAAAAAAACAGAGGAATGTTCAAACAAACAGCTGAAGAAATTGAAGGAAAAACAGGAAAATACAGTAAGATAGGTGAAGGAAAACAACAAAACAGCTCAAGATCTGAACATAGAATTGGAAAAATTAAAGAAAACACAAATGGGGGAAATTGTGGAAAGAAAAAACTAGGGAAGAAAACAGGAACTACAGAGGTAAGCATAAGCAATAGACTACAAGAGATGGAAGAAAGAATCTCAGGTATGGAAGATACAATTGAAGAGATTGATGTATGTGTCAAAGAAAATGTTAAATCTAAAAAATTTTGGACACAGACTGTCCATGAAATCCAAGACAACATGAAAAGACAAAACCTAAGAATTATAGGAATAGAGGAAAAAGAATATGCCCTCTTCTAAGGCCCAGAAAATATTTTCAACAATATCATTAAAGAAAATTTCCCCAACTTAAAGAAGAGGCCTATAAGAATACAAGAAGCTTACAGAACACCTAGAAAATTAGACCAGAAAAGAAAAGAGTAAATATACAGAACAAAGAAAAAATACTAAAAGCTTCAAAGGAAAAAGGCCAAGTGACATATACTGGCAAACCCATCAGAATCACACCTGACTTCTCAACAAAGACTATGAAAGCAAGAAGGCTCTGGACAGATATCAAGCAGAACCTACGAGAACACGGATGTCAGCCCAGGCTATTATACATAGCAAAATCCTCAGTCCTCATAGACGGAGAAAAAATGATTGTCAACAACAAAAACAAATTTCAATAATACTTACAAACAAATCTAGCATTACAGAAGACACTAGAAAAAAATACAACCCAAGAAAACTAACTACTTGCAAGCAAACACAGGAAATAATTAATCTCACTAAAGCAAAACAAAAAGTAACCAAGCACACAAACTTTCTACCACAGCCAGTGCCAAAATTAAAGGATCTAACAGTCACTGGTCATTAATCACTCTCAACATCAATGGACTCAATTCTCCAATAAAAAGACACAGACTAACAGAATGGATGTGTTAATAAGACCCAACAAACTATTGCCTACAAGAAACACACCTAAGTCACAAAGATGGATATTACCTGAGGGTAAAGGACCATAAGATGGTTTTCCAAGCAAATGGACGCAAGATGCAAGCAGGGGTAGCCATTCTAATATCTGGTAAAAAAGACTTTCAATCAAAATTAATAAAAAGAGATGAGGAAGGACACTTCATACTCATCAAGAGAAATTTCCACCAGGAAGACATCACAGTCCTGAAGATCTATCTATGCCCCAAATACAAGGGCACCCACATTTGTATAAGAAACATTAATAAAACTTAAACCACTCATAGATCCCCACACATTAATAGTGTGAGACTTCAACACCTCACTCTCCACAAAAGACAGGTCAATAAAAAAATTAAACAAAGAAACAATGTCTCTAACAGAGGTCATGAATCAAATGGACCTAACAGACATCTACAGAACCTTTTACCCAAACACAAAAGAATTTAACTTCTTCTCAGCACTCATGGAAACCTCTCCAAAATAGACCATATGGTTGGTCACAAAGGGAGCCTCAACAGATACAAGAAGATTGAAATAATCCCTTGTATCCTATCTGATCACCATGGACTAAAGCTGGACCTCACCAGCAACAGAAATAGCAAAAAGCTTACACACACATGACAACTGAACATTTTGCTACTCAATGACAGTTGGGTCAGGGAAGAAATAAAGACATGAAAGTCTCCCTATAATTTAATGAAAATGAAGACACAACATACCCAAACTTATGGGACATGATGAAAGCAGTGCTACGAGGAAACTTCATAGCACTAAGTACCTTCAAGAGGAAATTTGAAACATCTCATTCAGCCAACCTAATGGCTCACCTAAAAGCCCTGGAATAAAAAGAAGCAGAAATACCAAAAAGGAGTAGAGGGCTGGAAATAAGCAAACTCAGGGCTGAAATCAACAAATTAGAAACAAATAAAACAATTCAAAGAATCAATGAAACCAAGAGCTGGTTCATTGAGAAAATCAATAAAATAGACAAACCCTTAGCAAAACTAACTAAAAAGCAGAGATACACTATGCAAATCAACAAAATCAGAAATGAAAAGGGAGACATAACAACAGACTTTGAGGAAATCCAAATAATCATTAGGGCTTACTTCAAAAGTCTATATGCCACAAATTTGAAAATCTAAATGAAATTTTCTTGATCGATTCCATTTAGCAAAGCTGAATCAAGACCAGGTAAATCAATTAAATGGTCCTATATCCCCTAAGGAAATAGAAGCAGTCATGAAAACTCTCCCATCTGAAAAAGCACAGGGCCAGATGGTTTCAGTGCAGAATTGTACCAGACCTTCAAAGAAGAGCTAACTCCAGTTCTCATCAAACTATTCCACAAAATAGAAACAGAAGGAACACTACCAAACTCATTCTGTGAAGTCACAGTCACCTTGGTACTTAAACCTGAAAAAGACCCAACAAAGAAAGAAAATTTCAGGCCAATCTCCCTTATGAACATTGATGCAAAAATACTCAACAAAATACTTGCAAACCGAATACAAGAACACATCAAAGATATCATCTACTATGACCAAGTAGGCTTCATCACACGTATGCAGGGGTGGTTAAATTTAAGGAAATCCATCAATGTGATCCACCATTATAAAAAAAGCTGAAAGAAAAACTCCACAGGATAATCTCCTTAGATATTGAAAAAGCATTTGACAAAATCCAACATCCAATCATGTTTAAAGAATTGGAGAGATCAGGGGCACATACCTAAACATAGTAAAGGCAATATATAGTGAGCCTATAGCCAACATCAAACTAAATGGAGAGAAACTTAAATCAATCCCACTGAAATCAGGGACAAGACAAGGATGCTCACTCTCTCCATATCTCTTAAAAATATTTCTTGAAGTCCTTGCTAGAGCAATAAGACAATTGAAGGAGATCAAGGGGATACAAATTGGAAAGGAAGAAGTCAAAGTATAACTATTTGCAGATGATATGATAGTATACCTGAGTGACCCCAAAAATTTTTCCAGGGAACTCCTACAGCTGATAAATACCTTCAGTAATGTCGCTGAACACAAAATTAACTCAAAAATTCAGTAGCCCTCCTGTATACAAAAGACAAAAGAGCTGAGAAAGAAATTAGGGAAACAACACCCTTCACAATAGCCACAAAAGACATAAATACCTTGGTGTGACCCTAACCGAGCATGTCAAAGACTTGTATGAAAAAAAAAATTCAAGTCTCTGAAGAAAGAATTAGAAGAAGATACCAGAAGATGGAAAGATCTCTCCATTGCTCATGGCTTGGCAGGATGAACATAGTAAAAATGGCCACCTTACCAAAAGCAAACTACAGATTCAATGCAATTCCCATCAAATTACCAACAGAATTCTTTACAGACTTTGAAAGAAAATTTCTCAACTTCATACGGAATAACAAGAAACCCAGAATTGCTAAAACAATCCTCTACAATAAAAGATCTTCTGGAGGTATCTCCATCCCTGATCTCAAGCTTTACTATAGAACAACAATACTAAAAACTCCATGGTACTGCCATAGAAACAGAATGGTGGATCAATGGAATTGGATAGAAGACCATGACATAAACTCACACACTTATGGACACCTGATTTTTGACAAAGATGCCAAAACCATACAATGGAAAAAAGATAGCATCTTCAACAAATGGTGCTGGTCTAACTGGATGTCTACATGTAGAAAATGCAAATAGATCCATACTTATCACCCTGCACAAAGCTAAAGTCCAATTAGATCAAAGACCTCAACATAAAACCAGACACATTAAATTGGTTAAAAGAAAAATTGGGGAAGAGCCTTGAACTCATTGGCACAGGACAGAACTTCCTGAACAGAACACCAACAGCACAGGCTCTAAGATCAACAATCAATAAATGGGACATCATGAAACTGAAAAGCTTCTGGAAAGCAAAGGACACGGTCATCAGAACAAAACAATAGCCTATAGATTGGGAAAGAATCTTCACCAATCCTTTATCTGACAGAGGGCTAATATCCAGTATACATAAAGAACTAAAGAAGTTAAAAAGCAACAGATCAAGTAATCAAATTTAAAAAGTGGGGAACAGAGCTAAACAGAGAATTCTTGATAGAAGAATATAGAACATTAGAGAAACACTTAAAGAAATGCTCAACATCATTAGCCATCAGGGAAATGCAAATCAAAACGACCCTGAAATTTCACCTCATGCCCATCAAAATGGTCAAGATCAAAAACTCAAGTGACAACACATGCTGGAGAGGTTGTGGAGAAAGGGGAATCCTCCTTCACTGCTGGTGGGAATGTAAACCTTGTAGCACCACTCTGGAAATCAATCTGGCGCTTTCTCCAACAACTAGGGGAAGTACCACCTCAAGATACAGCTATACTACTCTTAGGCATATATCCAAAAGAGGCTCAAGTACACAGTAAGGACATTTGCTCAACCATGTTTGTAGCAGCTTTATTTGTAATAACCAGAAGCTGGAAACAACCCAGATGCCCCTCAAGTGAGGAATGGATTCAAAAATTGTAGTACATCTACACAATGGAATATTTCTCAACCATGAACTACAAGGAAATCATGAAATTTGCAGGTAAATGGTGGGAACTGGAAGGGATCGTCCTGAGTGAGCTATCCCAGAACTAGAAAGACACACATGGTACATACTTACTCATATAGACATATAATATAGGATAGACCTACTAAAATCTGTACACCTAAAAAAAAAAAAAACTAATCAAGAGGGAGGACTCTGGCTAAAATGCTCAATCCCCAGCCAGAAAGTCAAAGAGTATGGACATCAAAAGAAGGAAAAAAACAGGGAACAAGTTAGGAGCCTCCACAGAGGGCCTCAGAAAGGCTTTGCCCTGAAGACTATCAAAGCAGATGCTGAGACTTATGGCCAACCTTTGGGCAGAATGCAGAAAATCTTATGACAGAAGTGGGAAAGAGTAAGATCTGGAGAGGACAGGAGCTCCACAAGGAGAGTTTAGAACCAAAAATTCTGAGCACAGGGATCTTTCCTGAGACTGATACACCAACCAAGTACCATGCATGGAGATAACCTAGAACCCCTGCACAGATGCAGCCCTTGGCTGTTCATCCTCGAAGTGGGTTCCATAGTAATGGGAACAGGGACTGCCTCTGACATGAACTGATTGGCCTGATCTTTGATCACCTCCCCCTGAGGCAGAGCAGCCTTACCAGGCCACAGAGGGAAACAATGCAGCCAGTCCTGAGGAGACCTAATAGAACTAGGATAGGAAGGAAAGAAAAGAAGACCTCCCCTATTGACGGACTTGGGGAGGGGCATGCGTGGAGTATGGAGAGGAGGGAGGGGTTGGGAGGGGAGGTAGGAGGGAGCTACAGGGGGGATACAAAGTGAATAAATTAATTAAAAAATAATACTAATAAATAAAAATTCTGGAGGTATATTGATACCTGACCTGAAGCTATACTATAGAGCAATAGTAATAAAAAACTGCATGGTAGTGGCATAGAAATAGACTGGTTGATCAATGGAATCGTATTGAAGACCCCCAAAATAAACCCACCTATGTATAGTCAATTGATTTTTGACAAAAGAGGCAAAACCACACAATGGGAAAAAGACAGCATCTTCAACAAGTGGTGCTGGATGTCTACCCGAAGAAAATGCAAATAGATCCTTATTTATCTTCTTGCACAAAACTCAAATCCAAGCAGATCAAAGACTTCAACATAACACCAGATGCACTAAATCAATTGGAAGAGAAAGTGAGATGAGCCTCCTACTCATTGGCATAGGACACAGCTTCCTGAACAGAACACCAACAGCTCAGGCTCTAACACCAATGTGACCTTTGGAAACTGAAAAGTTTATGTAAGGCAAAATACATTGTCAATAAAACAAAATGACAATCTACAGTTTGGGAAAATATCTTCACCAATTCTACATCCGAAAAAAAGAGCTAGTATGTAAAATATATAATGAATTTAAGATATCAATCACCAATAAACAGAGTAACCCAAATAAAATTGAGTCACAAAACTAAACAGAGAATTCTCAACAGAGGAATCTCAAATGGCCAAGAACTTAAAGAAATATCCTACTTCCTCAGTTATTAGGAAAACGAAAATCAAAACAATCCTGAGATTGCATCTCATACCTGTCAGAATGACTAAAACCAAAAACTCAAGTGACAGTACATGCTGGAGAGGATGTTGAGAAAGAGGAACACTCCTCCATTGTTAGTTGGAATGTAAATTTATAGAACCACTCTTTAAATAAATCTGGCACTTTCTCAGAAAATTGGGAAAAATTCTACCTCAATACTCAGCTATACTACTCCTGGGCATATACCCAACAGTTGCTCATCTATATTCACAGCAGTTTTATTCATAATAGCCAGAATCTGGAAACAACCTAGATGTCCCTCATTAGAAGAATGCATACAGATATTTTGGGTCATTTACACAATGCAATACTCAGATATTAAAACAAGGACCTGGATGGGACAGGAGCAAGGAGACTAACAAAGCCAAAAAACAGGGCCGAGGGGTGGGGGATCTGCAGAGACTTATGCATCAATCAAAGACAATACATAGTGAGGACATAGACCACCTGCACAGATGTAACCCTTAGAAGGCTCAGGCTCCATGTGGGTTCCCTAGTAAGAGGAGAGGAGACAGTCTCTGATGTAAAATAAGTTGCCTGCTCCTTGATTACTCTTTCCTGGTGGAGTGACATAGCCAGTCCATAGTGGAAGAGGATTCAGACAGTACTGATAGGACCTGATAGGTTAGAATCAGACAGTAGGGGAGGAGAACATAGACTATCAGTCGACTAGAGGAGGAAAAAAATGGGAGAAGAGGGAGGGATGGTGGGGCCAGGAAGAGATGGGGGGGCTACAACTGGGATATAAAGTGAAAATTTGTAAATAAAAATAATAAATATTTAAAACAACAAAGAAATCGTGAAATTTGCAGACAAATGGATAGAACTAGAAAAGATCATCCTGAGTGAGGTAACCCAGACACAGAGAGATGCACATGATATGTACTCACATAAAAGCACATATTAGACTTATAGTAGAAGATAACCATACTACAACCTACAGACCCAAATAAGTTAAGTAACAAGTAGGGCCCAAGGGAGAGTGCTGGAATGTCACTCAAAAGTGGTGAAAATAGGGAACTGGGACAAATATGGAATGGAGAGGGAAACAAGGGTGGGGAGAATGCAGTTAAGGAGGTGACAGGGCTGGGAACGAAAAGGGAAACTGAAGGGGGACATCTCTTTGTCAAGCTGGAGGACTGCAGCAGTTTAAGCTCTTGGGTGGATATAGCTGTGACTCCAGCTGAGACTCCAAACGGGGAGAAATGAAGACTGACATCATCACCTCCTAGCCAGGTAGGACTAGTGAAAGGAGTGGAACAACAACCCACCAACAAAACCTGTGATCTGAAAATTACCCTGCCTACATGAGGTATAGGGATAATGAGGGAACATAGATTGAGGAAAATTACAAACAGTAATTGGCGGAAACTAAGACCTACCCCATGGTAGAGAGTCAGCTCATGACATTATTAATGATGTTCTTCTATGCTTGCAGACAGGAGTCTAACTTGGCAGTCAGCTTGGAGGCTCCAGTCAGCAACTGATTGAGACAGATGCTGGGACTTGCAGCCAAGCATGGGGCAGAGCTCCAGGGGTGCTGTGGAAGTGTTGGGGGAAAAGATGGAAGGACATGGATGGTCCAGAATCTCACGGGAAGACCAACAGAGACAACTAAGCCAGTCCCATGGGGGCTTACAGAGACTGAGACATCAACTAAGGAGCATGTTTTTATGGACCTAAGCCCCCTGCCCATGTGGCCAATGGGACACCTGGTCTTTATATGGGGCACCTGGTGAATGTGTGTGTGTTAGGGGTGTTGTTTCTAACATGGACTCTATTGCCTGCTTTTGGATCACTTACCCATGGCAGGGCTGCCTTGACTGGCCTCAGGGGATGAAGATATGCTCAGTCCTGATGTGACTTGATGTCCTGGGGAGGGTTGACACAGGGGGAGTGGGGTTTCCCTTTTCTTGGGGGAAAGGGAGAGGGGAAGGGAGAAGGAGGGGAAGGGTAAACTGGGGGGAAGAAAGGGAACAGGCACCCTTGGGATGTAAAGGAAATAAACTGATATAATAAAAATTAAAAAATATTAAAAATTTTAATTTCACATTGTAAACTATTATTGTTGCTGCTATTGTGTTTCTACATTACTTTATGTGTACCTTGTTCAGTCATATACCCACAAAAAGGCTGATCGACCCTCTTGAACTGGAGTTACATAGAACTATGAACCACATGATGTGGGTGATGGGAATAAAATCTTGATCCTCTGCAACAGCTGAAATCTTTCTTAACTACAGAGCCATTTAATGTAGGTCTTATGGATCAAATCCAGGTTCCTGCTATTGCAAAGCCAGTGTTTTACTGACTGAATTATATCCCTCCCAAATGTTGGGTTTGGGGTGTCCTTTCTATCTATACAGTGCTGGTTTTTCCAGTCTGAGTGATTTTCTACCATTTTCTTCCAGTTACTAGGCTTTTTTTTTTTTTTTTAGCATTCTTCAGTTCTTTCAAAAAGCAAAACATTTATTTGTTGTTGATAAAAAATTATCCTTTTTCTTTTATAAAACATTCTTTTGGGATCATGACAAAAACTACTTCAAAAATTCCTAAATCCAGAATATTTTCTATTAACAGAGAAGTCATGGTGGTAGCAACTAAATGTAGATGTCAATAGTCAGAAGCAGAGAGGGAAATGAATACTGGTACTAAGTTGCCTTTATCCTCTTGGTTTACCCAGAACCCCAGCATGTTGAATGGTGTCCCCTATAGTAGTAAGTGTAGGTCTTCCCACCACAATTAACCCAATCTGGACGGGATCTCATAGACATGATGGGAAAGAGGGTTGTTTCCATGGTGATTCTAAATTTCATTAAGTTGACAATCAAGAGAGACCATTACAAATTAGCTCATTTTTCTATTTCTCCTATTAGTAGGTGCTGCATTCCTTTCCTGACTTCATTGTACAAACTAAAACTTCTCATGCTGTGCTAAAGTAGAAGTTACACTTCTTTGACTTGTTCTTGTGTAAATATAACATTGATTGTGGAATTATTGCTAAATTTATGGAGGGAGAGTGGGATTGGGAGGGAATTAGGGAGCGAGCTATGGCTGGGATACAAAATAAATAACCTGTGATTAATATAAAAATCAAAATAAAAAAGAAAATGCTTTCTCCTCTTGGGTTTCTGGGTATTTTTATGACTGGGTATCAAATTTTGTCAAATAACTTTTTCTTCAATTGCGATGATAAATCTTTCTTTCCTTTCTTTTCTTCTTTCTTCCTTCCTTTGTTTCTTCCTTTTCTTTTTTCTTTCTTTTTTCTTTGTCTTTTGTTTGTTTGTTTGTTTGTTTCTTTTTTCTATTTTTCAAGGCAGGGCTTCTCTGTGTAGCCTTGGCTGTCCTGGATTCACTCTGTAGATAGGGCTAGCCTCAAAATCAAAACAATCTGCCTGCCTCTGCCTCCCTGAGTACTGGGATTACAGATGTGTGCCACTGCACCTGGCTTACTTTCTTTCTTTATATTCTTAGTATTTCAGCTTACATAGATTCATTCTTTTAAACAGAAGAGATGTGTATTCCTACAATAAATCTAATTGTTATGGTAGCAAATTCTACTTCTATATCAGTAATCCACATTTGTTAATGTCGTGTTAAAGATTTCTATGTTTTTTCCCATGGTATTTTGAGTCTTTTGTTGTTATTTTTTTTGTTGTGGTTTTGAGGACACTTTTTTCCTGTACTGTATTTTTACCTAGTTTTAAGAGCAAAGTAATGCTTCCATCATAGAACAGAATGAGAGATGTTCCCATTCTCAATTTTATTTCCTACAAGAGACTGTATAAAATTGATAGTAATGTTTAACTGCCTATAAAATTCTCAGCTAATGCTGTAATTTTTAAAGATTGATTTCATTTTTTATTAGGTGTCGCCTCAAACCAGATTAACAATGTATTTATTTAATTCATTTAAGTTATCAAACTTGTTTCTGTAGAATATTCACAGTATCTCAAGTAACACTTCTGATATCTATATGGTGTGTTGTGATATTTCAAACAATATTTTTGACATCTCTATGGGGTATTGTGGTAATCTGTCTTAAAAAAATCTTTGTGTTTCTTAGATATTTTTGTCAATCTTGTAAGATGACTAAATTTCATGACATTTATAAAGAATGTATTTTACCAAATTCATTTTCAATAATTTCATGCATGTGCGATTATTATGATATTCATTTTCCATTACCACCTCTTAACTCCCTTTCATTTATTTATAAATGTAGAACTGGCACCATTCTTCTTATCAACAAGTGCTCTTCCTATTTCATCATATTTTCTTATCCTTTTGTTTCATCGTGTCTTATGCACGTGTTCACAGCTGCTGTGATCATGATTGCAATGGCCATAAGTGTTTTATAGTATGCCTCCCTATTCTTCAGCTCTTATAATAGAGAAATGATTTTCTGTGTTTTGTTCCATTTAATTTCTTCTCTGTGTTAAAAATGATGCACACAACAGATATTATATGGAATAGGCTTATTAGTTGGAGATGGACATAGAGAGAGAATGAGAGAGAGAGACATAATAGGAGGAGGGGAGGGGGATGTTCCAAAAGAGAAAGGGGACAGAGTAGTAGAGAAGGAGAGAGCAAGAGAGCAAAAGAGAGAGAGAGAGAAGAGGCAGGGCTCCATATATAGCTCCTGCACAGTTGAATCACACCTTCTAGGTATGTACTGATACCCATGTGGAGGGCAACATATGATTACAACACAGGTGACTAGGCAACCGAGAAGCAGGCTGCCTAAATGCTAACATTCTTCCCTTTTTCTATAATTAAAAAAAAAGTGAGGAGCTTGGACTGCTTCTTGTGTGAGGCCAGTTAAAGTATATGAATGCAGGGTCATTGAAAGGAGCTCTTGGTTGCCATGCAAGGGGTAAGAGAGAGAGAGAGAAAAAAAATATGTAAGAGCACCACAATGTCCAGATTACAAGGTGAGGAGGAAGTGAAACCCCTGCCCTCAAAAGTTTAGTGTAAAGGTTTGGGTTTTCAGCCATGCACTGCAGCATATAGGGACTGAGGAATGCTGGGAGAACACAGAACTGTTTGTCCTGAGCCTGAAGCAAACCATTCCAGCTGTTTGTTGATAATAAGTGGGTACCAGGAGAAGATATCAATTATCTTTAGTTATTTCCTGCTGACACTTGGGGCAGTTCTAGGGTGGTCAAAAGGCTGAAGTGTTGGACAAGTCCAGGAAGAACCGGCTGTTTTGATGCTGTCCAGGATCTGTGAGAACATCAGTGGTTGGAAGAAAAAGTGTAGGTCCAGTTTGATGCAGTTGAGGGAATTTCCATTTACCTGAGGGAACCTCCATTTACCCAATCACTGGTAGTAATTAAAAAGGTTTTATTTCCGATCTGTCATCTATGGGAAATTGAGGCCAAGTTTGGTTGCAGAGGTGTGTAAGCTTAAAAACCCTTAAGGTATGTGCTAGATGTATAAATCTGAAATTTTCCAGAAGACAACCCTGAGGAGAATCTAGAGGAATGGATGAATGAACTATTCCCATTGGGCAGGTAGGAGTCAGTGAACTGTCAACATGTCCCTAGAGCAAGGTTTGACTCAGTAGATTACTATGGTATAATTTGTTCCAACAGCATCTCAGCATTGGCCAGAGACCAAGAGCACAGATGCCCATAAGAGACATGGTTTACCTAGCTAGGATTTTGTGAGAAAAAGGGGAAGGAGCAAAATCATGCTGACAGAGAGAAAATCTTACCCAAGGGAGAAGAAGGTCCTAGATGAAAAGTTTGGCTGTAGGTTGGTGAGAGAAGTAAGAAGCATTTGCAACAACCAGAAGTGACTGCCCACCAATCAGCTGGTTGGATGTAGGGATGTAGCAATCCCATGGCCAGGAATTGTTACCAAATAGAAGGGAAGATTCACCAATCAACTGGTGTTGAATGTAGGAAAGTTGCAATCAGGTAGCCAGGAATGAGGAATCCCAAAATGAGGGACAGGGGAAGGAATCCCACCCTCTGAGATAGGCAACAGTTGAAAATTTTAAATTGTTGATTGACAGTACTTATCTGGAATTTATTTGACCTGAGAGGTGGGTTTAGGCAGATTTCCTGCAGGTTACAAGATTTCTTTTTTAAGTTTTACAAAGAAGATAAATATTAGACATGTTAGCATTACAGCTATAATTTCCAGTGAGATGTACATTATGGGAAAAGGCAGCAGACATACACATATGTGTTAACTCCATAAGCATTCTTTAAGGTGAGCTCTGAAGCCTTCTATGAAGTATAAGGGACAAAAGCTCACTTGATCTTAACATTTAGAATGATTACACATTATGGAAGAGAGTTTTTTTTAATCAAGAAGACTGGATGTATATAAATTTAGCATAATGAGAAATAACTTTTAAATCTAAACTTAAAAGGCAAACCATAGAAGATTTAACATCTTGAGCTTGGAGCCATGATAGTGGATGGTGTAGTGGAATGTTTTTTTATCAGAGTAAGATTAATAAATCAGAGCTCTAGTGATAAATGTCAAAGCTCTGGACAGTCAGTACAACAGTAGCATAACTACAGGAGGAAGCATTTTTATCTATTTAGGATACGTTAAATTACTTAGACTTTACAACATTTATAATTTGCATTACCAACCTTAAAACATCTTATTAGACCCTCAAGTATTTATAACTTTTATTTTTAAAATATTTTTAGATGTTCATTGCATAAATTTCTGTATCCTTAAGGCCTTGTACCCAATTATTTACTATGAGACATAGGTGAGACTGCTATGAGCATTTATTGTCCTTTAGCTAAACAGATGGTAAAAGGTTACATCTGAGACCTATTTTTTGAGTCTGGTAACAAAGCATATTGTGTCTAGGCTTGACAACAGTCTCCTGTATATGAAGAGGACTGAGAAGGCATTTGAAGTCTCCCAAGACAGAAGTTGGCAATATGACCATGAGAGCCAAGTGTGAGATTAAAACAGACATACAGTGTTATCTGTGCTTGGCAAGGTTGGTGGAGGACACTGAATCTAGGAGCTATTTGTCCTCCACCAGGCCAAAGAGCTCGAAGGCTGGAAGTGTCTGTGGTGCTTATGCTGGCTGAACCTCCATAGCTGGGCACAAAGGACAAGCCTTCATGGAAGCATTTAGACTTCCAGAGGTCAGTCTGCTGGCAGGGAGTCATGGCTTGTTGAGGCAGCTAGTGTCCTTTCTGGCTGCATTTGAAAGTTACTTAGCAGAGTTGACTTATAGCTATGCCCCCGCAGGATGGGACATTGCAGACCTCTTGTTTATTCTGTGGGAATGCTTACAGCCTCAGAGTAGCACCCAAGGTATGGAGCATAGTTTTTGCAGTAGCTGAGCCTATCTGGAAGTCTCCTCTCAAGATTTAAAAAATATTTTTACCAACTTCTGTATGGTGACTCAGGGACTATCCTCAGCTGTTTAGATAAGATGGCACTGAGACCATGTCTGCATTTGTAGAACTGTAAATATATCTTGGACATGTCAGAGGACTTGATCATCTATGAGATGACTGTCTATAACCTTGCATTTGTCAACCATCAAATATTAGGACTTTTAGGTTTCATTCCTGATATGTGGGAGCCTTAAAAGTCATAAACATAGTCCATTAAATAGAGAGCATAACTGTTTCCTGTATGATTTATTATATAAAAAGTCCATAGCTTATAAAAGGTTAAGGCTATACTATAGATTCATAATATTATCATTTTTAGAAAACAATACCAAGCATATTTTAACTTTTTGATAGTGAAAACAGCACAATTACTGAGTTTTAACATAAATAAATAAATGCCTCTAAAATTAATAGATTTCAATTTAAAGTGTAGGTAAAAACTTCTACGTAGTAACCCCCAAGTTGTGAGTTTTAAAACCAACAATGTAGTAGAACAATATAAACCAATCTTAAAATTACATTTGAATTTGTTCTACCAAATCTATTAGTCAGAAAGCCTAGCCTAGTGGTGAATCTTGATCACAGGCAGCTCATGGCAGGAAAAAACAGCATTCATTCATTAGTTTACATATAGATAAAGGCATAGACAGTTAGATATACATTTTAAATTAGCTTGGTAATCGGATAGAATTTTATAACCTAGAAATTTTAGCATCAGATAAAAATTATTTGAACCAGGGTTGAATCATGTAGATAGATAGATGGATGGATGGATAGATAGATAGATAGATAGATAGATAGATAGATAGATAGATAGATAGATAAATAGATAAATAGATAGATAGATAATGTTGTAAAAATATAGCTAAATGTAAAATTGTATACCCATTTAAAATAAGACTTGTTACTTTTGATCTAAAATAGTTAATTATGACTAAGGAGGTCTTATAAATATAAACCCAATAAGCAACTTATATAAATTGTTAGATAAGAATTTACAGCATTTTAAAATATTTTGTGAGGAGGGTTACAGAAATAAGGAAGAAAAGAAGTTCTTTAAAAGCTGAAAACTAGTGCTTAGAGGTCAAAAATATTTTTGAGAGCGATTGTTTAAAATGTAGTCTGGCAGGAGTGGGGGAGGGGCGTTGCTTGCCTTCCCTATTTTAAAATCAACATGGCCACTTGCCATGTGTGTGAGCAGCTGTGATGGCACAGTGAGACAGGGGTCAAGCAACTTGGAAGAGCTTGCTGTCTAGATAACTGTCCCAGCCTGGTTTTAAAGTCTCCGTGAGCTCATGGCATGGCTGAGCAGATGTCTACGTAATTGGATGCTGAGACTCATAGCCAAACTTTGGGCAGAGTGCGGGGAATCTTATGAAAGAAAGGAGAGATAAAGATACAAAGACAGACAGGAGCTCCAAAAGGAGAGCAACAGATCAAATAATTCTGGGCCCTGGGGTCTTTTTTGAGACTGATCCTCCAACTAAGGACCATGCATGGACATAATCTAAAACCCCTAGAACCCTTGCACAGATATAGCCCATGGCAGCTCAGTCTCCAAGTGAGTTCCCTAGAAATGGGAACAGGAACTGTCTCTGACATGAACTCACTAGCTGGCTCTTTGATCACCTCCCTCTGATTGGGGAGTAGCCTTTCCAGGCCACAGAGGAAAAGAATGCAGTTAGTTCTGATGAGACATGATAGGCTAGGGTCAGAGGGAAGGGAAGGAGGACATCTCCTATTAGTGGACTTGGGGAGGGTCACGGGAAATGAGGAAGGGGAATAAGGGATGGGGCTACAGTAGGGACACAAAGTGAATAAACTATAACTTATAAAATATAAATAATTTTTAAAGTGAAAACAAGGAAAAGAAAAAGAAAAGAATCCTCTGCACATGAGTTGGGAAATTGACTTACCTAACAGGGATGGTTTAGGAACAGGTTGTGTCTGAGTCCGCAGCAGCAGTTCCAGTGGCCAAAAGTGAAGTCTGGCATGAGTATCCCAGTATCCCCACACTGGATCTAGCACAGCTTGGGTCTTGAATGAGGGAGCTGTCCAGTGTGTGCCTTGTCCTGGGTACTCAGAGCACATGGCAGGTCTCCAGCAGAGGGACAGGTACAACCTGGTAAGATGCAGGTAAAAAGCAAGGCAGAGCAGTTGAGAGAAAGTGTAGGTTTCAGACATATGTGGTTGAGTGATGCTTAGTGATAGGTGGAAGTAGATCTGGGCATCATGGTTTGAGTAAGGGGTCTTGGCATGACCAAACCAGATGCTACCAGGAGAGCCCTTCCCAGGCCCATGAACCAATGTTTAAAATGATATTCACAAAAAGATATTACATGAAAGAGGTTTGCTGGATGGAGAATGAAGAGAGAGGGAGAAGGAGAGAGCACATTATAAGGTGAGAGGAAGGAAGGGTTTATTAAAGAGAAAGGGGAAAGAGCAGGAGAGAGGGAGAGAGCTAGAAAGCAAGAGAGAGAGGTAAGAAGCAGGGGTTCATTTATAGCTCCTGTGAAGTTGAACCTTGCCTGCCAGCTGCATGCTGCAACACACCTGGTAGGTAACACATAAAAACATCATATGTTACTAGGCAACCAAAAAGCAGGCTGCCTAAATGCTAACACTTCTCATTATTAGTCACTCATTTTTGCTTAATTTGTGTTTATTTTGTTTTATTCTCTTTCTAATATTTAGTTGGCCCCATAGGTCACCTCACGACCTCACTTATGAATTTCTACTTGTCTAATAAGCATTTTGTACTGATCAATACGTTCTCCATATTATTTTGGACTCTATCCTATGAATTTCAGTATTGTGACTTATTTTGTTAATTTCAATGTGTTTCTTGATATGGTGGTTTGAATAAAAATAATACCTGTGTATACATAGACTTAAAGGTTTAGGGAGTGGCATAATTTGACAGGATTAGGAAGTCTGGTTTTGTTGGGATAGGTGTGGCCTTGTTGGAGGAAGTGTGTCACTGGAGGTTGTATTTTATTATTAATATTTACTATTGATATATCTTTTGATATATCAAATGGTTGTGCCAATTTACATTGTAACAAGCAAAGCCCAGTTGGTTATTTTTAGTTGATGTATCAGTTAATTGGTGGACTCTTACTAGAAAGAGCTGACAAATATCTTGCAGCCAGAGAGCTTTGAATTTTAGCTGTTATTAATCTACTTATTAGGAAGAGTGCCCTTTCTCTTGTCTGTAACTTAATATTACAGTCCTTGGCTTCTTCCCCATTTTCTCCTTGAACTTTCTCAGAGAAGGCATGGGGAAGAGCTATCACCATTAAAAATATTGCAATGAGATCCATGACACTGACAACCAAAACAAAACCAAAAGGGATTAAAACACCCTCTGCCATGGCATTTTTTATTTTAGATGCTGTTTTAGGCTAAGCTCTGTCTAGAGGTCTGTCTGCTTCCAGTTCCTTTCTTTCTGGCCATGGCTGCTGAGCTGATCCAGCCACAGTATAAGGAAACCATGCTCCTCCACCCCTTCTGTTAGACTGTAGAGGCAGCCAGTTCTGTTAAGTCTCAGGTCTGCGCACAACAGGCTGTCTTTTGCTCCTGAACCAGTTTAAGACTCTCTTAAAGAGACAATAATTGACCTTGGAATTTTTTAGGTTTTAAGTTTGGGTTTTATCAAATTATGATAAAGTATGATTTAAGGGGTGTGGATACTTATATTAGTTGGGTGCTATTTGCTGTATTTGGACATTAACATTTATTATTGATATATCTTTTAGTAAAGCTGTGGTTAATCCTAAATAGCTGTATACTCAAATCACCACACAGAGACTAGGATTTATTTAGTTAACCTAGAACACAATGCTGAGCAATAGTTACTCCATCCTAAACCTCCAAGCTGTATAGTTCTTACCATTCAGATTCACACATTAAACCTGCTTTTAATGATACCTTAGGTCCAGTTCATTTCTCCACATTGTTCCAAGACCTCCCCTCCAGCTTCTGCTCTCCCAGCTTCTGATCCTCTTCTCCCTCCTACTCCTTCCTGTCTTTTCCTCCCACTCTGAACCAGGATGGCCCACCTTATCCTCTCCATTGCTTAACATTGTGGATGGTTGTTTTAATTGACAAATGGTGGCATGTTTATACAAACTTGAGACAGGTGATGCTTAGAATAAGTATCACAATGCAATGTCCTATTGAAACCAGATAGTAGGGGAGAGAAATCACCATTCGAATGAACAAGGGTAAGGTGTATACATTCCAAAAGAACATTATAACAACAGGAGGTATGTCAAGCCCAGTGTTTCTCTCTAACAGCTGCCTGTGAATCTGGATCTATAACTATCAACTACTTCTCACAGCACCATGTCTGCCTGCATGCTGCCATGCTCTCCACCGTGATAAAAATGCACTAAACACTCTGAAACTGTAAGCTCCAATTAAATGCTTCTTTTTATCAAAGTTGTTACATGGTCACAGTGTCTTTCCACAACAATAGAACACTAAGAAAGGCACTTGATTTCTGTAAAACTTCATCTTTAACCAATGATCTATTTGTGCCTGTTATGTTGAGATACTATGTGCCTCACCTTATTTTATTATTGATTTTCTATCTGTTTCCACTACAGCCAGAGAACAACTTGGCATTTGCTGCAATTATTATCTACTATTTTTAATTAAATTTTCATTTTTTACATTAATTACATCTGATGCAATTTGAATCTCAGCTGTAGCCCCTCCCTCTCATTCCCTTCCAAACCCACCCTCCTTCCCTCATCTCCTCCCATGTCCGTCTCCAAGACAACCAATAAGGGAGGTCGACCTCCCCATCCATCAAACCAAGCTTAACAGCTCTCATTAAGACTGGCTTCAATGTACTACTCTGTGTCCTAGCAAGGCTGCAACTCCCTCAGGGGGATGGGCAAAGGATCTTCACCAACCCTATATCAGACAGAGGGCTAATATCTAGAACATATAAAGAACTAAAGAATTTAAAATGCAACAAATCAAGTAATCTAATTAAAGAGTAGGGTACAGAGATAGAGAATTCTCTGTAGAATAATATGGAGTGGCAAAGAAACCCTTAAAGATATGCTCTTGGGATACCTCACTCAGGATGATTGTTTCAAGGTCCCACCATTTGCCTGCGAATTTCATGATTTCCTCCTTTTTAAATGCTGAGTAGTATTCCATTGTGTAAAAGTACCACAATTTCTGTATCCATTCCTCAACTGAGGGACATCTGGGTTGTTTCCAGATTCTGACTATTACAAATAAAGCAGCTAGGGACATAGTTGAGCAAATGTCCTTGTTGTATACTTGAGCATCTTTTGTATATATGCCTAGCAGTGGTATAGCTGGATCTTGAGGAATCACTATTCCTAATTGTCTAAGAAAGCACCAAATTGATTTCCACACAGTTGTTGTAGAAGTTTGCATTCCCACCAGAAATGGGCCCTCCCTCCCCTCCCCCAAGGGAGGAGCAGCCTTGCTAGACCACAAATTTTGTGTCGTATAGGCTTTTGTAGTAAGACCTAATGCTTGTTTGGACTTCCTCAGTGTCTGTTCTTATGTCTCCCTTTTCGTTTCTGATTCTGCTGATTTGAATAGTTTCTCTCTGCCTTTTAGTTAAATTGGCTAAGGGCTTGTCTATCTTGCTGATTTTCTCCAAGAAAAAGCTCTTGGTTGCATTGATTCTTTAAATTGTTTAATTTATTTCTAATTTATTGATTTTTACCCTGAGCTTGAATATTTCTATCCATCCAGTCCTCTTAGGTGTGTCTGCTTCTCTTTTTTTCTAAGCCTTTCAGTTGAGCTATTAAGTTGCTTGTATGAGATGTTTCAAATTTCTTCTTGAAGGCACTTAATGCTATGAACTTTCCCCATAGCACTGTTTTCATTGTATGCCATAAGTTTGGGCATGTTGTGCCTTCATTTTCATTGAATTCTAGGAATTCTTTGATTTCTTAATTTATTCCTGAACCCAGTTGTCATTGAGTAGCAAGTTGTTCGGTTTCGATGTTCTGTAGGCTTTTTGCTATTTCTATTGTGGAGATCCAGCTTTATGCCATGGTCGTCAGATAGGACACAAGGGATTATTTCAATATTCATGTATCTGCTAAGGCTTGCTTTGTGACCAACTATATGGTCTGTTTTGGAGAAGGTTCCATGAGGTGCTGAAAAGAAAGTATACCCTTTTGAGTTTGGGTGAAAAGTTATGTAAACATCTATTAGGTCCAATTGATTTAGGGCCCCTGTATGTGCCCTTATTTCCCTGTTTAGCTTCTGTCTGGATGATCTGTCCTTTGGTGAGAGTGGAGTGCTGAAATTTCCCACTATTAAAGTGTTGGGATCAATGTTGATTTCAGCTTTAATAACGTTTAATTTAAAAATGTAGGTGGTCTTATATTTGGGGCATAGATGTTCAGGATTGTGATGTCTTCCTGGTGGAATTTTCTCTTGATGAGTAGAAAGTGTCCCTCCTCTTCTTTTTTGATTATTTTGGTTGAAAGCTATTTAGGATAGCTCCCCCAGGTTGTTTTCTCTGTCTATTTGCTTGAAAAACATTTTTCCAGCCCTTTACTCTAAGGTAGTGTTTATCTTTGTTGCAGAGGTATGATTCTTGGATGCAGCAGAATGTTGGATCTTGTTTCTGCAACCATTCTGTTACTCTGTGTCTTTTTACTGGAGAGTTGAGTCCATTGATGTTGCTACATAACAGGACCAATGAAAGTCAGTGTGAAAGAAGGGCGCCTTGCAGGCACCAAAACAGTTGCCGGCCTTGCAGACACCAAAACGGTTGCAGGCGCTGAAGGTCTCACAGGCACTGGTGATGATCATAGTTGCTGTTTGCTCTTTCAAATTCCCTGAATACCTCAGTGGCCTACAGGCTACTGGTATTCAGCTCTGACTGAGCTCCAGAAGTTATTTTCCTGAACTCCACTGGTAGACCCACACAGCAGAGCCTTCAATGTCCCAAGAATCCCTCTGTTTCCCACAGTGGATGTGTGGGTGGGAGGGATCTGATATCTAGCTGCTAGCTTAGAAGGACCCTGGATCTGAGGCTCTGAAGTCACTTGAGGGCATAATCACTCTCTAGCAGATCAAATTGGAAAGCACAAGTGTTCCCTCTATTCTCTACACTCAGGTTTGGACCTGCTGAGTCAAATGTGGGAGGACAAGCTCCTTCAGCTCATTGGTGCTGCAGCGGCCAAACTATGAAGTCCAGCTGCAGCTGAGGAACTGTAAGGCCAGTCCAGCTGTCTGCTGGGAAGTCCTGGGAGGCTACAACAGTGGTCCACAGATCTAGGTGGTCTGGCACCTTGTGTACCTGTGTGGTTTGGCAGATCTTCTGGACTTTGGTGGCTGTACAGCCAGCTATCTGCCACTGAGGGACTGGGCAGCCTGTATAGTCACTGGCTGGGAGTCCCTGCAGAGTCTGTACAGCTGCTTGCAGCCCAGTAACAGGAAGGATCTCAGCGGATCTGAGACTCAGAAGGCTGGTACAGCTGGCAGCCATGTCCGAGGAGCTAGCAGCCGCACCTCTGCTGTCTCAGTCCCCAGGCAGTGAGTATTGTATTGAGTCTCTGGCACTCTGGGACAGCTCCACTGAGGTAGAGAGCGGCCCAAAAGAGAGAAGTGCAAGGCACTTGAAGGAGCACATCTCTCCATCCCCAGAGAAGACCATGGGTAAAATGAATCTAAATGGTTTCAGCTCATGTGATATCCCTTCTCATTCAGAAAGCCTCAATGTTGATTTTCTAGCTTCAGGTGCCCATTCACTCACTAATCTAAGAGTTTCAGATCCCCTGCCTCTCAGATATTTACTGTTTTTATAGCTCAATATATTGTGTGTCTTGGAAAATATTCTTTTTTATTTTTTACATTTTTATTTTATATTAATCACTGGTTATTTACTTTGTATCCCAGCCATAGCCCCCTCCGACATACCCTCCCTATCCCTTCCATCCCTCCCTCATCTTTTCCCTGCCCCTTTCCAAGTCCACTGATAGGGGAAGTCCTCCTCCCCTTCCTTCTAACTCTAGCTTATCAGGTCTCTTCAGGACTGGTTACAATGTCCTCCTCTATGGCCTAGCAAGGCTGTTCCTCCCTCGTGGGGTGAGGGGGTCAAAGAGCCAGCCATTGTGTTCATGTCCGAAATAGTCCCTGTTGCCCTTACTAGGGTACCCACTTGGATACTGAGCTACCATTTGCTACATTCAAGCAGGGGTTCTAGGTTATATCCATACATGGACCTTGGTTGGAGAAACAGTCTCATAAAAGACCCCTGTGCCCTGCTATATTTGGTCCTTGCGGGATCCTGTCCTCTCCAGATTATACTAACTACCCCTTCTTTCATATGATTCCCTGCACTCTTCCAAAGTGTTGGTTATGTGTCTTAATATTTGCTTTGATACACTGCTAGGTAGAGTGCAATAAGACAACTAAAGGAGATCAAGGGGATACAAATTGGAAAGGAAGAGGTCAAAGCATCCCTATTTGCCAATGATATGTTAGTATACATGAGCAACCCCCAAAATTCAACCAGAGAACTCCTTCAACTGATAAACACCTTCAGCAAAGTGGCTGGATACAAAATCAACTCAAAAAATCAGAAGCCCTCCTGTACACTAAAGACCAAAGGGCTGAGAAAGGAATTAGGGAAACAACACCCTTCACAATAGCCACTAATAACATAAAGTACCTTGGGGTGACTCTCACCAAGCAAATGAAAGAAATGTTTAAGAAAAACTTCAAGGTGCTGAAAAAAGAAATTGAAGAAGATATCAGAAAATGTAAAGATCTCCTGTGCTCATGGAATGGTAGGATTAATATAGTGAAAATGACTATTCTGCCAAAAGCAATCTACAGATTCATTGCAATCCCCTTCAAAATACCAACACAATTCTTTACAGAACTTGAAAGAAAAATTCTCAACTTCATATGGAGAAACAAAAAAACCAGAATTTCCAGAATGATCCTGTACAACAACAGATCATCTGGAGGTATCTCCATTCCTGATCTCAAGCTGTACTACAGAGCAATAATAACAAAAACAGCATGATATTGGCATAGAAACAAAACAGTGGATCAATGGAACCGAATAGAAGACACAGAAATGAACCCACACAACTATGGAAACTTGATTTTTGATAAAGAAGCCAAATCCATCCAATGGAAAAAAGACATCATCTTCAATAAATTGTGCTGGATCAACTGGATGTCTATATGCAGAAAATGAAAATATATCCATATTTATCACCCTGCACAAAACTAAAGTCCAAGTGCATCAAAGACCTCAACATAACACCAGACACTCTAAACCCGTTAGAAGAAAAAGAGGGAAAGACCCTAGAACTTATTGGCACAGGAGACTACTTCCTGAACAGAACACCAACAGCACAGGCTCTAAGAGCAACAATCAATAAATGGGACCTCATGAAACTGAAAAGCTTCTGTAAAGTAAAAGACACTGTCATCAAAACCAAACGACAGCCTACAGACTGGGAAAGGATCTTCACCAACCCTATATCTGACAGAGGGCTAATATCCAATATATATTATATAAAGAACTCAAGAACTTAAAAAGCAACAAATCAAGTAATCCCATTAAAAAATGGGGTATGGAGCTAAACAAAGAACTCTCTGTAGAGGACTGTAGAATGGCAGAAAAACACTTAAAGGAATGCTCAACATCCTTAGTGATCAGTGAGATACAAATTAAAACAACCCCAAGATTTCACCTTACACCAACCAGAATGGCTAAGATCAAAAATTCAAGTGACAACACATGCTGAAGAGGATGTGGAGAAAGAGGAACCCTCCCCCATTGCTGGTGGGAATGTAAAATTGTACAACCACTCTGGAAATCAATTTGGCTCTTTTTTAGACACTTAAGAATAGTTATTCCTCAAGGTCCAGCTATACCACTAGTAGGCATATATCCAAAAGATGCTCAAGTACACAAGGACATTTGCTCAACTATGTTCGTAGCTGCTTTATTAGTAGTAGTCAGAACCTGGAAACAACCCAGATGTCCCTCAGTTGAGGAATGGATACAGAAATTGTGGTACTTTTACACAATGGAATACTACGCAGCATTTAAAAGGGAGGAAATCATGAAATTTGCAAGCAAATCATGGGACCTGGAAACGATCATCCTGAGTGAGGTATCCTAAAAGCAGAAAGACACACATGATATATACTCACTTATATAGACCTATAAGATAGGATAAACATACTGAAGTCTACACACCTAAAAAAGATAAACAAGAAAGAGGACCTGAGGTAAGAGGATTAAACCTCACTTAGAAAGACAAATGGGATGGACATTGGATGTAGGAGAAAACAAGTAGCAGGGCAAGAGCATACCACAGGGGGCCTCGGAAAGACTCTACCTAGCAGTGTATCAAAACAAATATTAAGACACATAACCAACCCTTTGTGCAGGGAATCATATGAAAGAAGGGAAAGTTAATATGAACTGGAGAGGACAGGATCCCCGCAAGGACCAAATATAGCAGGGCACAGGGGTCTTTTATGAGACTGTTTCTCCAACCAAGGACCATGTATGGATATAAACTAGAACCCCTGCTTGCATGTAGCAAATGATAGCTCAATATCCAAGTGGGTACCGAGTAAGGGCAACAGGGACTATTTAAGACATAAGCACAATGGCTTGTTCTTCCACCCCCTCGCCCCACGAAGGAGGAACAGCCTTGCTAGGCCACAGAAAAGGACATTGCAGCCATTCCTGAAGAGACCTGATAAGCTAGGGTTAGAAGGAAAGGGAGGAGGACTTCCCCTATCAGTGGACTTGGAAAGGGGCAGGGAAAAGATGAGGGAGGGATGGGAGAGATAGGGACAGAATGCAGAAGGGGGCTATGGCTGGGATACAAAGTAAATAACCTGTGATTAATATAAAAGAAAAATGTAAAAAATGCTAACCCAATAATAACATCTTGATTGCAAAATGGTTTTAAACTTATTGAGTTGTAAGTAAATTTTTGAGGAAGCAACTTGAATTCTGAGTTTCCATTTTACTTTCTTTTTTTAATATTATGATATTTATTTATTTTTGGTTTTTCTTTTTTCATTCTTTATTTTTTTAGTTTTTTTTTTAATTTTAATCACAGGTCATTCACTTGTATCCCAGCCATGGAGGTGGAAATGAAGGGAAGTGGATTAGGGTGAGGTAGCAGAAAGTGTTTGCCTGAGAACTCAACCTGTGTTTAACACACAAATCTATTTCCACATTTGAAAAAAAAAACACACTCGGATACCAGTATGGAAATTGCATAAATTTTTAGTAAAGCTTGTAGGGGAATCTCTGAAATATTTTTCCAGTGTAAAATGTGGTACAAATATACCTGAAAATCTGGTTGGACTAGGGTTGAAGCAAATCCTGAAGAAGCCAGGGGTGTGCAGAATGATCTGATTCTGATTCTGCAGTGTTGTTCAATATATGGGTTCCTACTTTTTACTGTGTTTCTATTGAAAAAACTTGTAGCCTGGCTTGGTGGTGTAAGCCTTTAATGCCAACCCACAGGAGGCAGGTGCAGATAAATCACTGTGAGTCCCAGCCTGACCTGGTCTACAAAGTGAGTCCAGGATAGCCAAGGTTACACAGAGAAACCTTGTCTCCAAAAACCGAAAGCCAAAGTAAACTTGCTTTTCAAGTAAATAATGGAGGTTACAACAAAGAGACATTTTTTAAAAATTAAGGAGGGGTGAATGCTTTAAAAAAATAACCAACAAGCGTTATTTTTCGTATCCAGTGAGAAAAAAAGAGAAAATGACAGATTCAGGTTCATGTTCCAATGGAGCACACCAGCTCTGTGAGAAGGATGGGCTACAAAATGTGAGACAGACAAAGGTGCACGAAGGAATCTTATTTTCAGGCTTCCTTCTGCCTATTCTCTCCACCTCACCAGCTCACAGTGGTTAAAATATATTGACATGTAAAGACGAATAACCCTCCTCTCAATTCTTCCCAGGGTTTCTCTTAACAAAGAACATATAAGAGAGGCATGTCCTCATTATTCTAGATCCCAGAGTGACTACAAAGAGCAAAACTGATGTTACTGTCAGTCCTAAACATGTGCACAGCTGAATGGATTGTAAAGCACTGAATAGCCTGGGAGGATGTTTGTTTTCTTCTTGTAAAGCACTCATGCTCGCTGATACATGTTCTCCTACAACTGGTTTATACTGATAATAATTGCCATTTACAAATCACTTATCTAACTGCAATAGCGAAGTAGCTCTCATGTCATTTAGTCTTCACCACATCCCTTGATAAGGAAATATTATGCCCAATTTTGAAAAAGGAGAAAGGGAGGTGCAAGAGAGACAAGTTAGAGTGAAGAAACCTAGAGCCCATGGAATCACTATTTGTTGGAGCTTGAAAATAAAATATACTAGGAATAGTATGCTCCTAACTCTTATTGGGACAATTTAACTTCCTAATATTTCATGTCATCTGAGCTTAAGCTGAAAAAAAAATCTCTATTTTAGGCAAAAAGTAAAAGCCTTAACATAAAGAATACAGTGAAAATGATTGTGAGAACTGGCAAAGCAAGATCTTGTCTTTCTTCTGGGGATGGTTTGCAGGGGAGCACTGGCTATTCACAGAAAGAGGAAGATAGACAATCAGAGCCACAGTCCAATGTTTGCCTTCAGGAACACATCTTTAAGCTGTGGGACAGACACAGAAACCAGCCTCTTCCTATCAGCTGAAGCTTCTTGGCACAGTAGAGGTCTTTCTTCCTGTATATCTCCACATAAAACTTAATTTCTATGTGATTGGGGGTTACAGATCTGAATCAAAACTGCAGCTGCTCAGGAGTCAGGCAAACTTGGAGCTTGTTGGCTTCTCAGTCCTATAAGTAAAACAAGCACCCTAGAAAACTACAGTTGAATTAATGCTTGAAGGATACATGTATTGGATCTACCATCCTCTCTTTCCCTATTTGAAAAACGATCATAATTTTTGTTCTAGCTACTTGTGGACTGCACTGAAGGACAAACACCCAAGCCTCTGTATATTCTGAAATAACAGTGCCTTCTAGGTATTGAGCACTGGCAACAACTGTCTCCATGTTGGTAATGGCTAAATTAAGTCCTCAAAGACCAGGCTTATACAGGATAGAAATTCTGGTCTTGATGCTATAAGATGGCTATATTGCTCAAAGCCAGTTCTATACACCCCAAAACTTCCTGGAGCTCTGCCACAGAGCTTTTTTTAATATCTTGAATTTAAAAAAAATTTAAACATTAGTTACAGTTTATTGATGTTGTATCCCAGCTGTATCCTGCTCCCTCATTCCCTCCCAATCCCACCCTCCCTCCCTCATCTCACCCCTGCCCCTTTCCATGTCCACTGCTAGGGTAGGACCTCTTCCCTTATCATCTGACCCTGGTTTATCAGGGGTCTTCGGGACTGACTGCAAAGTCCTTCTCTGTGGCCTAGTAGGGCTGCTCCTCCCTCGGGGGTGTGGGAGAGGTCAAAGTGCCCACCAATGAGTTCATGTCAGCAATAATCACTGTTCCCTTTACTAGGGAACCCACTTGGATACTGAGCTACCATGGGCTACATCCAAGCAGAGGTTCTAGGTTATAACCATATATGGTCCTTTGTTGGAGAAACAGGCTCATAAAAGACCCCTGTGCCCAGATATATTTGGCCCTTGTGGAGCTCCTGTCCTGCTCTGATATTAATTCTCCCTTCATACATAGGATTACCTGCACTCTACCGAAGGTTTGGTTATGAGTCTTAGTATCTCCTTTGATACACTGCTAGGCTGAGTCTCTGTGGTAGGCTGTTGTCCTGTTGCTTGTTTTCTCCTACATCCAGTGTCCATTCCATTTGTCTTTCTTTCTTTCTTTCTATCTTTCTTTCTTTCTTTTTATTTTTCTATCAATCACAGGTTAGGTACTTTGCATCACAGGCATAGCCCCCTCCCTTATTCCCTCCCACCCTTCCACTCCCTCCCTCATCTCCCGCCTCCCCGCCCCCTCCATGTCCACTAACAGGGGAGGACCTCCTCCCCTTCCATCCAACCCCAGCTCCTCCTGTCTCCTCAGGGCTGGCTGCAATGTCCTCCCCTGGGATCTAGCCAGTCTGTCACTCCCCAGCATGTATGGGGGAGGGTCAAAGAGTCAGCCATCAAGTTCAAGACTGAAACAGTCCCTGTTTCCCTCACTAGGGTCTTCAGTCCAACAATGAGCTATCATGGGCCCCTTATGAGGGGGGGTTCCAGGCCACATCCACACATGGTCCTTGATTGTAGAAACCGTCTCATACAAGACCCCTGTGCCCTGCTCAGTTTGGTCTTTGTGGAGTTCTTTTTCTCCCCAAGTCTCACCAAACTCCCCCAGATCTATCATAACTTTTTGCCCTCTGCCAGAGGCTTGATCGCGAGTCTTAATATCTGCTCTGATACATCACTACATTAACCACCCCCCGCTAGAGGTCCTCCTTGGCATGCTCCTGTCCTGTTGCTTGTTTTCTCCTCCACTCAATGTCCATCCCATTTGTTCATTCAAACAAGAATTGATCATACCAACGTGGGTCCTCCTTCCTTTATATCCTCTCTAGGTGTGTAGATTTCAGCTTGACCTTCCTATCCTATAGGTCTATATAAGTGAGTATATACCATATGTTTCTGTCTGCTTTTGGGATACCTCAGTCAGGATGATTGTTTCCAGGTCCCACCATTTGCCTGCGAATTTCATGATTTCCTCCTTTTTAATTGCTGAATAGTATTCC
>CM053742.1:46350215-46377602 GCA_028658305.1 Pachyuromys duprasi
AGTTGGGCCATTAAGTTGCTTGTATGAGATGTTTCAAATTTCTTCTTGAAGGAACTTAGTGCTATGAACTTTCCTCTTAGCACTGCCTTCATTGTGTCCCATAAGTTTGGGTATGTTGTGCTTTCATTTTCATTGAATTCTAGGAAGTCTTTAATTTCCTTCTTAATTTCTTCCCTAACCAAGCTGTCCTTGAGTAGCAAGTTGTTCAGTTTCCATGTATGTACAGGATTTTTGCTGTTTCTGTTGTTGAGGTCCGGCTTTAGGCCATGATGGTCAGATAGAACACAAGGGATTATTTCAATCTAGGGGACCTTTTCCAGGGAGATCCTGGGCACCCTAATTCAGTCCCTGTTTGCTTCCTTCCCTGTGGGGTTTTCTCCGGACAGGAAAATCCAAGCTCTGGTGTCCTGCTGCACACATTTCCTTTGGATTATAGTGTTGTGTGTGCAACAGGTCTCTGTGCTCAAGGGTGGAGCCTAGTTCAGGGATCTTTTCCTGGGGAAGGCTGGATGACCTAGGTCAGTTCAGTTTCCTTCCTTCCCTGTGTTTTTTTTTTTCTTGCAACTGGGACTCCCAGTCTCTGGTGTTTTTTGTGCCCACCATTCAGTCTGGGAAGGTGATCAGGATGCGCAGGCCTGTGAGTCTGGCGACCAAGTGCCTGTGAAACCAGGGATCTCTTCCAGGTTCTGGTTCCCGTACCTTGGGGCTTCCTCTCACCTGGAAAAGAGGATCACTGTTGTTTTAGAGCCCACAGCTCAGTCCCTTGGTCACTGTACCAAAAATGTTGTTCTGCAGCTCAGAAGCGTATCCTCGTGGCACCACCATCTTGTCCTGCCCGCCGTCACCATTCTGGGTTAGTATTATATTAATAGATTATGTATGCACATTAATTTATAAATACTGATATTTAGGTTAACAGTTTAAGTTATAAGCAGAAACGAATTAGGAAGGCTTTTCCTAGAATTAGTGTCCTAAAATATTAGACAGCTACTTTGTAGAGGAAGTCAGGGCAGCCATATAAGTAAGTTATGCCCTCTTCAAGGTGATAATCAGATCTACCATATATGAGCAGTGATATGCTCTTAAGTATATTATATACTTATGTGGAAATGACCATATGTAATATAGGTTAATAAGGTACAATTTAAAAAAGTGATAGAACTCTGGCTGGAGTGTGCTTTATTAGTAGTATGCACTATACTACTAGTGTAGTAGGCTATACACATAGAATTCCTTAGGTCTAGGGTTTAATCCCAAGCATCACAAAAAATATGTAGCAAATGTTTCTATGATTTGAACTCACAAAGTCAGTGAATAGAAGCCCTTTCAAATTACTATAATTTATTTCTATAATTAAAGCAATGTTTTTTATTAATTGATAAAATTTGGTCAAAATCCCTATCCATTACAAAACCTGCTACAACAAGAGTAAAAACAAATGACAAATATTTATTTTGTAAAATATTATTTTAGTCAAATCACTGGAAGATTTTTCCTTTAATTTTTAATTGTATACAGCATCAAAAACTTTGAATGAGTTCACATTTTGTTTGCAAAAGATCAAACTGTACAACATGCTCAGTGGTAGTACTGATAGTTAGGATGCACCAATAGAACTGTAGTTTTCAATAATTTCATCCCTCTGTAGGACTATAATTAGTACAAGAGAACATCACTTTCATCTTCAATTGTGAACAATTTGAAGAATGAAATATTCTTCAAGAATGACAGGTTTTCAGGTAATCTTGGCTAACATACTGTCTTCTTTTTTCTTCTATGTAATTCTAAGAAATGCTAGTATATATCCTGAGATAGGAGGAAGAGTCTAGAACATCCTGAACTATGTCCTGAGTACTTATAGAATAAATTGTCTTCCAATATTTGCAATCACTCTGCCAATCAGTCCACCCAAACCATAAAATTCAGCGTAGGGATATATTGAAGTTGCATAGCTGGCATTGAAAATGGGGCAGTGTGCAGATTTCAATCACCTGTATAGTATTCCTGGGCTTTTAGAGACTATCTTGCCATGAATACTACATCTTTGATGATTTTTTAATAAATTTTATTTTTATATTAATTACAGGTTATTTACTTTGTATCCCAGCTCTAGCCCTCTCCTTCATTCTCTCCCAATCTCACCCTTGCACCCTCATCTCCTCCATGTCACTCTCTAAGTCCACTGATATGGGAGGTCCTCTTCCCCTTCCATCTGACCCTAGCTTATCAGGTCTCATCAGGATTGGCTGTGCTGTCTTCCTCTGTAGACCTTACTTGGATGCTGAGCTGCCATGGGCTACATCTGAACAGGGGTTCTAGGATATGTCTTTACATGGTTCTTGGTTGGAGAATCAGTCTCAGAAAAGACCCCTGTGCTCAGATATATTTGCTCCTTGTGGCGCTCCCATCTTCTCCAGGTCTTACTAACTCCCCCTTCTTTCACATGATTCCCTGCACTCTGCCCAAGGTTTCGTTATGAGTCTCAGCATGAAATTTGCAGGCAAATAGTGGGATCTAGAAAATATCATCCTGAGTGAAGTATCCCAGAAGCAGAAAGACACACGTGGTATATACTCACTTATAAGTGGATACTAGACCTATAAGATAGAACAACCATACTAAAATCTATACACCTAAAGAAGCTAAACAAAAAGAGGTTCTGGGGTAAGTTATCAATCCTCACTTAGAAAGACATATGAGATGGACATTGGAAGTAGTAGAAAACAAGAAACAGGACAGGAACCTACCATAGAGGCCTCTGAAAGACTCTACCTAGCAGTGTATCTCTGTTGATTTTTACTGCTTGTGATTAATAAACTTGTTTTGCTTAAAAATGCACTGACATAAATACAGGTTTACACATCTAAGTCAGAACTATTTTTCAGTGCATTTAAAGGCACTGTTGAACTGATTCTGGCACTCATAGTTTCTTTGGAATATCAGCTCTCCATCTTTCTGTTACTACTTTGAAGATAAGCAATTATTTTTCCCCTATGAATCATTTGATGGTTTTTATTTCATTGCCTTCATTGACCTTTATTTCTGGTACTCAGCAGTTTGAATATAATAAAACTAATGTTATTTTGTAAAATTTACTTGGCTTTTACTGTCGAAGATAAGGCATATGACACCTAGAAAACTTTCATTTACTTTAAAGTATATTTTGTTCCATATCCCCTTTCTCTTTTCTGTTTCTAAGGCAAAAATCACATGTATTTTGAACATGTTATTATGCTCTGCCTGTCTTATATTATCTATACTTCTTCTTCTTTTCTTCTTCTTTTTTTCTTTTCTTTTTTTTTTACAGATTATTTCATATGTCAAAGGAAAATTGCACCCAGTGTTTCACACAAGTTAGGAAGTATTCTACTAGTACACTACAGATCCAGCCCACGTTGTTTCATAATATTTTGTTTTGACCTGGCCTTTGGTGTTCTAATCTTACTGTGTATGTGTTCACTTCTATTAAACTATTTAAGTTTTAATTTATTTGATAATTGAGTTTTAAAATATTCCAATTCTTTTTATTCATTTTTAATTCAAAATAGGCTCTTCTGTCATACAATACATCCCAATCACAGTTTTTCCTTCTCCCACTCCTTCTAGCATTCCTCCATCCTTGCTTTTCCTCCAGATCTACTTCCCTTCAGAAAATGGCAGGCCTCCAAGAGATGATATCCAAATGAGACAAAACAAGTTACAAAAAGACAAGGCAAAAACCCTATATCAAGGCTCAACAAGACAAAAGCCCTCATATTGAGGCTGGACAATGCAACTCAATAGGAGGAAAAGCATTCTAGGAGTAGGTAAAACAGTCAGAGACATACTCATTCCCACTGTTAGGAGTCCCACAGAAACTCATAGCGAACAGTCATAACATCTACAGAGGACTTGGTGCAGACCCATGCTTGTCTTATCAGTCTCTGTTCTATTTGGAAGTACCCATCTATTTTTCACTTTCTTTCCCTCCATGTGCTTTAATATCTTATTCTGTTATATCATATTTAAGACTTATAGACTGACATTAACAGATGTATCATCTGTGGGGTATTTGAAATTATCTTATGTTCTGTTTGCAGACATAATAAAATCTTCCAGAAGATCAAGAAAGAAGATATAAAAACTACTCTAATATGCTCTATTGATACATGTAGAAAGAATATCTCAGAGCTTTAAATTCTACCAGAATTAATATATACCTTAATTCCAATTGTATTCATAATTCCATTTACATATTTATGTCATTTGAAAAGCTGATTCTAACATGTGCTTTGGTGCACACATGTTTATGAACCAAAGACAAGACATACTTAGAAAATAAGATGGAAAGCATTACTTACCACTTGACAATGCTTATTAAAAATGCATAAAATACAGTTAAAGAAACCGCTGCTCAGATGTGGCCCATGATAGCTCATTGTCGAACTGAAGACCCTAGTAAGAGAAACAGGGACTGTTTCAGTCTTGAACTTGATGGCTGACTCTTCGACCCTCCCCCATACATGTCAGGTAGTAACAGCCTGGCTAGATCCCAGGGGAGGGCATTGCAGCCAGCCCTGAGGAGACAAGATGATCTGGGGTCAGATGGAAGGGGAGGAGATCCTCCCCATTTGGTGGACTTGGAGGGGGCGGGGAGGAGTTGAAGGAGGGTTGGGGAGGGTGGGAGGGAATGAGGGAGGGGGCTACGTATGGGATGCAAAAACCTAACCTGTGATTGATATAAAAATAAATAAATTTAAAAAATACAGTTGAAGAGATGTCTCAGTGGTTTAACCACTTGCTGCACAAGCATGAGTACCATAGATTGGATCTTTGTACCCGTGAAAAAATGTGCTTGGTCACACAATGCCTGTAAAGCCAGCACTGAGGAAGCAAAGACAGAAGGACAGGACTCCTATTAATGGGGGATACAGAGTTGTAGGACTCTGCTGGTAAGGTTGAAATCTGACATTCATGGGTAGCCTCTGAGATTGGTCTGTAATGGTGGACTCCCCTTCTCAGCTGGGTACTGTTTTTGCTTGATCTTTGAAACTGCAGATCCTGTAAAGAGAGTCACATAACCCTGAAGGAAGATTACAGGCCTGGCCCTTTCCTGATAAGAAGCTTGTTCAATAAGCTCCTGGGGATTTCTGGAAATACCACACCTTATGCTAAGAAGATCTTATCTTTCAGCAAATTACCTTCAATGGTAACTGGAGATATTTCCCCACCCATAGGATAACTAAGTACTATGCTCTTCTTCTTGCGATGGGACTGTGCTACTGCATGTAAATGAGGTACTATACTACTGAATTTAAATCAAGTATCCCTAGCATCTCTAGTCCTATTGAATCAAACATATTCACCTTCAAAACCCCACTGCCTAATATTTATAAATCCCTGATTTCATACTAAATAAATGTGCTGTGTGATACAATCAGCTTTCAACCACAGCGAACTGAGATTTGTCATTTATTCTTAGGAAGGTAGGGCTCCCCTTTTCCATAGAAATTTGCTGCTGAACTCCTAGCAGGAGCACCAGTGAAGCACATGATGAGCCTATGCCTCGTTGAACCTGCTTTCTGACCTTCTGGGCCTGGGTCTTGCCAGGCCTGTGTTTTGGCTGCAAGCCAACCAGACATTGACTTTTGCCCATACCACTGGCATTAATACAGAGGACTTACCAAAGGGTTATAACACTTCAGTATCATCTGATACCAACAACCTCATTTTAAAAGAGCTAACTGTAACACTTAGTAGAAAACTTATTTCCACCTACCCTGTAATTCTGGAGGTCTTGCCTAGCACAAGAGCCTTGCACTAAAGCACTCTAGTGGTTCCTGACAGATCTTGAGGTTCTTCTGTTCTTCATCCAGAAGCTTCCTGAAAGCTGTCTGGAAACCCAGATTAAGAATGACACAGATTATCAACTGGCCATCCCTTCTTAACAGGTCAGGCTTCTACTGGCAGTACTGAGTTGCATTCAATTGAGTTGTTGGCTGAGGGGTCCCATGGAAATCCCCAAACAACCCAGGCTGTTACTAAGACAAAGGGTTGCTCTCTACAATCTAACTGAGAGACCCCATTACTGAGACAACACTCGTACAAATCATTCAACATGGAGAAAACAAGCTGGTACCTACACTGAGACTTCAGCCCTAACTTTTAGTCCTTTTGGTGTGGGAAGGTACTCTGCAGGCTATAGGAAAAGAAACGTGGACTCCAACCCAGCCATAAAACCATTGACCTATAATCTGTCCTTTCTGCAAAATACGCTAAACAGTGGTGGCACCGAACTTGTGAAAATAGCCAGACAAATTCTGATTTTACTTAAGGTCCATAGCATGAAAAAGAACCCATACCTGAACATGGAGAAGTAGAAGCAAAGGGAGACTATAATAAGAATATATTGTATGAGAATCTATTTTCACGTAAAGGAAAAAGTGCATATACATTTAATCATATTAGATGTAAAAACTTTGGTGTATCTCTTTAAATTAATGAATTCTTTCTACTAAATGAAATCATAATAATGAAAAGAGATATGAAAATATCTATAGTAGCTGGGTGTGGTGGGACACACCTGTAATCTTACACCTTGAGGAGGCACAGGCAGGCAGATCTCTATGAATTTGAGGCTAGCTTGGTCTGCAAAGTTCAGGACACCCAAGGCTACACAAATAAACTCTATGACTTGCTCTCTTGCTCATGTTTATCTAACTATTTTTAACAAGCCAGAACTGTATGCCTAGGGACAGTACTTCCCATAGGTGGTGGAGCCCTCCTACCTCAACTAAAACAATACAGACAATTCTTGACAGTTATGTTCACAGATTCACCTGATAAGGACTTAATTGAGATACTTTTATTTTTAGGTGATTGTTGACTGTGTCATACAAACAATACCATCTAGAACATGCATATTTTAAAAATAACATATTCACTTTCACACATGTAGAGATATTCTATCAAATATATGTCTTCAAACCCAGAAGATTTACTTAGTATTGTTCTCACTACCCATGTTCATACAAGTTAGGAAAAAATTTAGATTAACCTGTATATCTACTGATTTAAAAATGGACTAATAAATTTTGGCATAGTCACAATTGAATATTATAAAGCAGAAAAATTGTTAAAAGCTACTCACCCCCCCAAAAAAGATTGATTTTAAAAATATATTTAATGAAAACATCATTATTAGTAGAGTACTATTCATAATTCTTAACAGTTTCAAAATAAATGCTTAAAAGATAAATATAAATAGGAAATGAATATTAAATACATATTGAGAATGATGGCTACTATGGGAGAAACAAGGAGTAAAGATAGAAAAATAGGTGTAAGTAGGTAGATGGATAGTCCAGTTAAGTTTGTATCACATAAGCTTTCATTTTATTGAGATTTAAAACACATATGATATATGTGTATGTGTATGTGTTTGTGTGTATACATATACACAGTATGATTTATTATATCAAAATAATAGTTTTAAAAGGAATAAAAAATTTTACCTTTGAAATAGCACACCAGTATGTCTGCATTAAATATGATCATACTAAATAGCCAACTAAAACAAGGTCTTGATAGTATTAAGTATAGAATACAGAGAGATAGATATTTAGCGATTCCCTAGCACATGCACGTGACTAAACCTCGATTTCTTACCCAGTATTGTTCTCACCACCCATGTTCATACAAATAAGGAACAAAATTTAGACTAACCCAAAATACATATAATATGCATTATCCATACATGCATGCTAAAATGTATAGATAGGCAAATACGTATATTCACCAAGATAAATAGGGTGATGATATAAGCATGAAAAATAGAACACTGTGGAAATGAAACATGTTAAAGAATTTTAAAGACACCAATGACAATTTTCCCCTTTGCTTAATTGCAGTGGGTCACACAAACACACAAAAATAATAGTAAAAAAAAAAACTGGCATGAAAATAGAGGAGGGTATGTTAGGAAGAGAAAAAGTTCTGAAATGAGAAATGATGAAAGATAGTATTGAGGGACAATATGATTAAATTATTATTCATGTGTAAAGTTGTTAAAGAACAAATTAAAGTATTTTAAAAGCCGTATCCTACGGTTATGAAGGACAAATGTAAAACGGTGAAGTAACACTGAATTAGGCACATTATTTAAGAATATAATTATAAAGAACTCAATTTAAGGAGATAAAGGAATTTGGTGATATACAAATGCTTTGAATTTTTTAATCTTAAAGTTTTAGAAAATGGAGGGATCCAAGATGGCTGCCCCAGGAGGACACTGTGTCTGAGGAGCAGGACAGTAGTGGAGACACAGCGACCAGGAGACTGAGATCTCGGACCTAAAACACCAGCCTTTGCAATTGCCAGGTGAGCAGAATTCCTACGGTGAGGAAATCAAGTAGAAAAGTCTGAGGGACCACCAGCTATTCCCCGGAAAAACTCCGGTGGGTGACCAGCTGCACACAGCTCTGATCTGAAAGCATGCCACACTGGACACCTAAGCCGCCATTCTGGACTAGGTCACACAGTACCTGGGATAGATTGAGTTTCACTCAGATACCGCGGGCTGCACTGGGCGGACACACAACCCTCAGCGCCAACAGTCGCCACTCTGTGGCTGGGTCACACAGTACCCAGGACAGTCTGTGATTCACCCAGATACAGTGGGCTGCACTGGATGGACAGACTCACACCCCTAGGCAAACCCAGCCGAAACCCCGGATTGGGACACATAGTATCAGGTCCAGACTGAGATGCCCCCAAATACCATCTCAGACCATGGTCCACAGAACCTGGCCCAGAAGGAGGCACCAAGACTCCAGTCCAGAGGAGAGTCCTTAGCAGCAAGCCCAGGTTGGAGCGCAGAGCCTCCTGATCAGAGCAGCACCCACAGCTGACATCGCAAACGGGGACACTCAGCCTTTGGCACAGAGTGAGGAGCCAAACTTCCAGACCCGAGGGGAAGGGGGCAGACCAGCCTGTGGTGCTCTCAGCTTTTAACACAGACCACGAAGCCAGGCACCCAGAACCCACAACAGAGTTCAACTAAGTCAACAACACACACACTATCAAACCACTGGAACTCCCTGATCTTCTTGAAGAATACTCCTGACACAAGAGATTGACAGTTTCAGTCTGAAGTTCAGCCTTAAAGCACAAACAGCTCCTTGATTATATATAAACAAATGCCCAGAAATAGGCACAACAACTCACCCAACAACAATCAGGACACCATGGCCACACCAGAAACAACCAAAACAATAGAGATTTTAATTCAGCGGAGACACAGGAAAATTATGTTAAAGCTATGATTATGCAGGAACAAAAAGAGGAACAAAAAGAGGAAATTAACAAGGCCCTCAAAGAAATACAGAAGAATATGACTGCCCACATACAGGAATAATTAAAGATATACAGAGAGGAAACAACCAAAATAGAAGAAATAGTCAATCAGATGAAGGAAACGATACAAAGCATGAAAACAGAATTAGAATCTATAAAGAAGACACAAACAGAGAAGAACCTGGAACTGGAGAACTTAGAGAAAAGATCAGGAACAACAAAGGTAAGCATCAACAATAGAATACAAGAGATGGAAGAGAGAATCTCAGGAGCTGAGGATGCACTGGCTGAAATGGATTCCTCAATAAGGAAAAAATAAAATCAGAAAAATCCCAAACACAAAACATCCAAGAAATCAAGGATGCCATGAAAACACAAAACCTAAGAATAATTGGAATATATGAAAAAGAAGACTCCAGGCTCCAAGGACCGGAAAATATTTTTAAGAAAATCATAGAAGAACATTTTCAAAACTTAACAAAAGAAATGTCCATAAACATACAAGAAGCCTACAGAACACCAAATAGGCTAGATCAGAAAAGAAATACCTCTTGTCACATCACAGTCAAACACTAAACCTACAAAACAAAGAAAAAATATTAAAAGCAGCAAGGAAAAGGGTCAATTAACTATGAAGGTAGACCCAGCAGAATCACACCAGACTTCTCATCAGAAACTATGAAAGCCAGAAGGGCCTGGGCAGAAGTCATGCAGTCTTTAAGGGAACACAGATGCCAACCAAGACTACTATACCCAGCAAAACTTTCAATCAACATAGATGGAGAAAACAAAATTTTCAATGACAAAACAAAATTCATGCAATACCTACACAGCAACTGAGCACTACAGAAGGTACTAGAAGGAAAACGTCAGTCCAACGAAAACAACTACACCAAAGAAAATATAGGATACAGATAATTTCCCAATGACAACAACAACAAAAAAGCAATGAATCACAGTAAGACCAACAACTCCACAATAGAAGGAACTAACAGTCATTGGTCACTATTATCTATCAACATCAATGCACTCAACTCTCCAATAAAAAGACACAGAATAACAGAATGGCTGCAGAAACAGGATCCTACATTCTGCTGCGTCCAAGAAACTCACCTATGCAACAAAGAAAAACATTACTTCAGAGTAAAGGGCTGGAAAAATATTTTCCAAACAAACGAAGCAAGAAAACAAGCTGGGGTAGCAATCCTAGTACCTAATAAAATAGAAGGAAAATTCCAACAGGATGACATCACAATTTTAAACATTTATGCCCCAAATACAAGACCACCTACATATGTAAATCAAACATTATTAAAACTAAATCACACTTTGATCCCAACACCCTAATAGTGGGAGACTTCAACACTCCACTCTCACCAAGGGACAGATCATCCGGTCAGAAGCAAAACAGAGAAACAAGGGCACTCACAGACACCTTAAATCAAATGGACCTAATAGGTGTCTACAGAACTTTTCACCCTAGATCAAAAGAGAATACCTTCTTTCCAGCACCTCATGGAACCTTCTCCAAAATAGACCATATAGTTGGTCACAAAGCCTCAGCAGATATAGGAAGATTGAAATAATTCCTTGTATCCTATCCGACCATCACAGTCTAAAGCTGGACTTCAACAACAACAGACACAGCAAATGGCCTGCACATACATGGAAATTGAACAACTTGCTACTCAAGGACAGCTTGGTTATGGAAGAAATTAAGAAGGAAATTAAAGACTTCCTAGTATTCAATGAAAATGAAAGCACAACATACCCAAACTTATGGGACACAATGAAGGTAGTGCTAAGAGGAAAGTTCATAGCACTAAGTGCCTTCAAGAAGAAATTTAAAATATCTCATACAGGCAACTTAATGGCCCAACTGAAAACTCTAGAGAAAAAAGAAGCAGGTACACCTAAGAGGAGCAGACAGCTGGAAATAATCGAACTCAGCGCTGAAATCAATCAATTAGAAACAAATAAAACTATTCAAAGAATCAATGAAACCAAGAGCTGGTTCTTTGAGAAAATCAACAAGATAGACAAGCCCCTAGCCAAACTAACAAAAAAGCAGAGAGAAATGGTCCAAATCAGCAAAATCAGAAATGTAAAAAGGGATATAACTACAGACACTGAGGATATCCAAACAATCATTAGGTCTTACTACCAAAGCCTATATGCCACAAAAATTCAAGATCTAAATGAAATGGACAGTTTTCTTGAGAGATTCCACCTACCTAAATTAAGCCAAGATCAGATAGGAAGATTGAATAGACCTATATCCCCCAAGGAAATAGAAGTCATCAACAGACTCCCTATGAAAAAAAGCCCTGGGCCAGATGGTTTTAGTGCAGAATTCTACCAGTCCTTCAAAGAAGTGCTAACTCCAATTCTCTGTAAAGTGTTCCACAAAATATAAATGGAAGGAAAATTACCGAACTCTTTCTATGAAGCCACAGTCACCTTGAAACCTAAACCACACAAAGATCCAACAAAAAAAGAGAACCTCAGACCCATCTCTCTTATGAACCTTGATGCAAAAATACTCAATAAAATAGTTGCAAACCGAATCCAAGAACACATTAAAGATATCATCCACCATGGCCAAGTAGGCTTCATCCCAGGCATGCAGGGGTGGTTCAATATATGCAAATCCATCAATGTAATCCACCATATAAACAAACTGAAGGAAAAAAACCACATGATCATCTCCCTAGATGCTGAAAAAGCATTTGACAAAATCCAACACCATTCATGTTTTAAGTCTTGGAGAGATTAGGGATACAAGGCACATACCTAAACATAGTAAAGGCAATATACAGCAAGCCTATAGCTAACATCAAACTCAATGGAGAGAAACTAAAATCAATCCCACTGAAATCAGGAACTGGGCAAGGCTGCCCATTATCTCCATATCTCTTCAACATAGTATTTGAAGTCGCAGCTAGAGCAATAAGACAGCTAAAGGAGATCGAGGGGATACAAATTGGAAAGGAAGAAGTCAAAGTATCATTATTTGCAGACGATAAGATAATATACACGAGTGACCCCAAAAATTCAACCAGAGAACTCCTTCAACTGATAAACACCTTCAGTAAAGTGGCTGGATACAAAATCAACACAAAAAAATCAGAAGCCCTCCTGTACACCAAAGACAAAAGGGCCAAAAGGAAATTAGGGAAACAACACCCTTCACAATAGCCACTAATAACATAAAGTACCTTTGGGTGACTCTAACTAAGCAAGTGAAAGATCTATATGAAAAAAAAAAAAACCTTCAAATCTCTGAAGAAAGAAACTGAAGAAGATATTAGAAGGTGGAAAGACCTCCCGTGCTCATGGATTGGTAGGATTAACATAGTGAAAATGACCATATTGCCAAAAGCAATCTACAAATTCAATGCAATTCCCATCAAAATACCTCACAATTCTTCACAGACCTTGAAAGAAAAATACTCAACTTAATAAAGAGAAACAAAAAATCCATAATCTCCAAAACAATCCTCTACAACAACAGATCATCTGGAGGTATCTCCATGCCATACCTCAAGCTGTACTACAGAGCATTAGTAATAAAAACTGTGTGGTATTGGCATAGAACCAGAATAGTGAATCAATGGAACCGAATAGAAGACCCAGAAATGAACCCACACACCTATGGAAACTTGATTTTTGACAAAGAAGCCAAAACCATTCAATGGAAAAAAGACAGCATCTTCAACAAATGGTGCTGGTCCAACTGGATATATGTATGCAGAAAAATGAAAATAGATCCATATTTATCACCTTGCACAAAGCTAAATTCCAAGTGGATCAAAGACCTCAACATAAAACCAGACACACTAAACCGGTTAGAAGAAAAAGTGGGAAAGACCCTAGAACTCATTGGCACAGGAGACTACTTCCTGAATAGAACACCAACAGCACAGGGTCTAAGATCAACAATTAATAAATGGGACCTCATGAAACTGAAAAGCTTCTGTAAAGCATAAGATACTGTCATCAAAACAAAACGACAGCCTACAGACTGGGAAAGGATCATTACCAATCCTACATCTGACAGAGGGCTAATATCTATTATATATAAAGAACTCAAGAAGTAAAAAAGTAAGAAATCAAGTAATCCAATTAAAAAATGGGGTATGGAACTAAAAAGAGATCTGACTGTGGAGGATTATAGAATGGCAGAAAAACACTTAAAGAAATGCTCAATGTCCTCAGCCATCAGGGAGATGCAAATGAAAACAACCCTGAGATTTCACCTTAGACACACAAGAATGGCTAAGATCAAAAACTGTAGTGACACTGCATGCTGGAAAGGTTGTGGAGAAAGAGGAAGCCTCCTCCATCGCTGGTGGGAATGCAAACTTGTACAACCACTCTGAAAATCAATTTGACGCTTTCTTAGACAATTGGGAATAGTGATTCCTTAAGACCCAGCTATACCACTCTTAGGCATATATCCAAAAGATGCTCAAGTACACAACAAGGACATTTGCTCAACTATGTTCGTAGCTGCTTTATTGGTAATAGTCAGAACCTCGAAACAACCCAGATGTCCCTCACTTGAGGAATGGATACAGAAATTGTGGTACTTTTACACAATGGAATACTACTCAGCAATTAAAAAGGAGGAAATCATGAAATTCGCAGGCAAATGGTGGGACCTGGAAACGATCATCCTAAGTGAGGTATCCCAAAAGCAGAAAGAAACATATGGTATATACTCATTTTTATAGACCTATAGGATAGGAAGGTCAATTGAAATCTATACACCTAGGGAAGATATACAAGAAGGAGGACTCAGGTTGGTAGGATCAATGCTCGTTTGGATGAACAAATGGGATGGACATTGAATGGAGATAAAACAAGCAACAGGACAGGAGCATACCAAAGAGTGCCTCTGAAAGAATCAATATAGCAATATAGCAAAGCAGATATTTAGACTCAAAACCAAGCCTTCGGCAGAAGGCAGCAAGTAATATTAAAAATAGGGGAAGTTAATAAGTCTTGTGGAGAACAAGAGCTCCACAAAGACCAAACTGAGCAGGGCACAGGGGTCTTATACAAGACAGTTTCTCCAACCAACACCATGTAAGGATATGTCCTAGAACCCCTGCTCAGATGCGGCCCATGGTAGCTTGGTGTCCAACTGAAGACCCTAGTAAGGGGAAGAGGGAATATTTCAGTCATGAACTCGATGGCTGGCTCTTTGACTCTCCCCCATACACACCAGGGAGTAAGAGTCTGGCTAGATCCCAGAGGAGGACATTGTAGCCAACCCTGAGGAGACAAGATGAACTGGGGTTGGATGGAAGTGGAGGACATCCTCCCCTGTAGGTGGACTTGGAATGGTCGGGGAGGAGATGAGGGAGGGATGGGGAGAGTGGGAGGGAAAGAAGGAGGGGCCTATGCCAGGAATGCAAAGTACCTAACCTCTGATTGATATAAAAATAAATAAATAAATAAATAAATTTTAAAAAAGTTTGGAAAATGAGCTTCCATTTCAAATCACTTTCATCAGTGAAAATTTTACTAAACGGTGCAGCATTTTCTGAGAAAAATCTGGTTCCCCCACCTAATTTCTTAATCAGAAAAATTTTAAAATTAGTCCTGTTACATATTTCAGAGCTCCTTGTGGTCTTACATTTTCTGGCTTTAAATCTATATTGGTTTCTTTTGTGACAGGAACTATAGCAGAACACCTATATACAGATTGCTTTGCACTGCAACATAGTTCTGAGGTGAGAGAACAAGATTGTCACCATTTAAATTGATCTCCAGTGAGCACAATCATTCCCTCCCCCCTCTTCCTCTTTCCTTCTGACCCTCCTTATTCTTTTTTCTCTTCATGCCCTGTCTGCCTCCTTCCTCTTCTATGTTTCCCTCTTTGTCACAGAGATTTTAAAAACAGTCTATAATTGACAAGGGAAGAGGAAATCAATTCTATACAACAAAACAATCAGTATTTTTTTTAGCCTCTCACTGTTCTTAATGCCTGTTTATAGTAGTAAGCATTAATCCAAGACAAGACAGCTTATTTTCCTATATTTCTATATTTTCTGAAGCCTTAAATGAGTGAGGAGGAGCTGCTGAGTTAAAAATTCAGCATGCCATAAACGTTTGTTTGTTTAACATTTATTTAATCTTTTGAACAATCCACAATGCATGGCCTTTGTAATGGTCATAGAACTCATGCAGCAGAAACACCACTTCTGGGTGCTTATCATTATCAAATCAATAATGTGGAAAGAGTTGAACTTGTACAGAAAAGCCAGAATGCATCATTCTGACTAAACCTCTGCTCCCCTCTATTCTGCCCATTGGCAGCATTGGACTTAGTTTTCTGTTATAGAGTGTCTCATCTCACCCCTGTGCATCTCTAAGGCCAATCAATAAAATGTCATGTTTCCGGGATAGTAGAAAAACTATCAGGCAAACCTATTATAAATTATTTACATTATAACAAGTGGGGTGAAAAATCTAATTTTGTAAATACAACAGTATGTTACCCTTATACTGCAGCATTAACACAATATTTACAAGGGCATTTCCTTCTCTTTTAAACTGGAAGATTAATAAACCTAGTTTTGTCTATTTTTCTCATTTTCACTTGGTTGGATGCAATTGATTATATATCTATTACAAAACAGCATTCGTTAAATCTGTGTGCATTTTCTATGATGAACATAAGTCATGCATACACATAAATGTTACATAAAGATTATATTGGCTCATTTGGTTCTTCTCTTTGAGCTCAGAGGCTACTTATGTCATATAAAAAAAGATACCAATTGCATTTACACGTCCCCATTTTTCTCTGCTTCACTTAGATACTCAATTAGACATGTTCTTTGTAATCTTGTAATTTTTTTAGCTGCTACTCTCTTACACCTTCAAACATGAAGGGTGCAAAAGTTGTACATTTGTTGATGAAATATTTTCAGTTCTTCAAAATTGTTTTCATATATGTGTGTATTTTGTGTATTCATGTGTGTGCATGTGTATATGTACATGCATGTAGAGACCAGACATCAACCTTATGTGTTGTGCCTCGGGTATGATGTGCCAAGTTTTACATAGGGATCTCACACTTGCCTCAAATTCTGGGAGTTCTTTTGTGTCTTATCAGCTCTAAGGCACCTAAGTACCTCGGCATTTTACATTTTTCTTGGGATCAAGCTATGGTCCTAATACTTGCAAGATAAGCAGTTTACTGATTGAGCTTTGTTCCCAGGCCTCAGTTTCTTAAAAATTTAAAATCAGTTATTATGTGATCTACCAAGTTCTTTGCTAGAAATATATCCAAGAGAATAAAAACATATACATAAACTTTTATATGAATGCTCATTAAATCATTATTCAAAATAATCAAAAGGTAGAAAATATACTAATTCCTATGCATATCAATGGATAAATAAACGAAATATGTTTTATCCACACAATGGAATATTACTTAGCCATGAGAATAAATGAAGTACTGTTATATTTTATAAGCATGGTCCTTGAAAGCATGGTATGTGAAAGAAGCCAAATCAAAAATAATGTACTGCTTGAAAACATTTCTTAAATATCCAAAACTGATAAAACTGTAGGAGCAGAAAAGTTTACCAGGGCTGAAGAGAAATAACAATTAAATAATGACTGCTCATGGATGTAGGTTTCTTTATAAGATGATGAACTTCTCTAGAACGGTTAGTGGTCTTTGCTGTAAATGTAGTGAAACTCATTACATTTTACATTTAAAATGGTGCATGTTGTAGTTTGTGAATTGTGTACTATTTTTAAATGAATCTGTGAGCAGATAGAGAATATGCACACAGTGTGTACATTTGATTTCCCCTCCCCTATTCCACTGATAGGGGAGATCCTCCTCTGTAATATTTGACCCCAGCCTATCAGGTTTGAGTGAGGTAACCCAGAAGCAGAGAGACATACATGCTATATACTAACTTATAAGTGGATATTAGCCTTATAATATAGAATAAACATATTAAAATCTGTAGTACTAAGGAAGCTAAACTACAAGAACGACCCTGGGGAAGATGCTTAATCCTCATTCAGAACAGCAAAAAATATGTGCATCAGAAACAGGAGAAGACAGGGAACAGGGAAGGAACCTACCACAGAGGGCCTCTGAAAGAACTTTTGCATCCCTAATAGCAAAGAAAGTGTTTCAATTCCTCTCATTCTTGCCTATGTTCATTATTATCTGTCATCAAGATACAGTCTCAGTAAATGAGAACTAGAATTCCACTGTGGTTTTTATTTAACATTTAAGTTTTTTCCTACATAACTAATCTATTTCCTTCACTATGAACAAGAAATTTTTCATGTGAATGGTGGCCATCTATGTCTGATTTAGAAAGATGTCCATTTAAATCCTATAGGTATTTTAACTTGGGATATTTGCTTTTTAATTTATAATGTGTACCGATCATTATATGCTCCAGATAATAGACTCTTCTCATCTATATGATTTGCAAATATCTTCGCTCATTCAGAGGGTTTTCCTTTTCACTCTTTTAATTTTGTTTTTTCACAATTTATTCATTATATATCCTTAATGAATCCCATTCCCTCAGTCACACCCCCCCAGTCCCAACCTTCCTACCTCTTCCCCACTGTTCCCTTTCCCTAGCCCACTGAAAGGGGGAGTTCTCTTCTGCCATCTGCCCATAGCTTGTTATTCCTCATTAGGACTTCACAGGTCCTTTTCTTCCATGGCCTGGCAAGACCACGTAACCATTGGAGAGTGATCTCTTTGATCTGATAGAGGCAGAGATGTCTACTCTCACTCAGAGATCCACACAGAGAATGAGCTGCCAATCAGCCACATCTGAACAGGGGGTCTAGGTCCTCTCCATTCATGGTCCTTCTTTGCTGTATCAGCCTCTGCAGGAAGCCTTGGTATCAGATCCTTTAGCTTTGTTGGTCTCCTTGGGTGGGCTCCTGTTACATATTTCAGAGATCCTTGAGGTCTTAAATTCTGTGGATTCAAATATATTTCTGTTTCTTTTGTGACAAGAACTATAGCAGCACACCCATATACAGATTGCTTTGCACTGCAACACAGTTCTGAAGTGAAATTGCAATTTTCTGAGAAAGAGCGAAATTGATTTCCGAAATGGTTGTAGAAGTTTGCATTCCTACCAGCAATGGATGAGGCTTCCTCTTTTTCCACATCCTCTCCAGCATGTGTTGTCAATTGAGTTTTTGATCTCAGCCATTCGATCCATGTAAGGTGAAATCTCAGCGTCATTTTGATTTCTATTTCCCTGATTCCTAAGGATGCTGAGCATTTCCTTAAATGTTTCTCTACCATTGGATATTCTTCTGTTGAGAATTCTCTGCTTAGTTCTGTATCTCATTTTAAAAATTGGAAGAATCAATATAGCAATGTATCAAAGCAGATATTAAGACTCACAACCAAGCCTTTGGCAGATGGCTGGAAATAATAATGAAAATAGGGGAAGTTTGTAAGACTTGGGGAAAACAAGAGCTCCACAAAGACCAAACTGAGCAGGGCACAGGGGACTTGTATGAGACAGTTTCTCCAACCAAGGACCATGTATAGATATGGCCTAGAACCCCTGCTCAGATGTGGCCCATGGTAGCTCAGTGTCCAACTGAAGACCCTAGTAAGGAGAACAGGGAATGTTTCAGTCATGAACTCGATGGCTGGCTCTTTGACCCTCCCCAATACATGCCAGGGAGTAACAGTCTGGCTAAATCCCAGGGGAGGACATTGCAGCCAGCCCTGAGGAGACAAGATGATCTGGGGTCGGATGGAAGGGGAGTAGGTCCACCCCGTCGGTGGACTTGGAGGGGGCGGGGAGGAGATGAGGGAGGGATGGGGAGAGTGGGAGGGAATGAGGGAGGGGGCTATGCCTGGGATGCAAAGTACCTAACCTGTGATTGATATAAAAATAAATAAATTACATTTTAAAATTGGATTATTAGGTTTCTTATTGTCTAATTTCTTGAGTTCTATATATATTCTGGGTATTAGCCTTCTATCAAATGTAGGGTAAGTGAAGATCCTTTCCCAGTCTGTAGGCAGTTGTTTTGTTCTGATGACATTGTCCTTTGCTTTATAGAAACTTTTTAGTTTCATGAGGTCCCATTTATTGATTGTTGCTCTTAGAGCCTGTGCTGGTGGTGGCACAGGAAGTAGTCTCCTGTGCCAATGAGGTCAAGGCTCTTCCCCACTTTTTCCTCTAACAGATTTAGTGTGTCTTGTTTTATGTTGAGGTGTTTGATTCACTTGGACTTTAGTTTGGTGCAGGGTGATAAATATGGTTGAATTTGTATTTTTTTCTATATTAGACATCCAGTGGGACCAGCACCATTGGTTGAAGATGCTGTCATTTTTCCATTGGTTGAAGATGCTGTCATTTTTCCATTGTATGGTTTTGGCTTTGTTGTCAAAATCAAGTATCTGTAGGTGTGTGAGTTTATTTCAGGGTCTTCTATTTGATTCTATTGATCCACCATTCTGTTTCTATGCCAATACCATGCAGTTTTTATTACTATTTTTCTGTAGTACAGCTTGAGATCAAGGATAGAGATAACTCTAGAATATCTATTATTGTACAGGAATGATTTTTAGCAATTCTGGGTTTCCTGTTTTTCCATATGAAATTGAGAATTGTTCTTTCAAGATTTGTAAAGAGTTATGTTGGTATTTTGATGGTAATTGCATTGAATCTGTAGTTTGCTTTGGCAGGATGACAATTTTCAATTCATTAATCCTACAGCTCTATGAGTATGGGCAATCTTTCCATTTTACCATATATTCTTGAAATTCTTCTTTCAGAGATTTTAAGCTTTGTCAAACAGGTCTTTCACATGCTTGGTTAGAGTCACACAAAGGTACTTTATGTTATTAATAGCCAAAGTGAAGGATATATTTCCCCTAAGTTCTTCCTCAGCCCTTTTATTTTTTGTATACAGGAGGGCTACTTATTTTTTGAGTTAGTTTTGTATCCAGCCACTTTGCTGAAGATGTTTATCAACTAAAGGAGTTCTCTGGTTGAATTTTGGGAGTCACTCACATATACTATCATCTGCAAATATTGATACTTTGACTTCTTCCTTTCCGATTTTTATTCCCTTCATCTCTTTTAGTTGTTTTATTGCTCTAGCTACGACTTCAATTACCATGCTGAGGAGAGATGGAGAGAGGGGGCAGCCTTGCCTTGTCCCTGATTTCAGTGGTCTTGATTTAAGTTTCTCTCCTTTTAGTTTGATTTTGGCTTAAGGCTTGGTGTATATTGTCTTTACGATGTTTGATTATGTGCCCTGTAGCCCTGATTTCTCCAAGATTCTAAGCATGAATGTGTGTTGGATTATGCCAAAAGCTTTTTCAGCATCTGAGGAGATGATCATGTGGTTTTTCTCCTTCAGTTTGTTTATATGGTGGATCACATTGATGGATTTCTGTATATTGAATCAGACCTGGATGCCTGGGGACAACTCTACTTGGTCATGCTGGATGATATATTTTATGTGTTCTTGGATTTGGTTTAAAGTATTTTGTTGAGTATTTTTGCATCACTGTACATAAGAAAGATAGGTCTGAAGTTCGTTTTTTTTTTTAATAAGGTCTTTGTGTGGTTTATATATTACAATGACTGTGGCTTCATAGAATGAGTTTGGTAATGTTACTTTTGTTTTTATTTTGTGGAATAGTTTGTTTGAAGAGAATTAGAATTAGTTCTTTGAAGGTCTGGTAGAATTCTGTGCTGAAACCATCTTGCCCTGTGCTCCCTTTTTGGAACGGAGACTTCTGATGACCGTTTCTATTTCTTTGGGGGATATAGGACAATTTAATCTATTTACCTTGTCTTTATTTAATTTTTCTAGGTGGACTCTATCGAGAAAATTTCATTTAGATTTTAAAATTTTGTGGCATATAGGATTTTTTTTCATTTTTAACATTTTTATTTTATATTAATCACAGGTTATGTACTTTGTATCCCAGCTCTAGCCTCCTCCCGCATTCCCTCCCTATCCCCCCCCATCCCTCCCTTATCTCCTCCCTGCCCCTTTCCAAGTCCACTGATAGGAGAGGACCTCCTTCCCTTCCATCAAACTCTAGCTTATCAGGCCTCTTCAGGAATGGCTGCAATGTCCTCTTCTGTGGCCTAGCAAGGCTGCTCTTCCCTCGGGGGAGAGGCGGGGGGTCAAAGAGCCAGCCATTGAGTTCATGTCCGAAATAGTCCCTGTTCCCCTTACTAGGGTACCCACTTGGATATTGAGCATTTGCTACATTCAAGCAGGGGTTCTAGATTATATCCATACATGGTCCTTGGTTAGAGAAACAGTCTCATAAAAGACTCCTGTGCCCTGATATATTTGGTCCTTGTGGAGCTCCTGTCCTCTCTGGGTTCTGTAGATGTCTGTTAGGTCCATTTGATTCATGCCATCTATTAGAGTCATTGTTTCTTTGTTTAGTTTCTGTTTCATTGACCTGTCCTTTGATGAGATTGGGGTACTCAAGTTTCCAACAATTAATGTGTGGAGATCTACGTGTGGTTTAAGTTTTATTAATGTTTCTCTTACAATTGTGGTACCCTTGTATTTGGAGCATAGATGTTTGGAACTGAGATATCTTCTTGGTGGTATTTTCTTTGATGAATATAAAGTGACGTTCCTGATGTCTTTTCATTAATTTTGGTTAGAATTCCATTTAATTAGATATTAGAATGGCCACTCTTGGTTGTTTCTTGGGTCAATTTGCATGGAAAACTATCTTCCAACCCATTACTCTTAGGTAATGTCTCTCTTTGTGACTTAGGTGTGTTTCTTGTATGCAACAGATTGTTGGGTCTTGTTTGCACATCCATTTTGTTAGTCTGTGTCTTTTTATTGGAAAGTTGAGTCTATTGAAATTCAAAGAGGTCAATGACTAATGGCTGTTGCTTGTGGCAATGTGTTTGTGTGCTTGTTTACTTTTAGTTTTGCTGTAATGAAGTTATTTATTTCTTGTGTTTTCTTGGATATAGTTTGCTTTCTTGGGTTGTATTTTTCCTTCCAGTATATTCTGTAAGGCTGGAATTGTGGGTAGATATTGCTTCAGTTTGCTTTTGTTGTTGAATATCTTGTTTTCTCCATCTACAATGGTATTGTGGTCTGGGCTGACATCTATGTTCTCTTAGGGTCTGCATGATATCTGCCCAGGCTCTCTTTCTTTCATAGTCTCTCTTGAAAAGTCAGATATGATTCTGATGGGTTTGCCATTTTATGTTACTTGGCCTTGCAGCTTTTAGTATTTTAATTTGTTCTGTATACTTACTGCTTTGATTATTATATGGCAGGAATATTTTCTTTTCTGATCTAATCTGTTAGGTGTTCTGTAGGCCTTTTGTATGCTTATAGGCCTCTCCTTTAAATTTGGGATATATTCTTCTATGATTTTGTTGAAAATATTTTCTGGACTTTGGAGACAGAATCTGCTTATTCCTCTATTCCTTATATTATTAGGCTTTCTCTTTTCATGATGTCTTGGATTTCTTGGTTTGTGTCAGGAATTTTTTAGATTTAAAATTTTCTTTGACAGGTACATTGATTTATCCCATTGTATCTTCAGCACCTGAGAATCTTTCTTCTATTTTTTTGTAGTCTGTTGGATATGCTTATCTCTGTAGTTCCTATTTTCTTCCCTAAATTCTCCCTCTACATGGTTTCTGTCATTTGTGTTTTCTTTATTTTTTCAATTTCTATGTTCAGATATTGAAATATTTTTTTTATTTCTTTCACCTGTCTGTTTGTATTTTCCTGCTTTTCCTTTGAGTACTTCACCTATTTGTTTGAACTTTCCTCTATTTCTTTTATTTTTTCAGTGATTTAATTATTTTCTCTTTAAAGACCACAAACTGGCTTAACCTTCCTTTATTTCATTACGGATGACCATAATCTATTTAACTTAATCTTCTTCTCTTTGTTTAAGCATGTTATTCATTTCCTCCATTATCCTCTTAGTAACCATATTAAGGTCATCTTCTTTAATTTCACTTATATTAGGGTGTCCAGGGCTACTTGCCCCTGGATAACGTGGATCTGGAGTGTCATATTGCTTTGGCTTTTTGTTGATTGTGCTTTTAAACTGGCCTCTTCCTGTATGGCTGTATCAGGTGTTGGCTGTTAGTTTCTGGTCCTTGTGGGAGTCCTGTGGTGGTGGGGAATTCCCTTGTAAGGAAAATGGTTGTTCCTGAAGGAGGCCTCCTCAGCTTTTTGTGCATGGTCATCGAAAGTCAATGCTTCTCAGGTAATTGCCACAGTTCACCACAGGTGTATGGTATAACTGGGTATACCTGTGGTATAACTGGGCTTGCTGGTAGTCCATGGCCTCTCCTCTCACCAGCAGAAGTCCTGGAGACAGCTGCCCTACCACTGAGTTTTTTGCTCTGAATTTATTGAACTGCTGCTGCTGTTCTCACACTGTGTTTCCTGGGGGCCACTCTCAGGGAGCCTGGAGGTTTTGTCAGTTTAGCTAGGGAGATAGGTTGCCCTTTGGAACAACATCTGGGGTCTGATCCTTTGGGTACCAGGCTTCTGTAAGTCTGAGTTTGGAGCTCTATGCCCCGGCGCCCAAAAGGTAATCAGTGGCAGGTGAGCACAGCACATAGGCCTGGGCCTGGAGGCTAGAACCCTGAGCCAGTGGGATCTCAGGAACTTTACTGGGGATTGGCTAGGTGTCCTGAGGTCAGACCTGATTTTTCCATCACCATGGGGTTTCCTCCCAACAGGGTGACCCAGTCTGTGGTCTTTTGGAGTCATCAGTTCAATCTGGGATTGTAAGTAGAGTATGCAGGTGCTGGCGAGTGGTTTCTCACTGGCAAATGAGTGCCTGCAGTAGACTGGGAACATTCCAGGGACTTTTCTGGGGAAGATAAAGAGGGGTTTGCCTGGATGCGCTGAAGACCAACCTGATGTTTCCTTCACAGTAGGGTTTCCTTCCAGGCTCAGGTGTTTTGGGTCCCACACTTATGTCTGGAGGGTTAATAGACATGAGGCACATGTCGGTGGGCTGGTGACTGTGTGCTGCTGGAGCCTGGGACCATTTCTGGGGGTTGTCTGGGTGACCTGACATCAGTTGACCCTGATTGCTTCATTTGCCATGTTTTTTTTTTCTCAACTGGAAACGCTGTCTCTGCTGTTATGGGTCCCATAGTTCAGTCTGGGATGGTGATCAGAGCATGCAGTTGTGTCGCTCTTAGCTGGCATCAGAATACTTGCTGGTCCCTAGGAACTCTTCCCTAAGAGTTTAGCTTGGTGACCTGAGACTGGACCCTATTACTTCCCATACTGTGGGGTTTCTTCTCACCTGGGAAAAACAATGAGTAGTATTTTAGGAACCACAGTTCAGTCTGTTGGTCACTGTGCAGTCATTGTTGTCCTGCTCATTGGACAGTATGCTCTTGGTGCCACCATCTTGTACCCCCCTCCTTTTCCCTTTTAATAGTCTTCTTTGAAACAGAATCATGTTTAACTTTGATTAGTTCTCATTTATCTGCTCAGTTTTCTTTATTATGCTTTCAGTATCTTTCCAAAACCAAGGTAATGAAGAAAGAGGCTTGAGTTCTTTTAAGAGATTTAATTTAGTAGATATTTGATTCACTTTTGAGTTAATTGTTTTGTATTGTATAGTAAGGCTCCAAATCCATTATTTTGAATGTGGCACTATTGTTTACAACAGTTTTGTTTTTCTATTTAATTGTCCTGAGAACCTTACAAGCAAGCAATGGATCATAAATGTATGTTAGTTTTATTTTCAATGCTATTTCTTTGATATATCTCTATATCAGTATGCCAGTACTGCATCATCTTAATTAGAAAAGTATAATATTTTTATGTTTTTATTACATTAAAGAATTGCATGAATGTGTCTCTCTGTGTGGGAATATGTAAAAATATAAGAGTGCATTTTACAGTAGAGGTGTGTATATCCTGTGGGATGAAGTTCTCTCCTTTCTGGCCCTAAGGTTCCAACTCAGATCCTTGAGAATATATTCCTTTTGCATTTTTTAGAATTTTCTTATGTTTTATTTTTCATAAACATAAGGACTTTGATCAATATGTTTACTTTTCACTGTCTTTTTTATGTATCTTTACAATTAAAATTCTTCAGTTACCTACAGAAGTTTACGTTCTAGCTCATTAAGTAGGAGGTGGTTGTGAATATGCATTTTATCACATTTCCCAGAGTCGTTTATAGTTATTTAAGTGATTCCTGCATTCGATAGATTGGCATTTTAGAATGATTTACCCGCTAGAAAATTTACTCATGAGATACACCTTAATTATTCTTTTTTCATGACCAAGTGATATAGGCGATGTTTATGATCCATGGTTTTCCCTGGCAGGGCATGATGGTACATGCCTGTAATTCCAGCATTCCAGAGTCTAAAACAGAATTGCTCCAAGTTTGAGGCCAATCTGTGCTACATAGTAAGTTACAGACAATAATCAAAAATGCTGTCTCAAAAATGTTTTTGTAAGATAGTGACCAAATTAGTGAACCAGAATAATTGTCATGATTCTTATGACAATCAAAAAAAAAAGCCTTGGATTATTATTGTATAGCTGTGTTAATTGTCCTGTAAACATTGATTTCTATGACTTTTTTATTTGAACTATGCAGAATAAAACTTTAAAGAGCATCCCTCTGCTATGGCTCCAGTGGCTTCTTGAGAATGGACTCTCTACCAATTTATCAGTCAGGTTTCATAATTTAGGTATTCCAAAATTGTAGGACCAGGGGACTATGTAAACTTTTTACTCACCTGTGCATGGAAAGATGGTACACTGGAATGTGCTCAGGGTGGTATTCATTAACAATCTACTGGGCACTGATTATGTACCAGGCACTTTGCTTTAGGAAGAGAATACCATTACCATCAGGCATGTATTTTCATGAAATAGAGGGAGATGGGTTTTGTAATGTATGGTAGAGTTAGAAAGCTTTTCCTGCATAGGCAAATATTTACAGCTTTGTAGACAGATTATCTCTATCACAATTGATAAGCAAAGGGGTAAAAGTATATAACATCAACCTGAGACTACCTAAATGGATGGATATGGCCCCAACAGAACTTTATATGCATAAGCAAGTGGTAGGTTAGATTTTGCTGAGACTACAGTTTGCCATCTGTCCTTTAGATACATACAGATAAAAGAAATGGAGAGCTTTTATCCTTAAATTATAGAGCTGGATCTTGATTTACCACAGGTTTCCTTTTTCACTTTAAAACAAGAAATGGCTTGTGAAATCCAGTTTGCAGAGCTCTGAGTGCTATGTAGTGGTACTGTATATAAATGTCCTTTGAAGCACGAAAGCATTAATTTTGAACAAAGTACATAAGGCTTATCACAGAAAACTCTTATAAAATATTCCCTTTTATTATCAAAGAAATTTGTTTTAAATTCTTAATATTCAGAATTATAGCATTGGTAGGTTTTCAACAGTGTCTCTGTGTCACCCTAAAATGTGTGACATTTTATTCCTGTGTGGGCTGAAGTAAATAGAATACATATAATATCTAGGGTTGAGTCCAAAAGAAGAGAAAACTGGAGTTTACTGTCATTTTTCCACTGGTTTAAAAATTCATAATTTGAGCAAATCCAGGAACACGTAATTTGCTGACATTTCTAAGATAGTCCCTAAACACTAGAAGTTATTCTTTGCGAAAGATATGGAATGTCTGTAAAAGCTCCCTTTAAACATGGTCTGCAACACTAAAGCTAGAAAAAGTTCTCCTTGAGAAAACAAGCAACAGAACAGGAGCATGCCAAAGAGGACCTCTGGAGTGGGGGGGAGGTCAATGTAGCGATGTATCAGAGCAGATATTAAGACTCGAGATCAAGCCTCTGACAGAGGGCGAGAAGTAACGATAGATCTGGGGGAGGTTGTTGAGACTTGGGGAGAACAAGAGCTCCACAAAGACCAAACTGAGCAGGGCACAGGGGTCTTGTATGAGACGGTTACTAAAATCAAGGACCATGTGTGGATGTGGCCTGGAACCCCCGCACAGATGGGGCCCATGATAGCTT
>CM053742.1:46385390-46411282 GCA_028658305.1 Pachyuromys duprasi
CCATCAAAATGCCTTCACAATTCTTCACAGACCTTGAAAGAAAAATACTCAACTTCATATGGAGAAACAAAGAACCCAGAATCCCTAAAACAATCCTCTACAACAATAGAGCATCTGGAGGTATCTCCATCCTTGACCTCAAGCTGTACTACAGAATAATAGTAATAAAAACTGCATGGTATTGGCATAGAAACAGAACAGTGGATCAATGGAACCGAATAGAAGACCCAGAAATGAACCCACACAGCTATGGAAACTTGATTTTTGACAAAGAAGCCAAAACCATTCAATGGAAAAAAGACAGCATCTTCAACAAATGGTGCTGGTCCAACTGGATATCTGTATGCAGAAAAATGTAAATAGATCCATATTTATCACCTTGCACAAAGCTAAAGTCCAAGTGGATCAAAGACCTCAACCTAATACCAGACACAATAAACCAGTTAGAAGAAAAATTGGGGAAGACCCTAGAACTCATTGGCACAGGAGACTACTTCATGAATAGAACACCAACAGCACAGGTGCTGAGATCAACAATCAATAAGTGGGGCCTCCTGAAGCTGAACATCTTCTGTAAAGCAAAGAACACTGTCATCTGAACGAAATGATAGCCTACAGATTGGGAAAGGATCATTACCAATCCTACATCTGACAGAGTTCTAATATCCAGTATATATAAAGAACTCAAGAAGTTAAAAAGCAGGAAACTAAGTAATCCAATTAAAAAATGGGGTATGGAGCTAAAAAGAGAACTTACTGTAGAGGAGTATAGAATGGCAGAAAAACAGTTAAAGAAATGCTCAAAGTCCTTAGCCATCAGGGAGATGCAAATCAAAACGACCCTGTGATTTCACCTTACACCCACCAGAATGGCTAAGATCAAAAACTCTAGTGACAATGCATGCTGGAGAGGTTGTGGAGAAAGTGGAACACTCCTCCATTGCTGGTGTAGGACTGAAGACCGTAGTGAGGGAAACGGGGACTGTTTCAGTCATGAACTTGATGGCTGACTCTTTGACCCTCTGCCATACATGCCATGGAGTAACAGCCTGGCTAGACCCCAGGGGAGGACATTGCAGCCAGCCCTGAGGAGACAAGATGAGCTGGAGTTGGATGGAACGGGAGGAGGTCCTCCCCCATTGGTGAACTTGGAGGGGGTGGGGAGGAGATGAGGGTGGGATGGGGAGGGTGGGAGGGAATGAGGGAGTGGGCTACACCTGGGATGCAAAGTACCTAACCTGTGATTGATATAAAAATAAATAAATTAAAACAAAAGAGTGGGTGTGAAATGCAACATAGTGTATGGGCAACATAGATAAATTATAAGCATTCAGGAAGAAATGAAAGATCATGGGCTCAAGAGGAGAGGGCATGGAATTTAATTTCTAGTATAGACATCATTATAAGAGGTTACAGACTAAATGAAATTTTATGTCAAACAACTTCTAACATTTTCTTGATATGTCAGATGAAATGGAAAGATAATAAATTAACGTTCCTTCAGGTCAAAGCTGTCCTTTTACTAGTGGACTCAAATATAGTTTAATTAGAATACTCATGGGGGTAGTAACAGCACATGTCCCAAAAAAACTCAAGTCTAAGCTCAGTGGCATCAAAGCCACAGAAGCAACAGAGTATACAATACGAAAACAAGAAGATAACCCCATATAGAAACAAATACTGAGTACATTATAAATGAATTATACTGGTCTGTATTACTTCTTATTTACCCTTTTATAAGGTACCAATATTTAAAAGATCAAAATATATGTTTCTTACAGTTAAAAGTACATTTGAGGAGTATCCCATTGTGTACATGCAGCACACTTTGTATATCCATTCCTTAGTTGGGTGACATCTAGGTTGTTTCCAGATTCTGGCTAGTATAAATAGAGCCACTATGAATATGGTTGAGAAAATGTCCTTGTTGTACAGTTGAACATATTTTGGATATATGCCTAGGAGTGGTATAGATGGATCTCGGCAGAACACTATTCCTAATTTTCTGAGAAAGTACCAGATTGATTTTCAAAGTGGTTGTACAAGGTTACATTCCCACCAGCAATGGAGGAAGGTTCTCCTTTCTCCACATCCTCTCTAGCATGTGTTCTCAACTGAGTTTTTGATATTAGCAAGTCTGATGGGTGTTAGGTGAAATCTCAGGGTTCTCTTGACTTGCATTTCCCTGATGACTAAGGATGTTGAACATTTCTTTAAGTGTTCCTCTACCATTTGATATTCCTCTATTCAGAATTCTCTGTACCCCATTTTTTAATTGGATTACTTGGTTTTTGGTGTTTAAATTCTTAAGTTCTTTATATATTCTAGATACATGCCCTCTGTCAGATATAGGTTGGTGAAGATCCTTTCCCAATGTGTAGGCTGTCCTTTTATTCTGATGACAGAGTCCTTAGCTTTACAAAAGTTTTCAGTTACATGAGGTCCCACTTATTGATTTTTGATCTTATAGCTATTAAAAACAAGGAAATCAAGAAATTTCCAGGCAAAGGGAAGAAAAGATCATCTTGAGTGAGGTAACCCAGAAACAGAAAGACACACATGCTATATACTCAATCATAAGTGGTTATTAGACATATAATGTAGGATAAAACATACTAAAATCTGCACTCCTAAAGACATTAAACAACAAAGAAGACCCTAGGGAAGACACTCAATTCTCATTTAGAAGGACAAACACAATAGACAACTGAACCAGAAGAAAACAAGGAACAAGACAGAAGCCTACCACCGCTGGCCTCTGAAAGACTCTACCTAGCATGTATCAGAGCAGATGCTGAGAGGCATAGCCAAACTTTGGGCAGATTGCATGGAATCTTATGAAAGAACGGGAAGATAGAAAGACCTGGAGGAGATAAGAGCTCCAGAAGGAGACCAGCAGAGTCAAACACAAAACAAAACAGCAACAACAACAAAAAACAAGCCCTGTGGGCCCTGAGGAGACTGATACCCCAATCAAGGACCATGCATGAAGAAGTCGTAAAACCCCTGCTTAGATATAGTCTATAGACTCAGTCCCAAGTGGGTTTCCTAGTAAGAAGATCAGTGGCTGTCTCAGGCATGAATACAGTGGGAGGCTCTCTGATCACCTCCCTCTGGGGGTTGCAGCCTTGCCAGACCACAGAGAAATACAATGCAACCATTCCTGATGAGACCTGATAGGCAAGGGTCAGATAGATGGGGAAGAAGACGTCCCTTATCAGTGTACTAGGGGACAGGTATAGGGGGAAAAGAGGGAGGGAAGGAGGGTAAGAATGAGAGGACGCAAGGGAGGGGGCCACAACCTGGATAAAAATTGAATAATTTGTAATAAATGATAAAATCAAAAGTAAAAACTAAAAAGTACATTTGAGGTATGTCAAGCAGATTTTGAAATTATTTTCTAATTCACTACAATATGTATTGTACCTTCTAATTCAAAATTCTAAAAGTATAATAAGCATCATTTTATATGAAAGTCAGTCATTACATAATAATAATTATTATTTTATGTTTGCTAGTACTGAAGTATTTGAAAATGATTATATCAGTGACATTAAATATGCTAGATCAACTTTTATAATTTATTGTTAGGAAAAAAACTGGAAGTGGTTAATTCAAAGAAATCATTAGTTCTTTGCGTTACTACTGCATCACTGACTTCTATTTTATATTTATTTCCAAAGGCTCAAAGATTATTTGGCATCTAATAGCAGTCTTAATGTAAGTAAATTAAGCATGTTTTTCAAAAATTTTACGATTTAAAAATTTTTATGCTCAGATAAGTCTCAGCATCTGCTTTGATATTCTGCAGGATAGAGCCTTTCAAGGGCCCTCTGTGACAGGCTCCTATCTTGATTCCTGTTTTCTTCTTCAGATGTCAATCTGCTTTGCCTTTCTGGCTGGGGATTGAGCATTTTAGCCAGGGTCCTCAGTCTTGATCAGTTTTTCTGGGTGTACAGATTTTTAGTAGGTTTATCCTATTTTATATGTCTATATGAGTGAGTATATACCATGTGTGACTTTCTGCTTCTGGAATATCTCACTCAGGATGATCCTTTCCAGTTCCACCAATTACCTGCAAATTTCATGATATGTTTTTTCATTGCTGAGACAATGCAACCACTCCTGATGAGAGCTGATAGACTAGGATCAAAAGGAAGGAAAGGAAGACCTCCCCTATCAGTGGACTTGGGGAGGGGCATGTGTGGAGAAGGGGGAGGGAAGATGAGATTGGGAGGGGAGGAAGGAAGGGTTTAATGGGGGGATACAAAGTGAATAAAGTGTAATTAATAAAAATTAAAGAAAATAAACATAAAAATAACTTTTTATCCCCTTTGTATCCCTACTGCTTGCCTCTCCCTGGTTGCCTCCCAGGCCACCCTCCCTCTTCTCTCCCTATGCCCTATCCCTAGTTCCCTTAGAGGGAAGGCCCTCCCCTTCTATCTGACCCTAGCCTATCATGTCTCATCAGGGCTGGAGGCATAGTCTTTCTCTGTTTCCTGGCAAGGCTGCAACCCTCAGGGAGAGGAGACCAAAGAGCCAGCCACTGAGTTTATGTCAGTGAAATCCCCTGTACCCCTTTCTCCTCTGAACAAGGGGTCTAGACCCTCTCCATGCAAGGTTCTTGGTTGGAATATAGGTATCTGCAGGCCCCCCGGGCCCAGATTTTTTGGCTCTGTTGTTCTTCTTGTGGAGTTCCTGACCCCTCCAGGTCTTTCTATTTCCCTCTTCACAACAAAATAAGTAATCCAATTTTTAAAAAATGGGTTACAGAGCTAAACAGAGAATTCTCAGCAGAGGAATATTGAATGGCAGAGATACACTTAAAGAATTGCTCAATGCCCTTAGTCATTTGGGAAATGAAAATCAAAATGAACCTGAGATTTCAGCTCATACCCATCACAATGACTAATATCAACACTCAAGGGATGCATGCTGGAGAGGCTGTAGAGAATGCAGAACCCTCTTCAGTTGCTGGTGGGAATGTAACCTTGTGCAAGCTCTTTGGAAATCAATCTGGCACTTTCTCAGAAAATTAGGAATAGTGGTACTTCAAGATCTAGCTATACCAATCCTAGGAATATACCCAAAAGATGCCTCACCATTTCATAAGGACAGTTGCTCAACTATGGTCATAGCAGCTATATTTGTATTAGCCAGAATCTAGAAACAAACTAGATGTTTCTCAACTGAGGAATGGATACAGAAAATGTGGTACATTTATACAACTGAACACTACTAACACTACTCAGCAATTAAAAACAAGGAAATCAAGAAATCTGCAGGCAAATGGTGGGACCTAGAAAAGAACATCCTGAATAAGTATCCCAGAAGCAGAAAGATACATATGATATATACTCACTTATACGTGGATATTAGTCCCATAAGGTAAGATAAACATACCAAAATCTATAGTCCTAAAAAAGCTAAACAAGGAGGACTCTAGGGAAGAGGATTAATCCTCATTCAGAAGGACAAACAGTATAGATATCAGAAGTAGGAGAAAACAGGTAGCTGTACAGGAGCCTTCCACAGAAGACCTCTGAAAGACTCTACACACCAGGGTTTTGAAGGAGAAATTGAGACTCATAGACAAACTTTGGGCAGAGCATCAAAATTTTTACTTTATTTTTCAGTTTTGTTTGGAAAAAATTGTGGTTTAGGGTTTGATGTCAAATTTACTTTTGTCATTTGAAAATTTAATTAAAATGTTGAATTCATAGGAAATCTCAAGCAGTATTTAATATTAAGTAGGTTAATATGACTATTCATTTTCAATATTCCTCTAAACAAAAATTCTGCTGTTGATAATTAGAATTAGATATTTAGTATTTATTTGAATCATTCAAATGATGCAGAGTTTCTGTCTCAGAGTTTATATATACCAAAAATATCTGGTAGGGAAAAGGCATATAAATAGGCTGCTTTGCATTTGGATTAGTATTTTGGAATATGAAATTTCACTGTTCAAATCCAGTCTACGGTATTTACTAGCTTTTGTACATATGAAAACTGATGTCTTATTGTGAAAATTACTTAGTGTAGCATATAAAGAAATTGTTCAGATTTTAGTATGTCTATCCTATCTTATAGGTCTATTATCCACTTATAAGTGACTATGTGCCATGTGTGTCTTTCTCCTTCTTGGATACCTCACTCAGGATGATCTTTTCTAGACCCCACCATTTGACTGCAAATTTCATGATTTCCTTGTTTTTAATTGCTGAGTAATATTCCACTGTGTAAATGTACCACAGTTTCTGTATCCATTCCTCCGTTGAGGGACATCTAGGTTGTTTCCAGGTTCTGGCTATTATGAATAAAGTTGCTACAAACATGGTTGAACAAATGTCCTTGTCGTGTACTTGAGAATATTTTCAGTATATGACTAGGAGTGGTAATCTGTACACCTAAAGATGCAAATTAAGAAGAGGTTCCTAGGTAAGATGATCGGTCCTCACTTAGTAAGACAAATGGGATGGATATGGGAAATAGGAGAAAACAGCAAACAGGACATTAGCCTACCAGAAAGGGCCTCTGAAAGACTCTATCTAGCAGTGTATCAAAGAAGATGCTGAGACTCATAACCAAACCTTGGGCAGAGTGCAGGGAATCATATGAAAGAAGGGGGAGTTAATAGGACCAGGAGAGGATGGGAGCACTACAAGGAGCAAATATATATGTGCACAAGTGTCATTTCTGAAACTGACTCTCCAACCAAGGACCATGCACGGACATAACCTTGAACCCCTGCTCAGAAGTAGCCCATGGCAGATCAGCATCCAAGGGGGTTTCCCTGTTAGGGGAAACATGGACTGTCTCTGACATGAACCCAGTGGCTGGCTCTTTGACCTCCCCTCCTCCCCAGAGGGAGGAGTAGCCTTGCTAGGCCACAGAGGAGGACATTGCAGCCAGTCCTGATGAGACCTGTTAAACTACGGTCAGATGAAAGGGGAGGAGAACCTCCCCTACCAGAGGACTTAGAGAGGGGCAGAGAGATGAGAGAGGGAGGGTGGGATTGGGAGGGAATGAAGGAGGATGCTATGTCTGGGAAACATGTAAATAACCTATGATTAATATAAAAAATTATAAAAAACAAAAATATGTTCTAGCAACATAGTTTTCTAGATTTCATGAGCAGTCAGATTAACATGAACATTACATAAGTGGAAAGCAGAGTTGCACTGAGAATTTCTAAGGCTCAGATATTTTTAATTTACTTTAAAATTAACACGGTAGCATGACACACAGGATCCTGCTTATTTTCAGAATATATGTGACTTGTGTTTTAGACAAAAAATCTGTTTTTACTATATTCATAACCAGCCACATTTTAAATATCTGTGTAAATTTTAAAAAAGAATTAGATATTTAAATATCTTACTTATTATGACAATCAATTTTTCATTCAGATCTTTTCAATGTCATATTTTCTCCATTTTCCTGAATAACTGACATCATTATGTGCAAATATTGTATTGATTTATTGCCTATTTTATTAGAAGGAAAAAAAACCTTTGTTTAAAATCTGTGATCTTTTATTCTGTGACACTTAATTTTTTTCTGAGATCATGGACCAAAATACATGTATTGGGCTTTTTACTGTCTAAGATAACTTGGTTGTAAAGCTACGCATTTTAGTCAGAAATGTGAGAAAGATTCATTTGGAGTCTAATAAAAAAGAATTTTGGAGGATATCATTACAACTTAACTATTTTCATTTTCAAAAGTTTCTCAAATTCTTAAATCTTCTCTTTCTTTGGCAGAAAATACTAAAACAAGGTCTTGCTTAGTCCCAAAACACATTGGAATAGAAATTGCTGCTGTGTCTTCTCAAGATAGTTATCCTAACATATTAGGTGTGACACAGAGAAATGGATAAAAAGAAGAGACCAACAGTGTGACTCAGGCTAAAAGCAATTATTGCCAAGCCTCACAACCTGAGTTTGACACCTGGAGCATGCATGGAAAGAGAGAACTGAGTTCTGCAAGTTGTCCTCTGACCTCCACACATGTGTTGTGAGATACATACAAGTCTCTAGCCACACACACAGAGGGGCAAATAGGAGGGAGGATAATTAAATAAGTGTATTTTTATAGATCTTGTGAAAAAAATAGAAAGTTCACACAGCATTTCTCACAAAACATTAATTTGTGCTGGATTGGAACAATATTTTTTAAGATTTTTCATGGCCAAAAGAAGAAAAAAATATGGAAAAAGAACATCAGTAAATTATGACATAAAATCAGCATTTTCCCAAAAACTCTTTCCAATCTTTTCAAAAGTCAACGTTATTCCAGTTTTGATACATTATAATAAATTCATGAATTATGAAATTCATTCATGACAGAGTGTTTCTCACAGAAAGCAAGTTACTCAAATCCACATGTTTGAATGCCTTAAAATATACAGATAACTGAGACATTGAAAGCCTGCCTGGTAAACTCTGGCTGAACTTATTTGATTACAAACAGAAACTAATCATTTGAGGAGACTTTTAAAAACTGAATGTCATAACAATAAAAAAATTAATATGTTCAGATATAAAAAATAGTTTTCAAATAATGGCATTCTATGATAATATAAATTTAAAATTATTATTTTGAGGGTATAATGAGAAGGGAAATTGTTAGTATTTAGGCAACTTGCTCCTGGGTTGCCTAGTGACACATGATGTCATCATGTGTTGCCCACCAAGTAGCTGTACCTGGCAGGTGTGATTCAGCTGCACAGGAGCTACAAATGGACCCCTGCCTCTTACCTCTCTCTCTTGGGTTCTCTTGCCTCCCTCTCTTACTTTCATCTCTTGCTCTCTCTGCATCACTTTCTTTCCTGGGGTTCCCCACCATGTCTTTTTTTTTTCTTTATCATCTCTATCTTATCTCTACAGCTGCATCCAATAAATCTCTTTCATATAATGTCTGTTGTGTGCATAGCATAATTTTAAATAAATACTTACCGAAGTAAGTTTATTTTTTCCAAATTATGTACACAACAGAATACAAAACACTGAAAATTAAAACCATGAAAAGAAAATGTTGCTTACCACTTAGAGGCAACTACCATTAGTATAAGATGGATTTTAAATTAAAACACAATGATTTACAAGTGTTGACAAAACAAGAATGTAATTATGTTTAATGGTGATTCTATGTGAAAGGTTCTTACACAGAAATAACACAAATAAGTACTAGTTCTGTTGCCACTTTGTGGCATGGTATTTATATGATTCCACTGGAAAGAATTTATTATTGAGGAAAATAATATAACACTTTTACTAAATGAAGATAAACTCCAATTTCTGACATTATATTATTTCAATTTCAGTGGTTCCAAATATTAGTCAATAAATGGAAAAATACAACCACACACAGATTTGTATAGCAGCTTGGTAGATAACCATGACTAAAAATAACTCAAATATCACAAGTAGGAAATCTTAAATAAATTGCAGTATGTGCAGTGAAAAGAATTATTGATAGCCAGAGCAAAATATTTGCATCTCATAATGATGTGAAAAGTGAAAATTAGGAGTACATTCAGAAAAATCACATCAATATAAAACTAAAAGTGACTTATAACCATAGGAAGAAAATCAGCAGTTTTTGAAGAGATGTGGAAGAAGGTGTTATGGAGGTAGTCAGAGATCATTGTGGTAGATGGGTAGGGAGGAATGGGAGGAAAGGATCACAAAGCAGAAATTTCTAAGGTTTTAAAAATTTATTTTGTCTTGATTATGGTAGCTCTTTACAAGTGGGAACCTTTGTCAAAATACATGCTTTAATTACAAAGCTTGCAGTTTACCATATTTTGGTAATACTACAATAAAGTCATCAAGATAGAGCATATTCTATATAGTGCTTATCTCTATTATTTTTAGAAAGGAAAGTATTAAGTAGAAGTATGCACAAAATACAATGTGTATTTAGAAGAGAATGACCTTATGTAACACACTGCAATAAATAATGAATATACTGTGTTAAAACACTTTTATTTGGTCCACAACACTAACATTTGATATTATTTTAAGCCAATATTAGGAAAAAAAAACATACAGCTCCTTTTTATTTTTTCCTAATTTTTTTGGTAGGAATGTTTTTAGCTTGTGGATTAAAGTAAAATTCAAGTACATTTTATTTACAATAGAAGCTAATTCTTAGAAGCTTAAAGTCATGCTAAAACATGCTCTTACATTTTTTTTGTATTTTAATCTTACCAATTTTGTACCAAGATATTCTTAAATCTCTCTAATGATTGCTGAATTCTAAATGAATCAACACAATCTGATGAAGAGGCCTCTCATCCACAATATCTTTTCCAAAAGCATTTTGAAATTATTAGAGGAGTGCAGAGTATATCTTCTCTTTGTTTCTGCATCTATCCCCATTTCTGTCTCTTTCTGTATTTCTGTTCTATTATCTATCTATCTATCTATCTATCTATCTATCTATCTATCTATCTATCTATCTATCTGTCTGTCTGTCTGTCTATCATCTATCTTTCTTTCTTTATGTACTATCATCTATCAATCAATCTATCAATCATCTATCTAATCTATCATCTTTCATTTATTTTTTATAATTCATTCACCTTATATCCTGCTTGCAGCCGTCTCCCTCTTTTCCTCCCAATCCCATCCTCCCTCTCTGCCCCTTATCCCCCTCACCTATACCACAGAAAGGGGGAACCTCCTCCCCTACCATCTGACCTCAGCCTATCAAGTCTCATCAACACTTCCTGGATTCTTTTCCTCTTTTTCCTGGCAAGTCCGCCCTGCCAGTGGGAAGTGAACAAAGAGCAGATACAGAGTCCATATCAGAGATAACCCCTGTTCCCTTATTAAGGAACCCATTGTGCATGGTCTTTGGTTAGTGCATCAGCCTCTACAGGACTGCCTGGGCCCGGATTTGTTGGCTTTGTTGTCTCCTTGTGGAATTCGTGTTCTTTCTGGGTCCTTCTAAACGCCAACTCTTCTATAAGATTCCCTGAGCTCTGCCCAAAGTTCGGCTATGAGTCTCAGCATCTGCTTTGATCACCTGCTGGGTGGAGTCTTTCAGAGAACATCTGAGGTAGGCTCCTGTCCTGTTCCCTCTCTTCAACTGACTCCATTGTCTATAGCCATTATGAATGAGATTTAAGCATCCTCGCTAGTGTCCTTGTTATTTACCTTCTTTAGGTTTGTGGATTTTTAGTATGGTTATCCTGTATTATATGGCTAATACTGGCTTATCACTACATAATATTTTATATATTATCTGCTTATATACTGAATCAAAAAACATAATATATACAACGACCAAGTACGCTTAATCCCAGGCATGCAGGCATAGTTCAATATATGGAAAACCTTCAGTGTAATATACCATATAAACAAATTGAAAAAAAAACACATATGATCATCTCCATAGATGTCGCAATAGCCTTGGAAAAAATCCAAAACCCATTCATGTTAAAAGTGTTGGAGAGATCAGGGATACAAGGCACATACCTAAGCATAGTAAAGGCAATATACAGCAAGCCCATAGTCAACATCTTACTAAATGGAGAGAAACATAAATCTACTGAAATCAGGGACAAGTCAAGGTTGCTCACTGTCTCCATATCTCTTCAAGCTCTAGCTTGAAGTCCTGAGCTAGAGCATTAAGACAACTAAAGGAGATGGTTGGAATAATAATAATTGCAAAAGAAGAAGTCAAAGTTATCACTATTAACAGATGATATGATAGTATGCATACATGACCCTAAATATTTTACCAGAGAACTCCTTCAGCTAATAAACCCATTAAGCAAAGTTGCTGGATTCAAAATTAACTCAAGAGACAAGATGAACTGGGGTCCGATGGAAGGGGAGGAGCTCCTCCCCTGTAGGTGGACTTGGAGTGGGCAGGGAGGAGATGAGGGAGGGATGGGGAGAGTGGGAGGGAAAGAGAGAGGGGGCTACACCGGGGATGCAAAGTACCTAACCTCTGATTGATATAAAAATAAAAATTAAAAAAAATTAACTCAAAAAAATTAGTATTGCTCCTATATACAAAAGACAAATAGGCTGAGAAAGAAATTAGGGAAACAATACCCTTCGCAATAGCCACAAATAGCATAAAGTATTTTGGTGTAACTCTTATGAAGCACGTGAAAAATATGAAAAAAAAAACTTCAAATCTCTGAAGGAAAAAAAATTGATAAAGGTATCAGAAGATGGAAAGATCGCCCATGCTCATGGCTCAGTAGGATTAACATAGTCAAAATGGCCATCCTACCAAATTGAATCTGCAGGTTCAATGCAATTCCCATTAAACTACCAATTCTTTACATACATTGAAAGAAAAATTCTTAACTTCATGTGGAAAAAGAAACAAAAACAGAATAGCTAAAACAACTCTGTATAATAAACTATCTTCTTGAGTTATCTCCATCCCTGATCTCAAGCTGTTCTACAGAGCAACAGTAATAACAACTACATGATGCTGGCATAGAAACAGACTGGTAGGTCAGTGGAATCGAATCAAAGATCCAGAAACAAACCCAAATACCTACAGATACATGATTTTTGACAAAGAAGCCAAAACCATACAATAGATAAATGAAACCATTCTTCAACAAACAGTGCTGGTCTAACTGGATGTCTATATGTAGAAAAATACAAGTAGATCCATATGTATCAGCCTGCACTAAAGTCCAAGTAGATCAAAGACCTCAAAATAAAACTAGGTAAAACACTTTGAAAGTATAAAAAATGAAAGATAATGTCCAGTATCTGCTTCAATACCATGAAGGGTAGAGTCCTTCAGAGACTCTCTGTGGAAGGCTCCTGTCTTGTTACCTGTCTGCTCTGACTTCTGATGTCTAACCTGTTTGCCCTTCTGAATGAGGATTACACCTCTTTCCTAAGGTCCTCCTTGTTATTTATCTTCTTTAGAACTATAGATTTATCTTCTTTAGAACTATAGATTTTTATAGTATGTTTAACCTATATTATATGCCTAATATCCACTTATAGAGACTCATAGTAAAATGTTGCGCAGAGTACAGGAAATCTTATGGAAAAAGAAGATAGAAAAACCTAGCGGGAACAGGAGCTCCACAAGGAGACCAACAGAGCTGAAAAATCTGGGCTCAGCGGGTCCTGCAGAAACTGTTGAATCTAACAAGGACCATGAATAGAGAGGACCTAAGCCATCTCCAAAGATGTAGCCCACGGGCAGCTCAGTCCCCATGTGGGCTCCCTAGTAAAGAAAGCTAGCAGGGGCAGTCTCTGACATGGACTCAGTGGCCGGCTCTTTGATCACCTCCCCATGGTAAGGTGGCCTAAGTAGGCCACAGAGAAAGAGGATCCCGCAGTCTTGATGAAATCTGATAGGTTAGAGTCAGATAGTAGGGGAGGAAGAACTCTCCTATCAGTGGACTAGCAGAAGGACATACGGGAAAAAGAGGGAGGGTAAGTGGGCCCAGAAATGAGAGACGGGAATAAAGTTGGCATACAAAGTGAATAATTTGTAATAAATAATAATAATAAAGAAAAAATGAAGAAATTGTAATATATATAAATACCCTTTTTAAAAGGTGTCCATATGGAAAATAAACTAAAAATTTAAAAGAAAATACATACAATGGTGTTTCGTTGATACTTGTGAAACTTTGGACATTTTGTTCTTCGGTCTTGTAATCCTCTACAGTAGGTTACTTTGAGAACATCATTTGTTCCTCCTAAAAAGTGTAAATAGTTAGGATTTTTTTATTGTTTAAAACTAGAGTTCCGTTTAAGATTTTTATTTATGTTTAATTAGTTTTGGTTTTTTACTGTTTGAGAATTTTATCTATATATGAAATATACACATAGATATGTATGTGTTTGTGTGTATGTGTGTTGGTTAAATCCTTCCTCCAATTCATTCCATGTTAAGTTTTTCCATACCCCCTATGATTTTACTTCTTATTTATTTATTTTTTTAAAGATAGGATCTTCCTATGTTGTCCTGGTTGGCCTGGAACGTTCTATGTTCTATGTAAGCAGGCTGCCCTTGAATTTACATAGATTCTCCTGACTTTGTTTTGTAGTTCTGTGATTAAACACAAGTTTTTTTTTTAAAAAAAACTTTTATTAAAAGTTTTAAAAAAACTTTTTAAAACATTTTTTAAAAAAAATCAAAATGTAAATATATATCACTTTTTTCTTCTTTCCTACTTCCTACCCTTCCCATGTCCGACTTATGCCTCTCTCCTAAATCTGCAGATTCATTTTACTGCTGTGGTTACATATGCATATAAATAAACAATTATAAAATATAACCTGCTGAGTCTGTTCAGTGTTATCTACATGTGTATGGTTCTAGGGATGACTGCTAGATATTGGATTGCCAATTGGGGATTCATTCCTGGGTAAGATTAATTCTTCTCCTTTCTCTTTAATTGTTAATTGCCTGAAGTTCTTCATCTAGGGGTAGGACTCTGTAAGTTTGCCCCATATACATTGATAAGGGAAATTATACTTATTGAAGATTCTTTGATATTGTTTTTGGCCTTTTCCCAGTGCAAGAATGTTGTTTTTATATGCAAACATGCTGATAAACACAAACCATATGTAGTCTTCTGACACTTGCCTGTTGCTGACCTTTTTCTTTTTCTTAATTGTTTTCTGCTTTCATCTATGAAACTTTATAAAACCATGCGATTGACGTTACATAAAATATTACATTTAGAACAAAAATACTGAAAATTTTTCCTTTGAGTCAATATTCAGTGATACCATAACTCTTCTTTCAGGCTCTTGCATTTTAACATGTTTGCCAACTTGGAACACTATAAGTTAAATAAGCAAGTTTAGTTTTTTTCCATATATACAGGACAAAGGAAATTCCTCATTGCTACACAGATATAACTTCTTAGGATATTTTTGTCTGTAAGTATTTGATTTTTGCCTTGATAATGTGGTAATGGACTAGATTCTGTGTGTTCAGATACATGTATTTAATTTGGATAGATGGAAAGAGAGCTTAACCGATGGTTTGGAAGCGGAAGTGTTTATGAAACATAAAAAATATGCTTTTAATGCCTTATAATTCTTGGCAAGATTTATAGAAAAACTCTCATTTTTAAAAATAACCGATATACTGAGGTATAATTCAAATAATAAAACACAACATTTGAAATATGTAACTGGATATTTTTAGTATGTTTAAGTTATGTAAATAATCAACAGCCACCTAATTTCAGAAAACTCTAGAAATGAATGACTGGAATCATCCATATACAACCAGTCACTCATTTTTAATTCATTCTTTATTTTTGAAAAATAATGCAATATTTTCATTCATGACCCCAATTTCTCCCTCCAATTAACTTACATGTCCACAATATGTCTCCCTCTCAACTTCATATATTTTTGATATAACTCATAAGGTTCAGTTAGTACTGTTCATACAAACACAGGTACAGCATCATCCACTGAAATATGAAAAACGTACCAATAAACATATCCTCAATAAAGTGTGATTCTCCCTCCCTCAGCAGCTACCTACTGCCAATATCCCCTCAGTTAGGTGTGGGGCAAAGCAATTATCTACATTTATTCTGGGTTTTTGGCTGACTTGGTCTTATATATGTTTTATGCCGGTAACCATTGCTGATGGGATTTTATGATTGTAATTGCCACGTTGTATCCAGAACACAGCAATTTATAGCACACCTCTCCATCCTCCAGTTCTTACACTCTTATTTCTACTTTCTCTTCAGAGATATTCCTTGATCCTTGGAGGTGAAGCATGAGCACTCAGTCTCTTACTCTTAGTATTTTATCCAGTTATGCCCCTCTCTATTGGCTGATGCCCACTGCTAAGAGAAGTTGCTCTGACATGTAACCTTTCATTCTCCATTTTCCCATAGCCCTTATCAAATGTTAATCTACTTCCTGCATGTATGAAGTTAACTATGTGTATATTCTTACAAATGTAATTATATACATGATTTATACACATACATAATCTTTATGATTTCACTTAACATGCTCTTTATGCCCCACCCATGTTGGGAAACGTATTTCAATTTTATATTCAATATGAATCAATAACTCCTTTTAGATGCTAAATAACACTTTTTATCATCTGATGGCCAACATTAAATAATAGTCTGCTTTGTGAATATACCACATTTTGCCTGTGTTACATACAATGAAATACTTGTGAATACACATTCAGTGTATATTTACCTACTTAGCAATAATACATTTAATGATTTGTCTTTCATCTTTCACACTTGAATTTACTTAGGGTGAACTGTAGCCAGAACGTTATACTATGGAACACCAAAACTTGACATTTCAGCTCCATGGGGCCATTAAATCTTGTACCTACAGCACGCACTCATTTGTCTTTTTATGAACATTTTATTAATGTTGAGAATTAAAATGATACTTTGTGTTTTGGAGCACATGCTCATAATTTTCACGAAAAAGAATTAGTTATGAACATTGGGAGTACTGTGTAACATTTCTATATCTACATATAATGTTCAATATTCAAATACAAGCTATTTCCATCTTCCCAGTCTCTCATAGCTGAAAGGGCCTGAAGCTATCTACATATGAAAAAAATCTGCAGTCCTTGTATTTATGTGTCTGCCTTATTTGTATTAATATGATGACCTATCCAACTTGTTACAAAATGGTTTCATACCATTTATAGTTGAATAATACTCTTTGTGCATATAATTTATCTTTCCTTTATAACTCTTGTGTTCAAAATCACTTAGGTTGGTTCCACATATTAACTACTGTGGCTGACGAGGCAATAAACATAGGTATACAGATATCTCTTTGACACAGTGATTTCATTTCCTAAAACAAATAAAACAAAACAAAAAAAAAACTTAGTAGTGAAATCACTGGAACATACGGAAATTGTCTTATTTTCTCATTTAGCTCTCTTCCTCGTTTCTCCTGTCCCTTCTTCCCTATCTTCTTTCTTTTGATTTGGGGATTAGAACTTGTAAATGAAGTGAAGCAAGTACACAACAAGGACATTTGCTCAACCATGTTCGTAGCAGTTTTATATGTAATAGCCAGAACCTGGAAATAACCCAGATGTCCCTCAGTGAAGGAATGGATACAGAAACTGTGGTACATTTACACAATGGAATACTACTCAGCAATTGAAAACAAGGAAATCATGAAATTTGAGGCAAATGGTAGGCGCTAGAAAAGACCATCCTGAGTGAGGTATTCCAAAAGCAGAAAGACACACACCGTATATACAAAGTTATAAGTGGATATTAGGCATATAGTATAGGATAAACATACCAAAATCTATATACCTAAAGAAGCTAAGCAAGAAGGAGGCCCCTGGGTAAGATGATCAATCCTAATGCAGAAAAACAAACAGGATGGACAATGGAAGATGGAGAAAACAGAAAACAGTATAGGAGCCTACACAGAGGGCCTCTGAAAGACTCTACCCTGCAGGGTATCAAAGCTGATGCTGAGACTCATAACCAAACTTTGGGCAGAGTGCAGAGAATCTGATGAAAGACAGGGGAGATAGTAAGACCTTGAGAGGACAGAAGCTCCACAAGAAGAACAACAAAACCAAGAAATCTGGGCCCAGGGGTCTTTTCTGAGACTGATACTCCAACCACAGACCATTCATGAATATAACCTAGAACCCCTGCTCAGATGTAGCCCATGGTAGCTCAGTGTCCAAATAGATACCCTAGTAAGGGGAACAGGGACTGTCTCTGACATGAACTCAGTGGCTGGCTGTTTGATCACCTCACCCTGAGGAGAGAGCAACCTTGCGAGGCCACAGAGGAAGACAATGCAGCCAGCCCTGATGAGACCTGATAAGCTAAGATCAGATGGAAGGGAAAAAGACCTCCCCTATCAGTGGACTTGGAGAGGGCCATGGGAGGGAGGGTAGGGTTGGGAGGGAATGAGGGAGAGGGCTACAGCTGGGATACAAAGTGAATAAACTGTAATAAATATAAAAATAAAAATTCAATAACAAAAAATAATCAGAAAAGGAGTGTTGAAAGACTATAAAAAGAGTCTGAATTCTTTCTATACCATTTACTGCCTCTGTGACTTTCAATAGATTAATTTGTTTTTCTGAGCATCACATATTTGTCATATATATGTATTAACTAAATACATATATTAATCAAACATATTTTAACCTAAAATGGTAACATTAATATTGAAACAAACACTAGATATGCAAATGTACAAGTAAATAATGTGATACAATCTAATTTCTCATTATGAAATTATAAAACTCCAGCCTTCTGTCCACTTAGTATCATTTTTTTCAATTTTTTTCTTGTATTTTACTTAACTAAGCATGATTGAACTGCTAGATCCAAATTTAGTTCATTTCAACCGAAATGTTGGCTTCTATTTTGTGCTAGATAAGATGTTAAATTTCCAAAATATGAATAACAATTCTTATCTCCTATTTCTAACAGTTTAAGAGAATAATCAAAATTGTCCATGCAGTCTGGTGACTGCTTTGGTACATCCAGTGTGCTATATGTGAGCATTACACAGTCGTGGAAGAATGGCTAAAGAGAAAAATGATTCAGGGACAACTTCTTGAAGCACATTTTTCAAAGAACAAATAATTATTCCCTTAAATATGGAGTTTCAGAAAAGCAGAAACCCTTTACCCTTAAACACAAAGCTGTTCACTGGTCACAGACAGCACATCAACCTCTCTCATAAGCACATTCAGCATCTCTTCTAATATAATCTACTAAGCAAAGGTCTTATTGGACTCATTCTGCAGAATAAGCATATCCATTGCTGTTTCATAGAATGATTTAAATCTAGAATGTTGAAGATTTGCATTATAGAATTTGGCAGTTTTTTTTTTTCAGGAAAATAGCTTATGTGGAAATAGAAGGGGTTTTAAAATGCAAATTCTTGGGGCAGAAGTGATGACTCAGTGGTCAAGAGCCCTTGTTGCTCTTCCAAAGAACAGAGTTTGGTTCTTAGCACCCATGTCATAAGTCAAGCTTCAAGAGATTTGATGCCTTCTTTGACCTCAATGAGCACTCACATGAATGCTCACACACGTATGCACGCACAAAGTAAATTAAAATAGTACAAATACTTATCTCACCACCAATGTTTTACATCAAAATATTTAGAAATGAGACCCAGGTAATTGTTTGTAAGCACTCTCGAATTCAAATGCATAATGAGTGTTAAAAAAAGACTTTGAATAGATGAACAGCTTTCCCATCGCATGGTGTTTTCATTGTGGCGCAGTAACAAATTTGAATGCATCATTTCATTTTTCTTTTCTTTAATTTCCCTGTCTGCATTATAAAATGATCTCCAAGGTGTTACATTCTCATACCATGGCTTTCTCTCTAGGCAATGTTTTTGCTGCTCATTTACTGCAGTCACATTTTGGCATTTTGATAGCCATATTGTTTATTTTATCCAAGCACATGGTTATTCTCAAGTTGATATCTACTCTGAAGAAAATTAATGTTCTCAAGAAAAACGTTTGGCCAAAGCCAATATTTGAAGACATATGTGATTAAATCAAATATAATATCACTTCAGAGAATATTATTTATGTAATGAGAAAATCCAGATTGTGATGTATTGGAAGAAGTTATTCTCCAAGGGGCTGTGCACAATAGATTGAAAAGAGTTAGAACATCCAGATTTCTTGCTTATTTAGAACATAGTCTATAGGGAATTTAATCTTCTCTCGTGAAGAGAAGACATGCTTTATGACTATATTTCTGGAGAAGTGAACTGATTGGGAGGACTTTCTTATTTGTGTCAACTTTAGATATTCATCTTCTAAAATATAACCCAAATAGAAGCACATATAATGATACTGCTTTCAGTTTTGTAACAATAATTACTGCTGTTAACAATATTTGTTGTGAAGAAATTAAAATTATTTTTAAAGTAGTTCTATAGTCTACAAAGTTCATTGGGACTAAAGATACAATCATCTGTGCTACAAGTCTTTGGAATCATCTGATCATCTCCTGAGCATTCTCAAGGAAAGGATATAATTGTATAATTGTGTCAGATAACTTGCAGTTGTTTCAGTCTGGGGTCAATTAGCAATGCTGGTTATAGAGTATCATACAACTATGTAGGAATAAATCAGGGTTTGGGAAAATGGCATGAGTGGGAAGAAAGCAGAACTCAGAACAGACAAACAAATGTACTAACAGGAGAAATAAAGTCCAAGACAGGTGAAGATGGGGAATACTGTCTTCTCAGAGATCTCATACTTTTCCAGATGCAGATAAATCAGTTCCAAGATAGAGATATTGGCTTGTGGAGCACAAATGACTGGTTTAGGTACTGGAAGTCATGGAGAGGTTACAAGTAAGTGGTTTCAAGACAGAAACAGTGACTTAAGGAACACAAATGACTGTTTAGGAACTCACGGAGAGGTTGCAAGTCCATGAAAATGTGATTAAATGACAGTCATTTCTTTCTGCCAATACCCCCTCCAAATTCAAATCTGTATATCTTAGTATAAGTATATGCAGAACACGTATCTATATATTCATTCTTGAGGAATAAGCATGACCTTTGCGATGGCATTCAAATCTCAGAAAAACAACTGTGGCCTAAAGAAAGCACTTTGTTTCTTGAAACATTACTTTCTCGGTTGTGAAATAAAAACAAAGCACTAATCTAGTGGTGTTATTGGAAAGATTAAATGATAATACATGAAATTGTCCAGAATAAATCTTAGTGTATCATGTATACTCAATTGACAATTGTTTTTGGTTTGTACATTAAGTTCATTTACTTTTATACCCATTCCTCAGTTACTGGGGGGATCCCTGAATAATAATATTTTATAAATAATAATTTTTAAATAAAATTGATAACTATGCTGATTCGCTCTGCATGAGCTACACACTTTTGAAATTTCATGGTAATATAGTTAGGGTAATAATTTTTATCTTTCAGGGGAATGTGTCTTGAAAGCCATTTAAATTTTGTACCAAATTAGTTAATGTTTAGAATTTTCACTGTGGCTAGAAAACTTTTCTGTATAGTTTAAAGGAAAATAAGAGGTACTAATTGTTTTGCTGGGTCTTTATAATTTAGGACCCTTTCTGCCATCACTTTTACTGTTGGATAAGAAATATCACACCTGTTGTTTTTCTGCACATCTTCTGACAGTGCTCAATAGTAATGTGTACATATTTTGGAAGGTAAATTAATATGGAGAATAAAATGGAGATGTACATCATTATTTGCAGTTAGCATAGTACAAGAGGAGCATTCACAGCGTAAAACAAACATAACTGGAAATATATTGTGGTTTTTTCCCTAAGGGTCAATTGAGGGCTTTGGAGCAGAAAATCATTTTCTTCTGTGTGTGTCTTTTCTTCATAGAAAATAAGTGTTCAAAATAAATATATTTTGTGAGCCATCACGTGAAGGCTCTTGTCACCACACCTGACATGACAACCTGTTTCCAATCTCTGAGAACCCTAGAGTAGGAGAGAACTACCCCCGACACATTGTTCTCTGACCTACACACAAACTGTGACACACAACCACACCTACAATGATGATGATGATGATGAAAATAAAGTGTGCAGTGCATACTTGAACAAATAGTGACCATGTCTAATAATCTTGTGCTAAGAAATATAAATATGTGAATAGTTACATAATGGATTCCACAGTTTGAAGCCCTACTTGATGACTAAAATTAATAGACTTTTAACATACATTAAAATACAGGTCTGGTTCATATATCTTCAATACCACCTTTATTCCTAAGGCTCAGGGGGCATGATAGAAGAAGAATAAAAAGATCAATAATAGCTAGAGGACCTGAATATTTTCTGAGAGATTCTAACTTTCAGATATACCTAACCAAGACATGAACACTGAAAACATCAGTTGGTATGCCAACATGGATGAAAAATTACACACGATTCAATGCCTAAATGAAGAGCTACAGGCATTTAATGACTACTGAAAGAGAGGGAGAATCCATCTTTCCCAAGGATGAAGCCCATAATTGGTTATTCAATACCAACTGGCCACCTATGAAAACACATCGGCAGTAACTGGACACAGTGGGTTGTATTTATATATAAATTTTATAGTTATATAACAGTAATCATTGAAGGAAAAAAGGTCATGAATAGGAAAGGGAGTTAAGACTGGCACAAGAAGATCTAGAGGGAATAGAGAAATGCTATAAATATGGTACAGATATATGAAACTAAATTTTTGAAAAAGAATATGTATACATAAATGCTACCTTAAGGAAAAAAGTATGGGTATTGGCAATATAGGTAAGTTGCACCTGCTCTAAGAAATGCAAAACAAACTATTTGGAATATTTCTTGAATACATTTGAACTCAAGTCATGAGTATCTGGCATTTATACTCTGAAGAAAGACAAAAAATAACATCTAGTGCTAGCCTTCTTAGCATCTGTTCTTAAAAGACAGTATCTCTGAGCCTCAATACCCTTGTTTTATTAAGTTCTGGCTGTTACGACAAAGTTCAACAGATTGTGTGGATCATATATACCATAATTTACTTTTCATAGCTTTGGCATCATAGTCAGGTTCAAATGGGGATGTTTTCCCTAGTTACAGGACTCATTCTTTCTCCTTAATGGCAAAAGAACAAGGAGCCTCTTTAAGGTCTTTAATTTAAGAACCAGATTCCTGAGAGTTCTGAAGGTTATCTCACAATGCTGTCACTTTGAGGATTTCATTAGATGAATTATAACAGGATGCAAAAATCCAGTCCATAACACAGGAATTCCCACTAACTAATCCTTAAGTCTCCTGTTAGCAATCTTAGCAATCCTATAATTGCTTAATTCTATATTATGTGAAAGCAATAGGATAATCCTATAACTATGAAAATGCTATGTGTTTATAAGTTTTAAAATGAAAGGTTTGTGTTAAAGACTGTTGAACATGGACATTCTTGAATTCATTATTTTAGAGGGAAAGCCTTTGACTCTTCCCCATTGAGTAGATTAGTTTAGATTTATCATAGAGAATCTTTATGCTGTGAAATATTCTTTCTAAACATAATTTTTGAGAGTTTTTAACATATGCGGATTTGTAATCTTGTCAGCTCTTTTCCATATTTCTTATTAATACAGTTATGTATTTATTCCTCATCCAGAAAGAAAGGAATACATTTATTTTTATAATAGCAAATATTTTTTATGTTCTGTTGGAAATACCATGATAGTCTACCTACAGAAATTAAATCAGAAAAAGAAATAAAAGCCATCTAAATAGGAAAGAAATCACTGAAATTACATGTTTGCTGATAAGATAATCTCCCCCTCAAAAAGGTTAGAATTGATTTTTTTGAACCAAAGAGTGCAAAGTCAACAATAAAGATCAGCAGAATTTTCATAACCTAATGACAAACTACTTGTGAAAGACATTAACAAATAATTATATGTATGACACTGTCAAAAATTAAAATATTTTGGAATAAATGTAATCAGAGACATGAGAGACATATATCATGTAGAATATAAAAATTGATGAAAGATATTACAGGTAAATGTAAAGATATCTTTTGTTCATGAATTTGAAAAATAATATTTATAAATCAGTTTAAAAATACTCACAACAATTTGAAATTTCAAATCATTCCCTATAAAATTATTTTTATTTTTCAAAGAAATAGATTAAAAAATACCCCAAATTTTATAGGAACAAAGACTAAATAAAGTAAAAAAAAGGAGAAAAAACACTAAATAAAGTAATGTTGATTCACTGACGATATAACACTATGATAATTTAAATAAATTACAATATTGAAATCAAATTGCATTGTACTATCATAAAAGCAAGCACATACACTGGTGGGGCAGAATGAATCCAAACAATGAATCCATACCATCTACATCCAGATGATTTTTAAACTTTTTAAATTTAGATTATAATATGATTAAAATTCTCCCTTCCCTTTCCTCCCTCCAAACACTCCTATTTCTCCTCCTTTCTTTTTTTCAAATCCATAGCTTCCCTTTTCATTAACTGTTGTGATATGTATGAATGTATGTATATTTATATATGTGTGTGTGTATGCATATATTTATATATTTGTAAGTATATACATACACACACAAACACACACATTCTTCAGCATGTGATTACAGTTGTATGAAGGTACTAACATATTTTGGAGAAAAAAACAACCTCTTAAAAAATAATGATGTGAAAAATGAATATCCACATGCAGAAGATTGAAACCTAAAGGTTATCACTTATTCTTGTTACAAAGGAAACTCAAAATGCAACAAAGGGCAAAAATTCCTCAACTATTAAAAAATAAACATGTGAGGAACATTACAAACTATTGGTAAAAGTGCTTATTTTTCTGGAAAACCCTCCAAAAGCATGGGAATCAAAGTAAATAATAGTTTTTAAAAACCTAAATGGAACCTCATGAAACTGAACATCTTCTATAAAGAAACAGACACTGTAGTCAGAAGAATACGACAGCTTACAGACTGGAAAAGGATCTTCAACAACCCTATATCTGACAGAAGGCTAATATCCATAATATATGAAGAATTGAGGAAGGTGAAAAAAAAACACAAGTAAAGTAAACCAATTAAAATATGTGGTACAGAGCTAAACAGAGAATTCTCTGTAGAGGAATATAAAATGGCAGAGAAACACTTAAAGAAATACTGAATGTCCTTAATCATCATGGAAGTGCAAATCAAAATAACCCTGATATTTCACCTTACACCCATCAGAATGGCTAAGATCAAAAACTCAACTGACAATACATGCTAGAAGGGATATGTAGAAAAGGAACCCTCCTCCATTGCTGGTAGGAATGTAAACTTGTACAACCACTTTAGAAATCAATCTGGCTCAGTTACAAATACCACTTCCTCAAGATCTAGCTATATCATTCCTAAGCATATATCCAAAATATGCTCAAGTACACAGGAAGGACTTTCGCTCAGCCATGTTCATAGCAGGTTTATTTGCAATAGCCAGAACCTGGAAACAACCCAAATGTCCCTCAACAGAGAACTGGATACAGAAATTGTGGTACTTTTACACAATGGAAAACTACTCAGCAATTGAAAACACGGAAATCATGAAATCTGCAGGCAAATGGATGGAACTAAAAAAGAACATTCTGAGTGAGGAACTCAGAAACAGAAAGACACACACAGTATATACTCACTTATAAGTGGATACTAAACCTATAAGATAGGATATACCTAAGAAATCTGTACACCTAAAGAAGCTGAGCTAAAAGGAGGACCCTGGGTAAAATGATCAATCCTAACTCAAAAAGGCTAACAGGAGGGACATTGGAGGAAGGAGAAAACAGGAAACAGGATTGGAATCTACCACAGAGTGCTGGAGACAAGCCCTGAGAAACTTCCCTCACCCATCCCTGAGTAAGAAGGTTCTATTATGGGCCTTTCCACCCTTGCCCCTCCCTGAGTAAGAAGGTTCTATTATGGGCCTTTCCACCCTTGCCCCTCCCTGAGTAAGAAGGTTCTATTATGGGCCTTTCTACCCTCGCTCCTCCCTCACCCCGCTTTCAATGGAGAGTTTTGCCGCAGGGGATGGCCAGTAGTCCTACCCTCTGTCAAAAATTTGTAGCCCAGGCAATAGATCCCTTTCGGCTTAAATATCCTTATTTATATATCATTCATCACATAGATGATATTTTATTAACAGGACCAGAGACAACAAAATTACATGAGGTGGGACAAGAGTTAATCCTTACACTCCAAAAATTCGGACTACAAATAGCCCCAGAAAAGGTTCAGGTCCATCCTCCCCACCTTTTCCTTGGGTTTGAATTGCACCCCGGTGGAATTCTATCTCAAAAAATCCAGTTAAGAAAAGACTCTTTAAAAACACTTAATGATTT
>CM053742.1:46411782-46429210 GCA_028658305.1 Pachyuromys duprasi
GAAAGAATCAGTATAACAAAGTATCAAAGCAGAGATTAAGACTCACAATTAAGCCTTTGGCAGAGGGCGGGAAGTAAAAATAAAAATAGGGGAAGTTAGTAAGACTTGGGGAGAACAAGAGCTCCACAAAGACCAAACTGAGCAGGGCACAGGGTTCTTATATGAGACAGTTTCTCCAACCAAGGACCATATATGGATATGGCCTAGAACCCCTGCTCAGATGTGGTCCATGATAACTCATTGTCGAACTGAAGACCCTAGTAACTGAAACAGGGACTATTTCAGTCTTGAACTTGATGGCTGGCTCTTTGACCCTCCCCCATACTCGCCAGGGAGTAACTGCCTGGCTAGATCCCAGGGTAGGACCTTGCAGCCAGCCCTGAGGAGACAAGATGATCAGATGGAAGGGGAGGAAATCCTCCCCTGTTGGTGGACTTGGAGGGGGTGGGGAGGAGATGAGGGAGGGTAGGGGAGGGTGGGAGGGAATGAGGGAGGGGGCTACGCATGGGATGCAAAAAACCTAACCTGTGATTGATATAAAAATAAATAAATTTATATTTAAAAAAGCAACAAATCAAGTAATCCAATTGAAAAACGGGGTTTGGAACTAAACAGAGAACTCTCTGTAGATAACTGTAGAATGGCAGAAAAACACTTAAAGAAATGCTCAACATCCTTAGCCATCAGGGAGATGCTAATCAAAACGACCCTGAGATTTCACCTTACCCCTGTCAGAATGGCTAAGATCAAAAGCTCTAGTGGCAACACATGCTGGACAGGATGTGGAGAAAGAGGAACCCTCCTCCATTGTTGGTGGGAATGTAAACTGGTACGAACACTCTGGAAATCAATTTGGCGTTTTCTTAGACAATTAAGAGTAGTGATTCCTCAAGATCCAACTATACCACTCCTAGGCATATATCCAAAAGATGCTCAAGTACACAACAAGGACATTTGTTCAACTATGTTCGTATCTGCTTTATTAGTAATAGCCAGAACTTGGAAACAACCCAGATGTCCCTCAGTTGAGGAATGGATACAGAAATTGTGGTACTTTTACACAATGGAATACTACTCAGCAATTAAAATGAGGAAATCATGAAATTTGCAGGCCAATTGTGGGACTTGGAAATGATCATCCTGAGTGAGGTATCCCAAGAGCAGAATGATGCACCTGGTATATACACACTTATATAGACCTATAAGATAAGATAAACATACTGAAATCTATATACTTAAAGAAGATAAACAAGAAAGAGGACCTGGGGTAAGATAATTAATCCTCACTTAGAAAGTCAAATGGGATGGACATTGGATGTGGGAGAAAACAAGTAGCAAGACAACAGCCTACCACAGAGGGCCTCGGAAATACTCTACCTAGCAGGGTATCAAAGCAAATATTAAGAAACATAACCAATCCTTTGGCAGAGTGCAGGGAATCATATGAAAGAAGGGGGAGTCAGTATGACTTGGAGAGGACAGGAGCTCTGCAAGGACCAAATATATCAGGGCACAGGAGAGTTTTATGAGACTGTCTCTCCAACCAAGAACCATGTATGGTTACATGTATGGTTACAACCTAGATCCCCTGCTTGAATGTAGTAAATGGTAGCTCAATATCCATGTGGGTACACTAATAAGGGGAACAGGGACTATTTTGGACATGAAATCAATGGCTGGCTCTTCAACCTCCCTGCCCCCTGAGGGAAGAGTAGCCTTCCTAGGCCCCAGAAGAGGACATTGCAGCCATTCCTGAAGTGACCTGATAAGCTAGAGTTAGATGGAAGGGGAGGAGGTCCTTCCCTATCAGTGGACTTGGAAAGGGGAAGGGAGGAGATGACGGAGAGAAGGGAGGATAGGGAGGGAATGCGGGAGGGGGCTATGGCTGGGATACAAAGTACATAACCTGTGATTAATATAAAATAAGAATGTGTGTGTGTGTGCAGTTGGCCTAGGTCCAATTCATGCATGCTTTTTGGTTGGTGCTTCAGCCTCTGTAAGCTACTATGGGGCTAGGTATGTTGACATTGTTGGTCCTTCTTTAGAGGTTCTTGTCCCCTTCAGGACCTCCTATATTTCCCCATACTCCTCCAAAAGACTCCCCTAAGTTTGTCTAATGATTGGCTGAGTGTTGCACCATTTGTTTCCTTCTGCTGCTTGGTGGAGCCTCTCAGAAGCCAGTTACTCTAGGCTCCTGTCTTCAAGCATAGCAGGGTATCATTAATAGTGTCAGGAGTTGGCTTTCTTCGATGGGTTGGGTCCCAGGTTGGGCCATTCATTGGTTGGCCATTCTTTCTTTCTAAGCCGCATCTTTCTCCCTGCACATCCTGTAGACAGGGTAGATTTGGGGTCAAAGGTTTTGTGGGTGGGTTGGTGATCCCCTCCTCCAGTGGAAGTCCTACTGCACTAGGAAGTGGCCCCTCCATGTCCCTTGCAGCTAGAAGTCTTAGCTAGAGTCACCCCCATATACCCTCAGGCATGTACTCTGTTGTAGGTTTTCAGATGTTCTGCCTTGCTTTGTTTCTTTTGTCTCTCCCTGCCCTCTCAACTCCCATCCCTGCTCTCCCCATATCTGATCTCCAACCTCAATATCCTCCCCACACCCTCTCCCATCTAGTTCCCTCTCTCCATCCACTTTCGATATTCATTCTATTTCTCCTTCTGAGTGGGATTCAAGTATCTGCCTTTGGGCCTCTGCTTGTTACTTAGCTTCTTTGGATCTGTGGATTGTGGTATGGTTATCCTGTATTATATGGCTACTATTCACTCATAAATGAGTATAAAACATGTGTGTCTTTCTTTGCAAATGTACAATATATTAATTGAAGTCATTATATTCAACAGATTTCTTAAATTTATTGCTCCTGTCTAAGTGAAATTTGGGGTTCTTCAGATAGTGCTTATTTTTATGCAGCACTCTGGGAAACATTTCTTTTCCTTTTCTTTAGTTTGATATTTATTTAGGCTCCAAATACAAATGAGAACATATATTTATGTTCCTGTGACTGATAATTTTTCACCTTAACATAGTCCTTCAGGTTTATCCATCCTGTTTAAAATAATATAACCTCATTAAAATATATAGAAAGGTTTGCCAAGGTTCTTTATCCTTTCTTCTGTTGGTATGCAATTAAAATAAATTCCAATGTTTGACCCTCTAGAATGTTGCAATGGGTAATAGAGTGCAGATATTATTTTAATATGTGGATTTCTTACTTTTCACTCACAGGATTAGCGGGTCATATGATGGTTCAAACTTGTTTTAACCTTCCATACTGTTTCCAAGCTATTTCCAAGATGCTCACATGAATTATACACTCACTGAGAGTCTGCCAAGAGACAGGGCTCCCTTTTCTTCATAACCACAGCACTTTTTTATCTTTTGTATTTTTGATCTGATATGTCATTTTGTTTCTTATTAGCTCTTCCCTGATTAAAATGAGAAACATTCTTTCTTATTTGTTGTGTATTTGTCTCCCTTCAAAAATGTTTGTCCAGAACTATTGTCCATGTATAATGGAGTACATTGTTTCTCCTTTATTAAAAAACATTTCATAGTATCTTTGTGAATTTATTATAAATCCACACGTATTACTGTGCAATCATATTTTTTGCAATCATATTTAATATAACTTATTTTAACTGATATTAAACATTAAAATCATAACTATTTATGAACTAATATGTAGTTGTCATATGTCTGCATGTTTTTGCAATGTTTAGAGTAGGGCAAGCAAATGTATAATCTTAAAAAAATTTGTCATTACTTTATGTGGAAAAGTTTCCAAAATCATTTTTATGAAGTGTCCAATATGTAATTACTATTCAATCACCCTACTATGTAATATCCACCAAAACATTCACTCCCTATCTAACTATAACTTAACACCTATTGCTCAACCTCTCTGGACCTATTCCCTTATTATCTTCTGCCTCAACTAGCCGTTATTTCATGTTGTATCTTTATGGTATAATCTTAAATTTTTTTCACAGATAATACATAAATTCATGTGACATTTATTTTACAGTGTCTTATTTATTTTACCTTACAGACTGGCTTTAAATTCTACCTCTGTTGTCACAAATAATGGGACTTCAATCTTTTTAAGGCTGAATAATATGCCCTTGAGCATATATATATATGTGTGTGTGTATATATATATATATATATATATATGTGTGTGTGTGTGTGTGTGTGTGTGTTTAAAATATTCCTTCATCAATTGACTGAAACAAGATTTGTTTGGATTTATTTGCTTTTATAGATAGTCCTGAAAGAAATAGAAGAAATGCTTTGCATGCTTATCTCATTTCACTTAGTTATGTAGCCAACAATGAAAGTTTTGGATCATGTGGTACTTCTCTATCTTTTGATATTTTGAAAACCTCCATTTTGTTTTTCACGTCATTGTAGTTGTTCACTAATGTTCACTAAAAATATTCAGTGTTTGCCTTTTCTCCATATTCTTGTCAGCACCTCTTATCTTTTTTATAGTAGGCATACAAAATAGAGCAAAGTGATATCTTCCTGTAGTTGTGACTTCATTTCCCTGGTGATTGTTGATGCTGCACATTTTTTCATACTTCCAATTTTTATCTATATTTCTTTCTTTCTCTCTTTCTTTCTTCTTTTTTTTTGGGGGGGGAGGACTGGCTCTCATGAAGCTCCAGCTGACTTCAAACTCCTCAAGTAAGTGAAAATGGGTTTTGATACTCCTCCCTTCACATTCTAGGTGCTTTGGTAACAAACATGGATCACCAGGCCTACCTTTTCAAACCTAGGGTGAGGGTTAAGCAGGTGCTCTACTATCGAAATTACATCCTCAGATGTGTATGTTGTCATTTGAGGGACTCTATTTAAATTATGCTTTCCACTTCTTTGTGTGTGTGTGTGTGTGTGTGTGTGTGTGTACATGTGTATCTTGGTATGAATGCATGTCTATATAGGAATGCACAAGCACGTGTGAGTATGTGGATATGGAGACCAAAGATTGTCATTGGGTAATTTCTTTTTTTTTAAGTTCTTCTTTTTAAATTTATTTTTATTTTTATTAATTACAGTTTATTCACTTTGTATCCCCCCTGTAGCTCCCTCCCTTCTCCCCTCCAAATCCCACCCTTGCTCCCTCTTTCCCACCCTTGCCACTCACCAAATCCACTGATAAGGGAGGTCCTCCTCCCCTTCCTTCTGATCCTAGTCTATCAGGACTCATCAGGACTGGCTGCATTGTGTTCCTCTGTGGCCTGGTAAGGCTGCTCCCCCCTCAGGGAGAAGTGATCAAAGAGCAGGCCACTCAGTTCCTGTCAGAGACAGTCCTGGTCCCTGGGAAATTTCTTAATTGTTTTCAATTTTATTGTTTTTGAAACAGGGTTTCTTATTGAAGCTGGAGCTCACCAACTTAGTTACAGTGGCTGGACAGCAAGTTCCAAGCACTCTCTTATCTCCAACTACCTAGAGCTGGACTTTCAGATCTCAATGACCACACTGGTCTTTCACCAGTGTTGAGTATCTAAACATGAGACCTTATGCTTGCATTGTTTTTCTTTGATTTCAGTTAATGGAAATAGAAAGGCCCATATTTAATTTAGGCAACAAACCTCAGTGTCCAAGATACAGGGAAGTCCTAAGGAAAAAACATCTTGTGTTTTGTTTGCTTGCTGTCACTCTGCTACTGTTGAGCTCTAATCTATGCTGCTTCTTACTGCTGCTACTGGTACTTTCACTAGCACCCTTTGCTGATATCAGAACCCAGCTTCCTGATCCTCCTAATGTTGACTGAAATGTGAATGCATCTGGGCCTTTAGTGCCACGTTGAGACTGCTGAGTAATTAAGTTTTATGGATGGAGAAGCTTCCTCAACCTTTCTAGAATGCACAAAGCCATTCACCTAATTCATTAAGATATACAGAAAACTGCTCACAAAAGCACTACTTTAGTACAATCAAATGGGATTCAACCCATAAGTGCATGGATTATTCACCATACATTACCAATGCTGCATCACATAATCCAACTAATCAATCTTTTTTTAACGTTTTATTTATTCTTTTCTCATATATTACAACCCAATCACAGTTTCCTTTCCCTCCTCCCCTCCCTGTTTTTCCCTGCCCCCCACCTCCTTCCTAACCACCTGGCATCCATATCTTTTCAGAAAAGGGCAAGCTTCCCATGGATATCAACCAAACATGGCATATTAAGTTGCAGTAAGAATAGGCACCTCCCCTCTTGTTGAGACTTTACAATAAAGGGTCCCAAAAGCAGGCAAAGGAGTGAAAGACAGCTCCTGGTCACTCTGTTAGGAGTCCCACAAGAACACCAAGCTACACAACCATAACATATATTCAGAGGGCCTAAGTTATACCTACGCAAGCACTCTCCCAATCCATTTTAAATAGATATCTCTACTAATAACGAATCCTGACTAATACAAGGATTCTGTAGTTTTACTGTTGACATCTGTCACCTTTAGGTTAGATTTGTTCATAAGTATTTTATTTGTATAGCTATTATAAATGTGGTTGATTTCTTTATTTTTATTCAAGAAATCCATCACTGATGTATATACATGCTAGACATTTGTTTGCTGATTTTTTTCTCCTGCAATTTGAGAAATCATTTTATTAGTTAAATAAGCTTGTTGTGAAGTATTTTGACTTTTATCTTCTTAGGATCATGTTATCTGCAAATACAGGCAATATGACTACCTTCTAATTTATATCATAGTCACTTCTTTTTCTTGGCTGATTAATCAAGCTAAGGCTTGTAGTGATATATAATCCATTAATAAATTTAATCTTCAGTACTTATTATTGGTCAGTCAAATTTTCTATGCATTATTTTATTTAGAAAAGACGTATGTATGTAGAACTTTGCTTCTTTTAAGTTATCAAATTTTCAGATGTGTATTTACCTATGGTAATATTTAAGTTTCATTTGTGTATCTTTGATGCCACTTGTAATGATTCTTATCTTACTTATGATTTTAAACCCTTATTTATTATTTTCTTGGTATAGAGAAAGGTTCATTAATTTTGCTTATCTTTTCAACAATCCAGTACCTTATTTCATTGGTATTTAATATCTGTTTTCAGTAGTAAATATTTATTACATATATTGATAGATTTTACGATATTTCCATTTATACATAAAATATACATAAAATGCACATTGATTGAGTAAATAATTCAACCTTCTTCCATCCCCAAACACTAGGCATATTTCCCAGTTTTTAATGATTACTGTTCTTGCTTAAGATTGACCTTCAGCTATTGGTACCACCTATAAAAAAGAAGATGCAATTCTTGTTGTTATATGTCTGGATTATTTTTCTTATTGTAATGTCCTCCAATCTCCTTCATTTTTTCCAGAAATACCAGGATTTCATTACTTTGTGCAGATGAATAATACAGATTTGTGTATACATTCTATATACACTTTATCAACTTATATTTTTATGGGCATCTGGACAGATTACACACCTCGACTAGTAAGAATAGTGTCACAAAATAAATGAATACAAGGGTATTTCCTTGTATTTCTGACCAGGAGTGGCATTGCTATGTCATATGGTATTTATAATTTTAATCATTTGATGAGGTTTTGTACCCAGTTTCATGGTGGCTTCTTTAGTTTAATTTCACACAAATATTGCTTGAGTTCATTTTTCATCCTATATCCACTGGTGGTTGTTCATTTTTTATTTGTAATTTTACATTTGTTATTCTTTTTTTATAATAAATTTATTTATTTTTATATCAATCACAGGTTAGGTTTTTTGCATCCCATGCGTAGCCCCCTCCCTCACTCCCTCCCACCCCCCCTCATCTCCTCCCCGCCCCCTCCAAGTCCACCAATGGGGGAGGATCTCCTTCCCTTCCATCTGACCCCAGATCATCTTGTCGCCTCAGGGCTGGTTGCAATGTCCTCCCCCGGGATCTAGCCAGGCTGTTACTCCCTGGCATGTATGGGGAAAGGTCAAAGAGTCAGCCATCAAGCTCAAGACTGAAACAGGCCCTATTACCCTTACTAGGGTCTTCAGTTCACCAATGAGTTATCATGGGCAACATCTGAGCAGGGGTTCTAGGCCATATCCATACATGGTTACATTTGTTATTCTATGTGATGCAGCATTCATTAACATTCCCCTGCAGGATAATGATATTGAGTGCAATTAAAATTTTTTACTGCTTTTGTTTTTTGTTACTTAATATTTTGAAGATTGTCCTAATCATATGGTTAATTTTAATTGTATTACTTGTTTGTTTTTTATTAACTTTATATTTTATATTAATTACAGTTTATTCACATTGTACAGCAGTTACAGTCCCCTCCGTTGTTCCCTCCCAAACCCACCATCACTCCCTCATCTCCTCCAATGCCCCTCTCCAAGACAACTGAGAGGGGAGGTCCTTCTCTCCTTCCATCTGAATCTAGCTTATCAGATCTCTTCAGGACTGGCTGCATTGTCTTACTTTGTGACCTGGCAAGGCTGCTCCCCCCTTAGGGGAAGATGATCAAAGAGCCAGCCACTGAGCTCATGTCAGAGACAGTTCCTGTTCCCCTTACTAGGGAATCCATTTGGACACTGAGCTGCCATGGGCTACATCTGAGCAGGGGTTCTAGGTTATATTCATGAATGGTCTGTGGTTGGAGTATCAGTCTCAGAAAAGACCCCTGGGTTCAGATTTCTTGGTTTTGTTGTTCTTCTTGTGGAGCTCGTCTCCTCTCAAGGTCTTACTATCTCCACTTTCTTTCATCAGATTCTCTACATTCTTCCCAAAGTTTGGTTATGACTCTCAGCATCTGCTTTTATACCCTCTTTCAGAGGCCCTCTGTAGTAGGCTCTTATACTGTTTCCTATTTTCTCCTTCTACCAATGTCCATCCAGTTTGTCTTTTTGAATGAGGATTGATCATCTTACCCAGGGTCTTCCTTCTTGCTTAGCTTCTTTAGGTGTACAGATTTTGGTATGTTTATCTTATATTATATGCCTTATATCCACTTATAAGAGAGTATATATGGTGTGTGTCTTTCTGCTTTTGTGATACCTCTCTCAGGATAGTCTTTTCTAGATCCTACCATTTGCCTGCAAATTTCTTTCTTTTTGTCATGAACATTAATGCATCTCTATGAAATAAAGTATTTACTTTATCAGCTATAATTCTGTTATGTATATTTTTAATTTTTTCTTTTTTCATCTTTTAAAAAATATTTTATTAATTACATTTTATTTGTTTGTATCCCCCCTGTAGCTCCCTCCCTCCTCACCTCTCAATCCCTCTTGTCCTCCCCTTTCTCCAGGAATGCCCCTGCCCAAGTCCACTGATAGGGGAGGTCTTTTTTTCCTTCCTTCTGATCCTAGTCTATTAGGTCTCATCAGGAGTGGCTCCATTGTCTTCTACTGTGGACTGGTAAGGCTGCTCCTCCCTCAGTGTAAGGTAATCAAAGAGCAGGCCAATCACTTCATGTCAGACATAGTCCCAGTTTCCATTACTATTGAACCCACTTGGAGGATGAACTGCCGTGGGCTACATCTGTGCAGGGTTCTAGGTTATTTCCATGCACGCCACTCGGTTGAAGTATCAGTTTAAGGGAAGACCCCTGTGCTCAGATTTTTTGGTTCTGTTGTTCTCCTTGTGGAGCTTCTGTCCTCTCCAGATCTTACCTTTTCCCACCTCTTTCATAAAATTCTCTGCATTCTGCCCAAAGGCTGGCCTTAAGTCTTATCATCTGCTTTGATACTCTGCAGGTCAGAACCTTTCAGAGGCCCTCTGTGGCCGACTACCAAATTGTTCCGTTTTCTCCTTCTTTTGATGTCCATCCTCTTTGCCTTTCTGGATGGGGATTGAGAATTTTAGCCAGAGTTTATCCTATATTATATATCTATATGAATGAGTATATACTGTGTATCTCTTTCTGCTTCTGGGAGAACTCACTCAGGATGATCCTTCCCAGTTCCCACCATTTACCTGCAAATTTGATGATTTCCTTGATTTTTATTGCTGAGTAGTATTCCACTGTGTAGATGTACCACAATTTCTGTATCCCTTCCTCAGTTTAGGGACATCTGGGTTGTTTCCAGGTTCTGGCTATTACAAATAAAACTGCTAAAAATGTCCCTATTGTGTACATGAGCCTCTTTTGGATATATGACTAGAAGTGGTATAGCTGGATCTTGAGGAAGCACTATTTCTAGTTGTCTGAGAAAGCGTCAGATTGATTTCCAGAGTGGCTGTGCAAGTTTACATATCCACCAGAAGTGGAGAAGGGTTCCTTTTTCTCCACAACTTCTCTAGCACATGTTGTCACTCGAGTTTTTGATCTTACCTATTTTGATGGGTGTAAGTTGAAATCTCAGGATCAGTTTAATTTGAATTTCCCTGATTAGTAAGGATGTTGAGCGTTTTTTTTTTTTAAGTGTTTCTCTGCCATTCAATATTCTTCTATTGAGGATTCTCTGTTTAGCTCTGTTCCCCATTTTTAATTGGATTACTTGATTTGTTGCTTTTTAACTTGTTTAGTTCTTTATATATACTAGATATCAGCCCTGTTTCAGATATAGGGTTGGTGAAGATCCTTTCCCAATCTGTAGGTACTAATTTTTTTCTGACGACAGTGTCCTTTCTTTACAGAAGCTTTTCAGTTTCATGAGGTCCCATTTATTGATTGTTGATATTAGAGCCTGTGCTGTTGGTGTTCTGTTCAGGAAGTTGTCTCCTGTACCAGTGAGTTCTAGGCTATTCCCCACTTTTTCTTCTAACAGGTTTAGTGTGTCTGGTTTTATATTGAGGTCTTTGATCCACTTGGACTTTAGTTTTGTGCAGGGTGGTAAGTATGGATCTACTTTTATACATATAGACATCCAGTTAGACCAGCACCATTTGTTGAAGATGCTATCTTTTTTCCATTGTATGGTTTTGGCATCTTTGTCAAAAATCAGGTGTCCATAAGTGTGTGGGTTTATTTCTGGGTCTTCTATCTGATTCCATTTATCCACCATTCTGTTTCTATGCCGATACCATGCAGTTTTTATTACTCTTGCTCTATAGTACAGCTTGAGATCAGGGAGGGAGATACCTCCAGAAGATCTTTTATTGTAGAAGATTGTTTTAGCAATTCTGGGTTTCTTGTTATTCCATATGAAGTTGAGAATTTTTCTTGCAAGGTCTGTAAAGAACTTTTTTTGATGGGAGTTGTATTAAATTTGTAGATTGCTTTTGGTAAAATGGCCATTTTTAATATGTTCATCCTGCCAAACCATGAGCATGGGAAACCTTTCCATCTTATGATATCTTCTTCTAATTCTTTCCTCACAGACTTCAATTTTTTTCATAGAAGTCTTTGACATGCTTGGGTAAGGTTACACCAAGGTACTTTATGTCTTTTGTGGCTATTGTAAAGGGTATTGTTTCCCTAATTTCTTTCTCAGCCCTTTTTTCTTTTTATATACAGGAGGGCTACTGATTTCTGAGTTAATTTTGTATTCAGCCACTTTGCTGAAGGTGTTTATCAGCTGTAGGAGTTCCCTGGTAGAATTTTTGCGGTCACTGAGGTATACTATCATATCATCTACAAATAGTGATAGTTTGACTTCTTCCTTTCTGATTTGCATCCCTTTAATCTACTTCAATTTTCTTATTGCTCTAGCAAGGACTTCCAAAACTATGTTGAAGAGATATGGAGAGAGTGGGCATCCTTGCCTTGTCTCTGATTTCAGTGGGATTTATTTAAGTTTTTCTCCGTTTACTTTGTCAAATGCTTTTTCAGCATCTAATGAGATTATTATGTGGTTTTTTTTTTCTTTTAGTTTGTTAATATCGTGGATCACACTGATGGATTTCCATATATTGAACCACACCTGCATACCTGGGATGAAGCTTCCTTGGTCATAGTGGATGATATTTATGATGGGTTCTTGTATTTGGTTTCCAAGTATTTAGTTGAGTATTTTTGCATCAATGTTCATAAGGAAGATTGGCCTGAAATTCTCTTTCTTTGTTGGGTCTTTGTGAGGTTTGGGTAACAAGATGACTGTGGCTTCAGAGAATGAGTTTGGTAGTGTTCCTTCTGTTTCTGTTTTGTGGAATATCTTGACGAGAATGGGAGTTAGCTCTTCTTTGAAGGTCTGGAAGAATTATGCACTGAAAACATCTGGCCCTGTGTTATTTTGAATGGGAGACTTTTGATGACGGCTTTTATTTCCTTAGGGGATATAGGACTATTTAATTGATTTACCTGGTCTTGATTCAGCTTTACTAAGTGGAATCGATCAAGAAAATTGTCCATTTCATATAGATTTTCAAATTTGTGGCATATAGACTTTCAAGTAGGTCCTAATGATTGTTTGGATTTCCTCAGAGTCTGTTATTATGTTCCCCTTTTCATTACTGATTTTGTTAATTTGAATAGTGTCTTTCTGCCTTTTAGTTAGTTGGCTAAGGGTTTGTCTATCTTATTGATTTTCTCAAAGATCCAGCTCATGATTTCATTGATTCTTTGAATTGTTTTATTCGTTTCTGATTTATTGATTTCATCCCTGATTTTGATTATTCCCAGCCCTCTACTCCTTTTTGGTGTGTCTGCTTTTTTTTTTCTACAGGGCTTTTTGGTGAACCATTAAGTTGCTTGAATGAGATGTCTTGAATTTCTTTTTGAAGGCACTTAATGCTATGAAGTATCCTCGTGGCACTGCTTTCCTTGTGTCCCATAAGTTTGGGTATGTTGTGTCTTCATTTTCATTGAATTCTAGAAAGTCTTTAATTTCTTTCTTTACTTCTTCCCTGACCCAGCTGTTATTGAGTAGCAAGTTGTTCAGTTTCCATGTGTGTGTAGGCTTTTTGCTCTTTCTGTTGTTGTTGAGGTCCAGCTTTAGTCCATGGTAATCAGATAGGTTACAAGGGGTTATTTCAACCTTCTTGTATCTGTTGAGGCTCCCTTTGTGACCAATCATATAGTCTATTTTGGAGAAGGTTCCATGAGGTGCTGAGAAGAAGATAAATTCTTTTGTGTTTGGGTGTAAGGTTCTGTAGATGTCTGTTAGGTCCATTTGATTCATGACCTCTGTTAGAGACATTGTTTCTTTAATTTCTGTTTTGCTGACCTGTCTTTTGTTGAAAGTGGGGAGTTGAAGTCTCCCAATACTAATGTGTGGAGATCTATGTGTAGTTTCAGTTTTATTAATGTTTCTTTTACAAATGTGGTTGCTTTTGTATTTGGGGCATAGATGTTTAGAATTGGGGGGTCTTCTTGGTGGAGTTTTCCTTTGATGTGTATGAAATGAAATGACCTTTCCCCATCTCTTTTGATTAATTTTGGTTGAAAAATCTATTTTATTAGATATTAGAATGGCTACTCCTGCTTGCTTCTTGGGTCCATTTGCTTGGAAAACTGTCTTCCAGCCCTTTACTCTCAGGTAATGTCTATGTTTATGACTTAGGTGTGTTTCTTTTTTTAAATTTTTTGTTTATTTGTTTTTTATTTGATTTTTAACATTTTTATTTTATATTAATCACAGGTTCTGTACTTTGTATCCCAACCATAGCCCCCTCCTGCATTCCCTTCCTATCCTCCCTTCCTCCCTGCCCCTCTCCAAGTCCACTGATAGGGGAGGACCTCCTCCACTTCCATCTAACTCTAGCTTATCAGGTCTCTTCAGAAATGGCTGCAATGTCCTCTTCTGTGGCCTAGCAAGGCTGCTCCTCCCTCGGGGGGGCAGGGACATAGAAGAGCCAGCCCTTGAGTTCATGTCCAAAACAGTCCCTGTTCCCCTTATTAGTGTATCCACTTGGATATTGAGCTATATACAAGCAGGGGTTCTAGGTTATATCCATACATGGTCCTTGGTTGGAGAGACAGTCTCATAAAAGACCCCTGTGCCCTGAAGTATTTGGTCCTTGCAGGGCTCCTGTCCTCTCCAGGTCATACTAACTTCCCCTTCTTTCATATGATTCCCTGCACTCTGCCAAAGGGTTGGTTTCTTGTATGCAACAGATTGTTGGGTCTTGTTTATGCATCCATTCTGTTAGTTTATGTCTTTTTATTGGAGAGTTGAGTCCATTGATGTTAAGGGAAATTAATGACCAAGGGCTGTTAGATGCTTTAATTTTGCTGTTGTCTATCATAGTAGGTTTATGTGTTTGGCTACTTTTAGTTTTGCTGTGTTGAGGGTTGTTTCTTGTGTTTTCCTGAATGCAGTTAGTTTTCCTGTGTTCTATTTTTCCTTCTAGTATCTTCTGTAATACTGGATTTGTGGGTAGGCATTGTTTGAATTTGTTTTTGTCACTGAATGTCTTGCTTTCTCCATCTATGATGGCTGAGAGTTTTGCTGGGTATAGTAGCCTGGGCTGACATCTGTGTTCTCTTAGCGTCTACATTATATCCATCCAGGCACTTCTTGCTTTGATAGTCTCTGTTGAGAAGTTAGGTGTGATTCTGATGGGTTTGCCATTATATGCTACTTGGCCTTTTTCCCTCATAGCTTTTAGTATTTTTTCATTTGTTCTGTATACTTACTGTTTAGATTATTATGCAGTGGGAGGATTTTCTTTTGTGGTCTAATTCATTAGGTGTTCTGTAGGCCTCTTGTATTCTTATAGGCCTCTCCTTTTATTTGGGGAAATTTTCTTTTATGATTTTGTTGAAGATATTTTTCTGGGCCTTGGAGAAGGGAATCTTCTTTTTCCTCTATTCCTATTATTCTCATGTTTTGCCTTCTCATGTTGTCTTGGATTTCTTGAATGGTGTGCATAAGGAATTTTTTGGATTTAACATTTTCTTTGACAGATACATCGATTTCTTCCATTGTATCTTCCACACCTGAGATTCTTTCTTCGATCCCTTGTAGTCTATTGGTTATGCTTACCTCTGTAGTTACTGTTTTCTTCCCTAAATTCTTCCTCTCCATGATTTCCTCTGTTTGTGTTTTCTTTAATTTTTCCAATTCTATCTTCAGAATTTGAGTTGTTTTATTTCCTTCACCTGTCTGATTGTATTTTCCTATTTTCCTTTTAGTTCCTTCAACTATCTGTTTGAACATTCTTTTGTTTCCTTTATTTTTTCCAGTGATTTAATTATTTCTTCTCTAAAGGCCACAAACTGGCTGCATCTTCCCATATTTCTTCATGGATGGCCATAATCTGTTTGATTTACTCTTCCTCTAATTCTTTAAGTATTTTATTTGTTTCCTCTATTAGCCTCTTCATCAGCATAGATGTAAAGTCATCTTCTTGAATTTCAATTATGCTGGGGTGTCCAGGGCTGCTCACCCCTGGATGAATGAGATCTGGAGATGTCATATTGCTCTGTTTGTTTGTTTTTTTTGGCTGAGCTTTTATGCTGACCTCTACCTATTGTAGTATTTTAGGTGAGAGGAGCTCCCTCTGACTAACAAGACCACAGTTACCACTCAGATCTATTCACCTGAGGTGAGCAGTGGAAATTCCTGAGAAACACCGGCCATTCAGTGACCATACCCAAAAAGCAGAGGAGGCCTCCTTCAGGAAATATCATCTTCCTGCCGAAGGGATTCTCCCTACCCCAGGTTTCAAGGAAGCACCAGAAACTAACAGCCAACACCTAATTTTTTTAAATTTAATCACAGGTCATTCACTTGTATCCCAGCTGTAGCCCTCTCCCTCTTTCTCTTCCAGACCCTCCCTCCCTCATATCCTCCCTTCCCCCTTCCAAGTCAAATGATAGAGGAGGTTCTCTTCCCCTTCCATCTGAATCTAGCTTATCAGGTCTCTCCAGGACTGGATGCATTGTCTTCCTCTGTGGCCTGGCAAGGCTGCTCCCCCCTCAGGGGGAGGTGATCAAACAGCCAGCCACTGAGTTCATGGTAGAGACAGCCCCAGTTCCCTTTACAAGTGAATCCACTTGGAGACTGAGTTACTGTGGGCTACATCAGTGCAAGTGTTCTAGATTGTCTCCATGAATGGTCCTTGGTTGGAGTATCAGTCCCAGAAATGAACCCTCTGCCAAGGTATGTTAGTTCTGTTGCTCTCCTTGTGTTGCTCTTTTCCTCACCAGGTCTTACTATCTCCCCCTTCTTTCCTAAGATTCCTTGCACTCTGCCCAAAGTTTGGTTATGAGCTCAGTATCTGCTTTGATACCCTGCTAGATATAGTCTTTTAGAGGGCCTCTGTTGCCCCAACCCAAGGGACCTAGTTATTCATGGGGCGAGGAGGACCAGAACCTGAAAGAGATGGGCGAGAGAAGGAATAGACTCAAGCAAATGTGCACTTGTCAAGAGTCAAATTTTATTGAGCCGAAGCAGGCTTTTTAAGGCCAACTTTAGGTAGGGGCGGGGCGAGGGAGGAGCAAGGGTAGAAAGGCCCATAATAGAACCTTCTTACTCAGGGAGGGAGGAGGGAAGTTTCTCAGGGCTTGTCTCCAGCATCTCCCCTTTTTCTGTATACAAGAACAAGGATAGGGAGGTTTCCGTGACCCTCTAATTGTGTCCCAAAGAAAGGCTCATTTTGGTAGCCAATTATTTTTGTTTAAGAGTAAAATTTTTGGATCCAAAGGAGCAAATTGTCACCAGAGAGGCAAGCGTTCCCCAGAGTAGGTCAAGTGTTGTCACTCATAGGCCATTGGTTTTGACAAGGCCACTTAGATTGACCTCAGTACAAGGGGCACAAATGGGGTCGGAGCCTGTTGAAAGGGCAGTGCTGGACCCTTACCCGTCATTGGATCAACCTCCTCCCGGCAAGGTCATCCTGTCTTAGGCGGGCCGAGACTTATCCACCCGTTCTGTCTCTGACTTACCAGACCACTCACTTTGTGGAAATGTAACACATTTTGGTCTCAATAAGACCATCAAGGCTCCATAAGGATCCTGGAAGGAATATGTTTAGTAGCCAAATAGTATATGAGGGGTCACGGAGAACTGAGTTATTATTTGGAGGGACGGGATCAGAATTTCCACACCTGGGTTGATTTTTGTAGGGAGGTGAAATCTAAGGGTTTAGATGTGGGGTCGTTTTGGTCCTTTGGCAGGTAAACGATAGACTTTTCTTCCGTGGCGAGGCGATGGTAATGGACTCCCACTGGCTTGATTGCAGAATCCTCCTGACTCTTAACAAAGCTTGTCAATTGATTAAAGGCCCAGGGGCCAAAAGAGAGAAGTAAAAGGATACCTACAAAAGGTCCTAGCAGACTGGGAAGCAGAGTGGTTAGCCATTGGGATGTGGAAAACCAATTTTTATACCAAGATTCTTGTTGTTCTCGAGCACTCTTTCTATCCTCTAGATTTTTTTAACCTTATCAAGGCTGTTTTGTACCAGTCCAGTCTTATCTGAGTAGAAGCAGCATTCTTCCTTGAGGGCTACACAGAGTCCTCCTTCTTTAAGGAAGACTAAATCTAATCCCCTCTGATTTTGGAGAACTACCTCAGAAAGGGAAGCTAATGAATCTTTAAGATCTTGT
>CM053742.1:46429710-46445003 GCA_028658305.1 Pachyuromys duprasi
CGATTTATTGCTTTTTAACTTGAGTTCTTTATATATATTGGATATTAGCCCTCTGTCAGATATAGGGTTCGTGAAGATCCTTTCCCAGTCTGTAGGCTATCATTTGGTTTTGATGACAGTGTCTTTTGCTTTACAGAAGCTATTCAGTTTCATGAGGTCCCATTTATTGACTGTTGCTCTTAGAACCTATGCTGTTGGTGTTCTGTTCAGGAAGTAGTCTCCTGTGCCAATGAGTTCTAGGGTCTTTCCCACTTTTTCTTCTAACCAATTTAATGTGTCTGGTGTTATGTTGTGGTCTTTGATTCACTTGGACTTTAGCTTTGTGCAAGGTGATAAATATGGATCTATTTTCATTTTTCTGCATATAGATATCCAGTTGGTCCAGCATCATTTGTTGAAGATGCTGTCTTTTTTTCCATTGTATAGTTTTGGCTTCTTTGTCAATATTCAAGTATGTGTAGCAGTGTGGATTTGTTTCTTGGTCTTCTTCTCTATTCCATTGATCCACCATTCTGTTTCTATGCCAGTACTATGAAGCTTAGCATTGCTTAGTAGTACAGCTAGAAACCAGGGATTAAGATTCCTTCAGATGATCTGTTGTTGTACAGGATTGTTTTAGCAATTCTGGGTTTTTGTTTTTCCATATGAAATTGAGAAAAGTTGGCAAAGAATTGTGTTGGCATTTTAATAGGTATTGCATTGAATCTGTAGATTGCTTTTGGCAGGATGGCCATTTTCACTACGTTAATCTTACTGATCCATGAGCATGGGAGATCTGTCCATCTTCTGATATCTTCTTCAATTTCTTTTTTCAGAGACTTGAAGTTTCTATCAAACATGTCTTTCACATGCTTGTTTAGAGTTACACCAAGGTGCTTTATGTTATTCGTGGCTATTATGAACGCTGTAGTATTGTTTCCCTGATTTCTCCCTCAGCGCTTTTGTCTTTCGTATGCAGGAGGGCTACTGATTATTTTGAGTTGATTTTGTATCTAGTGACTTTACTGAAGATTCTTATCTGCTGAAGTAGTTCTCTGACTAAATTTTAGGGGTAACTCATGTTTACTCTTATATCATCTGCAAATAGTGATACTTTGACTTCTTTTCTGATTTGTATCACCTTGATCTCCTTTAGTTGTTTTATTGCTCTAGCTAGGACTTCAAATACTATGTTGAAGAGATATGGAGAGAGTGGGCAGCCTTTCCTTGTCCCTGATTTCAGTGGGATTAATTTAAATTTTTCTCCATTTATTTTGATGTTGGCTGTAGGCTTGCTCTATGTTGCCTTTACTGTGTTAAGTATGTGCCTTGTATCCCTGATTTCTCCAATACTTTAAACATGAATGGATATTGGATTTTGTCAAACTATTTTTCAGCATCTAAGGAGAAGATCCTGTAGTTTTTCTCCTGAGTTTGTTTATATGTTGAGTTACAATGATGTATTTCTTTATATGGAACCACTCCTGCATGCCTGGAATGAAGCCTACTTGGTCATGGTGGATGATATCTTTTATGTGCTCTTGGATAAGGTTTGCAAGTATTTTATTGAGTACTTTTGATCAATGTTCATAAGAGAGATAGGTCTGAAGTTCTCTTCTTTGATTTGTCTTTGTGTGGTTTAGGCATCAAGGTTACTGTGGCTTCACAGAATTAGTTTTGTAATGTTACTTCTGTTTCTATGTTGTAGAATAGTTTGAAGAGAATTGGAGTTAGCTCTTCTTTGAAGGTCTGGTTGAATTCTGCACTGAAACCATCTGGACCTGGGCTTCTTTTGGAAGGGAGACTTTTTGATGAATGTTTCTATTTCCTTGGGTAATATAGGACTATTTAATCTATTTACCTGATCTTGATTGAATTTTAGTAGATGTAGTCTATCAAGGAAATTGTCCATTTCATTTAGATTTTCAAATTTTGTGGTATATAGGCTTTTGTAGTAAGTCCTAATGATTGCTTGGATTTCCTCAGTGTCAACTGTTATGTCCCCTTTTTAATTTCTGATTTTGCTGATTTGGATTTTTTTCTCTCTGCCTTTCAGTTAGTTCAACTAAGTTTGTCTATATTGTTGATTTTCTCAAAGAAGCAGCTATTGGTCTCACTGATTCTTTGAATTGTTTTCTTTGTTTCTAATTCATTGATTTTGGCTGTGAGTTTGATTGTTTCCTATCCTCTACTCCACTTGGATGTGTCTGCTTTTTTCCCCCCTAGGGCTTTTAGGAGTGCCATTAAATTGCTTTTATGAGATGTCTAGTACATTTTTCTGGAGTCACATAGTGCTATGAACCTTCCTCTTAGTACTATTTTCATTGTGGCCTATAGTTTTGGGTAAGTAGTGCCTTCATCTATCTTCATTGAATTTTTGGTAGTCTCTAATTTCCCTTTTTGTTTTTTCTCTGACCAAGCTGTCACGGAGTAGAGAATTGTTTTTGGATCCATATGTATGTAGGCTTTTTGTTATTTCTGCTGCTGTTGAAGTCTAGTTTTAGGAAATAGTAATCTGATAGGTTATAAGGCATTATTTTGATCTTGTAGTGTTGAGGCTTGTTTTGTGCTTGTTTATTTGGTCAATTTTTGAGAATGTTCCCTAAGAAGCTGTAAAGAAGGTATACTCTTGAGTTTGGGTGAAAAGTTCTGTAGACATCTATTAGATCCATTTGATTTAAGACTTCTCTAAGTGTCATTATTTCTCTATTTAGCTTCTGTCTAGATTGGCTGTCTGTCCCCTGGTGAGAGTGGAGTGTTGAAGTCTCCAACTACTAAGTTGTTGAGATTGATGTGTGCTTTAAGCTTTAATAATGTTTCATTTGCAAATGCAAGTGCTCTTGTATTTGTGCTATGGAAGTTCAGGATTGTGCTGCCCTCCTGGCGGATTGTTACTTTGATGAGAATGACATGCCCTACCTCATCTTTTTTGATTAATTTTTGGTGAAAGTCTATTTTATTTGATATTACAATAACTACACCAGCTTGTCCATTTGCTTAAAAAATGTTTTCCCAGCCCTTTACTCTGAGATAGTGTTTATCTTTGTTGCATAGGTGTGTTTCTTGGATGCAGCAGAATGTTGGATCCTGTTCTCACAACCATTCTGTTAGTATGTGTCTTCTTATTGGAGAGTTGAGTCCATTGATGTTGATAGATAATAGTGACCAATGAATGAATAAATGTTAGATCCTTTTATTGTGGATTTGGGGGTATTACTTTGTTTCAATGCTTATTTTCTTTGAATTGTTTATTGTGAAGTTATCTATATTCTGTGTTTTCTTGGGTGTGGTTGATTTTTTTGAATTGGAGTTCTCTAGTATTTTCTGTAGGGCTGATTTGCTGTGTAGATATTGTTTAAGTTTAGTTTTGTAATGGAATGTTTTGTTTTCTCCGTCTATGTTGATTGAAAACTTTGCTGGGTATAGTAGTCTGGGTTGGCATGTATGGTCTCTCAGAGTCTGCATGACATCTGGCCAAGCCCTTCTGGCTCTTATAATTTCTGTTGAGAAATCTCTTATGATTTTGATAGGTCTACCTTTGTATATTACTTGGCCTTTTCCCTTGTTGATTTTAGTATTTTTCCTTTGTTCTGTAGATTTAGTGTTTGCCCTAGTGCCCTGAATATCTCAGTGTCCTAAAGGTCTTTTATACTATCCTCCTGGAATTCAGATCTGTCTGGGCTCCAGGAATTGTTTGCCTGGACTCCACTGGGAGACACACAGAGCAGGGGCTTCAATGTTGAGTATGCAATCACAAAGATCCCTATGTTGCCCACAGTGTAGGTGTGGATGGGAGGGATCAGATATCTGGCTGCTAGCTTAGAGGAATCCTGATTCTGGGGCTCTGCATGCACTCACTTAAAGGCATACTCACTTGCTTGCAGGCTTAATTGGAAAGCACAGGTCATTCTGCTGTTCTCTACTCTCAGATTTGGGCCTGCAGGGGCAAATGGGAGTGCAGGAGATCCATTAACTCAGTGGTTTCCTCTCTTTGGTTGCTGGGGAAGTATGCCTCTGTAGCCTCAGTCACAGAGTGTGCAGAGGCTCCTGCTTGTACTAGTAGCTGTTCTGCACCAGCAGCAGCTCTCAGAGGCCTGCCTGTGCTATGTTAGTCACTGAGCACAAGGAGGTTTGTACTTGGACTACCTTCTGCTCCCCCACCCCCACAGCCACAGCCTGCTGGGATGCCTGCCTATGCCTTTTTAGTCACTGAGCAGGGCTTGTGCTTGTGGCAATCACTGATGTCTCAGCCAAGCAATCTTAGTGCTTGGGGCAAAGGCCACTGCCACCGTGCTGAGCAGGGATACCAGTGCTTTTGTAAAGGGGAAGTGCAGAGTATTGAATATTCTCCACTCTCAGTCCCTGGAGATGTCTCAGGTGACCTGGATCTGAACTGACCCAACTACTGGGTTGTCCCTGCTTGCCCAAGAAGCCTCAATGAAGCTGTTCTGCCTTCAGCTGCCTCTCTACTAACCAGTTTCAGAGTTTTGGATCATGTGCCCCTCAGATATTATGGTGCAAGCTAGTTGCCGCCATCTTGGAACTTCCCTTATTTTAAAATTTTAATCTGATACATACATAATGGTTCTTTACATGCATAAAGTTCTTACTGCCATGAAAAGTGTATTGGTGTATTTCTTGCAGAAAATAATTGGAAATTTTACATGACTTACCTTTATATTTTTATTTATTCTATTATATCTTATTATTTAGATTTCATAATTTTTATGTCAACATAACAGAATCTAATACTCTAAAGATATATTTTCTAATCTTATTTATGTTACTAATTTCTAATTAAAGTTTTACTTTTAAAGAGGCATGATTAATCTTACATGTTAACCTCAAATGTTCCTCAGTAATAACCATGCAGAAATTCCTCAAGTGTAAGTAGATAGTGCGGATGGGTAATTTGAATAGGCATACATTCCCACCCTTATGTTGTTCCTCTCTACTTAACTTAACATAACTTTGAGTTAATGACACAGAATTTCTGTTGTCCTCTATGCCACACCTAGAGGTTAGACTGCGACTATTCCTCTATGCTGTATTATAGATAAAATATGTGAGTAGGATTTTTTTCCCAGTGTCAATCTTAAGAACATAGAACTAAAACACCCACACTCACATTACCGCTAGTGAGTGTGGGTGTTCTCACTTAAATAATCTTACCTACCATTACCTTGGTATTGCTTATTTAGCACACACACATGCACGCGCGTGCACGCACACACACACACACACACACACACACACACACACACAATGACCTGACAGTTGATTCCCATAGATCCAAGCTCAAAAAGAAACCTGATGAGTTAGCTGCATCCTAGATCATGTCATACTTTAATAAATTATCATCTTGTTACATGTAGTTATTTGAGGCTAACAAGCAGCAATTCAATTCCAAACTGGTGCTCAAAAGGAAATTAGCTTAACCCCAGACATGCTGAATTTCTCAGTGACTGAATTCCTGCTAAAACAAATAGATAAAAGATGATGACATAGTGTATAATCATTTAAAACATAACATGAATTTAAATCAAATTTTCCATTTAGCTTGCTTGACAAAATTGATGAGCATGCCTTTTAAAAATAAGAATTAGAAACAATTATGTTACCACAGATCTTTATAGAAAAATTCTGGAGTATCATTTACTTATCTTTTATTATCACACACACACACACAATTACACTATTCCTCTAATTTACATCTATTCTTTCTTACACTGTCAGAATCCCTACTCTACAGCAACATGAACAGATTTTGGTTCTACAGCTTCATATTTTATTAATCTGCTGTGCAGCTTACAAATTGCAATTGCTAGAAAGCTTATTTTATTTTCTTCTCGTGTCGTCATTTCCTCATGAATTTTTATTATTAATTTATCGTCTGTTAGTTACAATTTATTTGAATTGTATCCCAGCTGTAGCCCTCTCCCTCATTCCTTCCCAATCCCACACTCCTTCCGTTTTATCTTCCCCTGCCCCTTCCCAAGTCTACTCATAGTAGAGGTCCTCCTCCACTTCCATGTGACCCTAGCCTATCAGGTCTCATCAGGACTGGCTAGACTGTCTTCCTCTGTGGCCTGGTAAGGCTGTCCCTCCTCAGTGGGAGGTGATCAAACAGCCAGGCCCTGAATTCATGTCAGAGACGGCCCCGGTTCTCCTTACTAAGTTACCCAACAGTGAGATGCCATGGGCTACATCTGTGCAGGGGTTCTAAGTTATTTCCATGCATAGTCCTTGTTTGGAGTATCAGACTCAGAAAAGACCCTTGTGGCCAGATTTTTTGGTTCTGTTGGTCTCCTTGTGGAGCTCCTGTCCTCTCCAGGTCTTACTATCTCGCTCTTCTTTCACAAGACTCCCTGCACTGTGCCCAAGGTTTGATTATGAGTCTCAGCATATACCCACCTGGGTAGAGTTTTTCAGAGGCCCTCTGTGGTACGCTCCTGTCCAGTTCCCTGTTTTCTCCCTCTCCAGATGTCCATCCCATTTGCAGTTCTGAATGAGGAGTAATTATCTTACCCAGGAACCTCCTTCTTGCTTACCTTCTTTAGGTGTACAGATTTTACTGTGTTTATTCTATATGATATGTCTAATATCCACTTATAAGTGAGTATACGCCATGTGTGACTTTCTGCTTCTGGGATACCTCATTTGCCTGCAAATTTCATGATTTCTTTGTTTTAAATTGCTGAGTAGTATTCCATTGTGTAACTGTACCAAAATTTCTGTATCCATTCCTCCGTTTAGGGACATCTGGGTTGTTTCCAGGTTCTAGCTATTGCAAATAAAGCTGCTATGAACATGGTTGAGGAAAAGTCCTTGTATACTTGACCATATTTTGCATTCATGTCTAAGAGGGGTATAGCTGGATCTTTAGTCAGTACTATTCCTAATTTTCTGAGAAAGCAGCAGATTGATTTCTAAAGTGCTAATACAAGTTTACATTCCCACCAGCAATGGAGGAGGGTTCCCCTTCCTCCACATCCTTTCTAGCACATATTGTCACTTCAATTTTTTATCTTAGTCATTCTGACAGGTGTAAAGTCCCAGGGTCATTTTTTATTTGCATTTGCCTCATGGCTAAGGATGTTGAGCATTTCTTTAAGCGTTTCTCTACTATTCTGTATTCCTCTTTTGAGAATTCTCTCTTTAGCTCTGTTCCCCATTTTTTAATTGGATTACTTGGTTTGTTGGTGTTTAATTTCTTGATTTCTTTATATATTCTGCATATTAGGCCTCTGTCAGTTATAGGGTTGGTGATGATCCTTTCCTAGTATGTAGGCTGTCTTTTTGTTCTGATGAAGTCCCACTTATTGATTGTTAATCTTAGAACCTACGCTGTTGGTGTTCTGTTCAGAAAGTTGTCTAACTGGATGTCTATGTGTAGCAAAATGAAAATAGATCCATATTTATCACCCTGCACAAAACTGAAATCCAAGTGGATTAAAGACCTCATACTTTTCTTAATGCTGACATGCTTCGAGCTAGTTTTTAAATTAATTTTATTTTTTATTAATTACAATTTATTCACTATGTATCCCAGCTGTAAGCCCCTCCCTCATCCTGTCCCAATTATACCCTCCCTCCTCTTCTTCTCCTATGCTCCTCCCCCAGTTCACTGATAGGTGTTTTATGATATGCTAGTCAAGTCTTTTCTAAGTGCCTATTTAAAAAAATCCAGGAGGAAATGAGAGGGAAGGTCAAAAAGAATTGAAACATTAAAGCAAAGACAATTCATTTGTTGCCAACTACTTATTAAACTTCACATTTTGCACCAGTTTAACACTGAACTTTGAATGTAGTTATGGATGTTCCTATGACATGTATTAGAAAAGAATAAATGGGGTGTGTGTGGAGAGATGGCCCAGAGGTAAATAGGACTATCTGTTCTTCTTAACCTTCTGAGTTCAATTTCCAGCAACCAATGTTGGCTCCCAACCATCTATGATTAGATATGGTGCCTTCTTTTGGTGTGCAGGTGTAGATACAGATAAAATATTGTATACATAATAAAAATATTTTTTAAAAGGGTAAAGGGAATGACTGAAAGGACAGGAGGATAACAAAAAATAATATCTGTTGCTATAGAAAGGAAGGGTTACTTATGCCTGGGAACTAATAAAGGTAACTATTTTAGGGCTTCTCATTTATAGCAATTTGACCAACATCATCACATGTACTAATATAAAATTATTCCACATCCAGATGAGATATTTTAGATTCTATAATTGGTTTTTCCAAAACAGAAACTAATGGATTTCAAGTAAAGAGCTAATCTCTGTCAGGAAGATGTTTAAAACGTGAAATTTAAAAAATCAATGTTTTGCAAGTTGGAAAATGGATTTTGAGGTATCAGGATGCATTCTCGAAGTCTAATGAGGAGTAGAGTGAACAAATGTGAGGGCAAAGTCAGGTAGAAAGCATTGGGCACTGAGAGAAGTTGAATTGTGGTGTGTTCACAAAGGTTTTAATTCGTCTGAAGCAGAGATGTCGAGCTTGAATGCTTTTCCACATTATTAAAAATGTGAAAATAAGTTAAACCATTAATATATTCATACTTATAAGTCATATGTTCAAGGCCAGCTTTCAAAATGGGGCTCAATTGGAGGCTATGGACTAGTTAGCTGCCAGCAATGAGGGACATGATGGCTTTCATTCTGACATGGAGATGGTGCTTGGCTGGCCTGGACTACATGCAACAGCAATCACTATGATGGCCTAGGGTAACCTGTTTAATCTTTGATATATTTGAAATACCATAGACATAATGTTCTGAATTCAGGTCATAGGACGCATAGAATATAGGATAAGAGAATTCATTATCACTAAGTAAAATTTCAAACCAGTAAAAGCCTGTCATTGTCATTCTTCTAACTCCTTTTGAATTACTCTTCCTCAGTTATACCCAGTAAATCATTTCTTGGGAAGACTATTCTTCATGCTGTCATAAGCTACCATGCTTGAAACCTATCCACAGATCTATACTGCAGTATCCCACCTATATTAGCTCTGATTCATAATATGCTGCAGCTAGGGAAAGAACCAACTTATTCTTCATTTTCAGGCAAATCTCATGTAGTCCAACTAAGTTTTGAGCAACTGAAATATTGATTTTCATAAAAGCCTGGTACTCCCAATTCTTCTGACTATCCTTTACACATGCTTAATTGGTTATCTGTTTTGTTAATATGATTATAACACAGTACTACTCCAACATTTATCATTGCAATGCTAGAAGGTAAATTCAATTCATTTTATCTATTTCCAGCTTAAACTCAAAGTAAGAAAATTTTAAATATTTCAGGTTACTTTTTTCAATTCTACATAGAAGATATTCAAGGTTATTTATATTTAGTTCTTGCTTATTAGTTATGCTCTTGTTTAGGGCACTGACACAGACAGTCCCTAGGACTGTTTACTATTACATATTTTGTTTATTAAAATTGCTCTTTGTTAACATTGTATATGAATACAGTGCATTCTGTTTACTCTCACCATTCACCATCTCTTATATCCATTTCATCTCATCACCCTCCCCTCTTCACTATAGATTTCTTTAAAATTTATATCTTTTGATTTGTTTCGTGACCAGTTGATTTAAAAAAAGACTGTCTGTGTGACCACAGGTTTAGAACTGTTTGTTGGAGCCTGATGGGCTTATTGCTGGGCACAAAACTAAAGGCAACGATTGTCCTTCCATCAGAATAGGTAAGTTGCTAATAGTTCAGCAGAAATGGGTAAGGGCTACATTAAGTCCTGTCCAATTAATGATATGTCCAGTTTTGATATTGTGAGATCATGTTTGCAATGGCTATCCCTTTCCCTGAAGATAGCATTTCACAAGTTTTCTTCCTGACTTTTACCTCTTACAACCTTTCTGTTACCTCTTATTCAGTGTTCCTAGAGCCTTAAAAGGGATGTTATAAATGTCCTATTTAGGGATGAGAACTTAATTGTCATTTATTCTAAGCATTTTATGGAGCTCTGAGCAGTCACTGTTGTTAGCTACAAAGAGAAATTTCTTCTGTTATAACACTAGTATTTATCATTGGGTATAAACACAAATATTTATACTACAGTTTGGTGCCATGTCAATTTAGAGAAAACATCAGTACTGAAATATTATTCACTAGAGTGGGAAGGTAGACATCTACAGCCATTATGGAAACCAATGCGGTGATTCCTCAGAAAGCGAAAATTGAGGGAGGAGTGCTGCAGAGATGGCTCAGTGTTTAAGAGAATATAAGTTTGATTCCCAGAACCAGCATGGTGAATCACAACTATCTCTAACTCTAGTTCCAGGCTGACAGCCTCCTCTGGCCTCTGTTGGAACCACGCACACATGTGGTATACAGATTCAGGCAAAATACTCAAATACATTTTTAAAGCTAAACATATATCTATCATATAACCCTGCTATACCATTCCTGGGCATATAATTAAAGAAATATATATCCCCTTCTAGTGATATTTAATCACCTATGCTCATTGGTGCGGTGCTTTAATCACAATATCTAGAAAAAGGAATAAGTCTAAAAGTCTACCAACAGAAATGGATAATGAGAATAAGGTGTGTTTACACAATAAAATGCAATTCAGCTCTACATAAAACTTAAATTATAAAATATGTAAGTAAAATGGGTAGAACTGGAAAATTTATACTGGGTAAAGTAACCTATTGTCCAGAGACAAATGTTACATGTGCTCTCTCATATGTTGAGCCTGTTTCAAATCTTAATTTTATGAGTTTAATGTACAACGGAAAACTAGAAAGAGCTCATTGGGGGGATGTCTTAAGTTTGGGAGCTATTAGACTGTAGGTGATATGAATGCACAGATGAACAACAAGGGAGTAGAAAGATATTGGATGACAGAGGAAGACAAAAGAAATACAAATTTATACACACAAGGAATAAAATAAAAATAAATTTGTGTCTGTGTTAAAAATAGTGAAAATTGAGATACCCTGCATGGGTAGATAATGCCATACATAGTAATCTTTGTTTCTCAAGCAAAATTCCCAGTCCTTAGTGTGAAATGATTTTATGAACTGTTGCTTGGGAGGCTTCTATTTCTTCCCTTTCACTGACTCTTCATCTTCATTTATGTCATTCTTTACCTATTTCTATATTTATCTTAAATAACATTTACCTTCATAACACATTTGCCACTAATTTTGATATTTTCTATCTCATACACAGTAGTGATAGTAAGTTTCTGTCTTGGTTTCTTTCACTGTGACAAAATATATGGATAAAAGGCAATAGTTTATTCTGACTCACATTTCATGAATTCAGTTCACCAAGTAAGGGTGGTAAAGGCATCAGGAGTTTGAAGCATCTGGTCAAATTGCATCCACAAACAGGGACAAAATGAAACAAATTCAATTTAGCACTCAGCTCACTTTTTCCACCTTATATAATCTGATACGCCTCAAGAACTAGCATATCCCCCAATTCAGACAAGTCTTCCCATTGTTTGGTCCCTCAGAGAGAAAATTCTCACAATAGATGGTAACTTTTTGTTACTATATCTCATGGTATGAAAGAAATAAAATTAAAGGTAACCAGAAAGTATGAAAATATTTAGAAGAATATAAGAACAAAAATATTTTTAGTAAAAAAGGATCTATGTATGAAGATTAAGATGGCTGCATGTTTTTCCCAGAATGGTGAGACAAGCAGGGAGGACTAAACAAATTACAAAGCTCTGAGGATGCTATATAACATATATAAGATAAGAAAGTTAGAAATGACATTAAAATTTCTAATGACAAAGGTCAATACATTCCTATCAAACCTCTAATTCTATCAATGGAGTTACTGATCTCCTCTTGGTAACAGTTACAAGAACTGGCTGACAGTTTAAAAATGTATAACCAAGGTTTATTTTAAAGTATTTAGTTTTTGCCCAAGCTTTATCGAAATATTATACAGTGGTTAAAGCAATACCAGCCATGTGTAACTAACCTTCTGTGTTTGAAGGCCTATATTAAGGTGGTCAAGAAGAAATAGAGCGGCAATATTTTGCCACCTACCTTCCAAATCCAACTAGGTTCCAGGGAACTGTGGGACATCACTCAAAATGTGCTGCAGCTTTGACAAGTTCCCTGTTCTCTTGTTCCAGGTCACCATGAAGAGCATTAATTTGAACTGGTAAATTCTAACCGGTATCAAGTCACCAAAGAAGAGGGTTAACAATGAGGAAAACTTTTCTTCAGTGCTTCCAAGCAAAGCCAGAATCAAGCAAGGCACTTTATATAGTTTTGGAAGATGGAGCAAACAGCAAAAAAAGAATGTAGAAGTCCAGAGGTTCCTTCTATAGGCCAAGTGACCCTAAGGATAGGAACCTCAACTGTCCTAGAAAGAAAATAAAAAGTTTAATTTTGTCAAGTGCATGGTCATAAGAACTCACCAGGAAGGTATAACAAAAGATTAAAATTATTGATATATTTGTTTAACAGTCAAAGGGCTCACATATCCTAGACTTTAAGCTGAAACCTATATGAGGAATTATGTAGACAACTAGTTCTCACTAATTATTTTTCTTGGTAAGGAAAATGGTGCTAAAATATAAGGCTTGTGACCTTGGCTCCATATGATACTGTAGTGAGTGCCTACCTGGAGTCAAAAGACATAGGCCTGTTATAGCTTTAACCTAAACATTCAGGAATGGCTGAATTTCTTTTCTATCCCCCACTCCAGAAACTATCTGTAATTTATAGCTTTGCTCCACTTCAAGTTAGCTCTCAAATAGGCATACCCATGTTCCCATCTCCCAGTTATTTTTTGATACTATGAAGTATAACAAAGTATCAGTCTATTTTAAATGTATCTACATATTGTATGTGCTTTAATATTCTTCTTATAGAAGTTTGTTTTCTCCTTACTGGATGGTACTGGATACTGAATCTTCAAGAATAAGGCTGGGCTAGAAAAATATTTCCCTATAAATATACACAAAATAATGAGAAGATACATGAAAACCAACAGATGAAAAAATCACAGCACGAAAATACAAGAAATATGAAAATACAAGCTTACATGATTCTCACAAACAGTAATAACTCCTCAATTACTGAACCCAAACATACTGAAGTGGGTAAAATTCCAGATAAACTTTTCAAAAGTTTTCTGATAAAAATAAAGCAATGACCTGAAAGAAGATCCATCACCTCTTGAGGAAAGCCACCACAGTGAATACAAAACAAGCAAAATGGATGAGAATATCAAAAACATCAAAGAAACATCCAGCAACATGAAAAAAGGAAGTAAATCAACCTTTTGAAAAATAATAACAAAAAATACATATATTGAAGATCACAAATTGACTCAACCAAGCAGAAAAAAAAAAGACTTTTAGGATGAATTAAAGATTTAATGAAACGACAACAACAAAAACAAAAAGCACAAAGATACTGTCCAGGAATTCTGGAATACAGTCTAAGATAAAATAAACAAATACTTACATATCCATGGGTTAAAAGAAGCAGCATTGATTAAAACCTAAAGGCACAATGAAATGAAATTGAACAAATCTCTTTTTTTTAATTAAATTTATTTATTTTTATCTCAATCACAGGTTAGGTATTTTGAATCCCAGGCGTAGCCCCCTCCTTCATTCCCTCCTACCCTCCCACTCCCTCCCTCATCTCCCTCCTCCCTGCCCCCTCCAAGTCCACCAACAGGGGAGGACCTCCTCCCCTTCCATTATACCCCAGCTTATCCTGTCTCCTCAGGGCTGGCTGCAATGTCCTCCCCTGGGATCTAGCCAGTCTGTCACTCCCCCGCTTGTATGGGGGAGGGTCAAAGAGTCAGCCATCAAGATCATGACTGAAACAGTCCCTGTTTCACTGAGTAGGGTCTTCAGTCCTACACCGAGCTATCATGGGCCCCATCTGTGCGGGGGTTCCAGGACACATCCACACATGGTCCTTGATTGTAGAAACCGTCTCATACAAGACCCCTGTGCCCTGCTCAGTTTGGTCTTTGTGGAGCTCTTGTTCTCCCCAAGTCTCAACATCCTCAACCAGATCTAGCATTACTCCTTGCCCTCTATCAGAGGCTTGATCGGGAGTCTTAATATCTGCTCTGATACATCACTACATTGACCCCCCCACCCACAGAGGTCCTATTTGGCATGCTCCTGTTCTGTTGCTTGTTTTCTCCTCCACTCAATTTCAATCCCATTTGTTCATTCAAACAAGCATTGATCATACCAACCTGGGTCCTCCTTCTTGTATATCATATCTAGGTGTGTAGATTACAGTGTGTAGAACTTCCTATCCTATAGGTTTATATAAGTGAGTATATACCATATGTTTCTTTCTGCTTTTGGGATACCTCACTCAGTATGATCCTTTCCAGGTCCCACCATTTGCCTGCGATTTTCATGATTTCCTCCTTTTTAATTGCTGAGTAGTATTCCATTGTGTAAAAGTACCACAATTTCTGTATCAATTCCTCAACTGAGGGACATCTGGGTTGTTTCCAGGTTCTGGCTATTACAAATAAAGCAGCCACGAACATGGTTGAGCAAATGTCCTTGTTGTGTACTTGAACATCATTTGGATATATGCCTAAGAGTGGTATAGCTGGGTCTTGAGGAATTACTATTCCTAATTTTCTTTTTTGTTGTTGTTGTTTAAACATTTATTTATTTATTTTAATTTATTTATTTTTATCTCAATCACAGGTTAGGTACTTTAAATCCCAGGCATACCCCCTCCCCCATTCCTTCCTACCCTCCCACTCCCTCCCTCATCTCCTTCTTCCCAGCACCCTCCAAGTCCACCAACAGGGGAGGACCTCCTTCCCTTCCATCCAAACCCAGCTTGTCCTGTCTCCTCAGGGCTGGCTGCAAAGTCCTCCCCTGGGATCTAGCCAGTCTGTCACTCCCTGGGTTGTATGGGGGAGGGTCAAAGAGTCAGCCATACAGATCATGACTGAAACAGTCCCTGTTTCCCTGAATAGGGTCTTCAGCCCTACACCAAGTTATCATGGGCCCCAACCGTGCGGGGGTTCCAGTCCACAACCACACATGGTCCTTGATTGTAGAAACCGTCTCTTACAAGACCACTGTGCCCTGCTCAGTTTGGTCTTTGTGGAGCTCTTGTTCTCCCCAAGTGTCAACAACCTCCCCCAGATCTATCATTACTCTCGCCCTCTGTCAGAGGCTTGATCTCGAGTCTTAATATCTGCTCTGATACATCGCTACATTGACCCCCCCCCCAGAGGTCCTCTTTGGCATGCTCCTGTTCTGTTGCTTGTTTTCTCCTCCACTCAATGTCCATCCCATTTGTTCAT